>SRSM01000136.1:7912500-8410192 GCA_019593545.1 Apocynum venetum | reverse complement strand
ATGAATTTTTCTCACATATTCTGCCTTTTTAGCTCCATCAACATATTCATGCTGACTAACAACATATCCTAAAAATATAACTTTAGGCACACAAAATGAACATTTAGCAAGCTTAGCATACAACTTTTGTTCTCGCAAAGCACAAAAAATAGCTTTAACATGCACAATATGCTCATCAAGTGACTTGCTATACACAAGTATATCATCAAGTAGACAACAACAATTTCCCAATAAAGCTACTTAAAACATGGTTCATTAATCTCATGAAAGTACTAGGTGCATTAGTTAATCCAAAAGGCATAACTAACCATTCATATAAACCATATTTTGTCTTAAAAGCAGTTTTTCCATTCATCTCCAATTCTCATATGAATTTGATGATAACCAGCCATTAAATCAATCTTAGAGAATATGCAGGCACCATGTAATTCATCTAACATATCATCTAAACGAGGAATAGGGTGGCAATACTTTACCGTAATTTTGTTAATTGCTCCACAATCAACCACATTCGCCAAGAACCATCTTTTTTAGGCCCAACAACACGGGTACTGCACATGGACCTCATACTTTCTTTGATCAAACCTTAGACAACAATTCATCCACTTGCCTTGTAACTCCTTGGTTCTTCAGGATTGCTTCTATAAGCTGGTCGGTTTGGAATTTGTGCTCCAGCAATGAAGTCAATTTGGTGTTCAATCCCTCTAAGTGGTGGCAAGCCTTCTGGCATAGTTTCAGGAAACAATTCTTCAAATTCCCTGCAACAAAGTTTGAAAAGAACTAGGAAGAGAAGAGAGATCTGGGTTAGAAGAAATAGTCAAATTCGCTCCTTTGAATACCAAAAGAAGCATAGATTGCCTAGAAAGATAGGCCTTTCGGACCTCACCCTCTCTTGACATGAAACTGCCTTTTACTCTTGTTTAGCCACTCTTGCACACTATCTCTCCTTTTGCATGTGCCCTCTCAAGATTCTTTTCCTCATGGCACTCCCCTCTGTTTCCTCTCCTTTTTCCTCTCTTTTCTCACGCCTCTCATGGGCTTTCTCACAGCTCTCCATTTGCTCGTGCATCTTTTTTTTTTTTTTGTGCACTCTCACATTCACTCAATATTTTCTGATCTTCAAACACCTCTTTAGGTGACATGGGCAGCAACTTAATAGGTCGTCCATCCATCACAAAGAATATCGATTAGTGAAGCCATCATGCATAACTCGCCTATCATACTGCCAAGGTCGTCCCAATAATATATGAGTAGCATGCATGGGAACAACATCACATAAACCCGATCAGAATAACGTCCAATTGAGAAAGATATCAATGATGCCTTGTAACCCTAAGATCTCCAGTATTTTTAGCCATTGCAATCTATAGGGATTAGGTGTGTTTAGTTGTTTTCAATCCCAATTTATCAACAAACTAGCATTAACAACATTAGTACAACTACCCCCATCAATGATCATGCTACACCGTTATCATGTATGAAGCATCTAGTATGAAATATGTTTTCACGTTGTACCTCATCTTCTTTGGATTGGATGCTTAGTGCTCGTCTTGTGACAAGCTGAAAACTGATCCTTGAGGGCTGTTTCTCCATCATCTGCTTCCTCTGAATCTTCTGCTAATAGTGGCATGTCACTGTAGTCAAAATTATCTCCATCATCTTCACTCACCACTTCTCCATTTCGTAAAACCATCACCTTTGCAGTAGGACATTGGGCTTGCCTATGTCCATATCCCAGCATCTAAAGCACTTCAGATCTCTCAAGGAACCCTTAGATTTATCATCCTTAGGTTGTATTTTTGTTGTAGAAACATCTTTACTTTTGTTTGCTTCAAATCTGTCCTTGCTTGAATTTGAAATCTCCACCTTTGTTGCCCTTCCAATTCGACTTCCATGAAGAAGTAGAAGTCAAACCAGATTTGTTCCTCATCTTTAATTGCTTCTCAACCTTAATTGCCATGTGTACCATATCCTCAAAATCAACATAATGATGCAATTCAACCAGGTTAGCAATGTCACGATTTAAACCAGAAAGAAATCGTGCCATAGTAGCCTCCTTGTCCTCCTCACATTGGCTCGAATCATGGCCATCTCCATCTCTTGATGATACTCTTCAACGCTCTTTGATCATTGGTTCAATCTCTGTAAAAGATTGTACAACTCTCTATAATAATGTTGTGGTACAACTCTCTATGACATTCAACACACGTTCGAACTTCTTTTCCCAATCTAAATATCTTCTGGATTGCTCTTGCCTTGGAAAGATGGAATCGTCATCTTGATTGACCCAAGTTTCCCATCTTTAGATTTTTCTTTGTTGAAACGTGTAGTAGAATCTGCGTCAAATTCATCTTCTAATTCATCCATGAGATTTCGTTTGTTCCTCCAGATTGAGCACGACTTGAAGTGCCTTGCTCAATTCTCCCCAATCTTTCTTTCAATTTTTGGTTGTCACTAGCAAGATCTTCTTGTTGTGACAACATCTTTTGCATTATTCCTTGTATTGCCTCTAAGGTTAGTCTATCTTTTGTATTCATGATGTAAAAACCTGCAATAAAAATGTTAGAAAAGGAAAATCCTAAACTAACTCTCCCTCACGTGTTTCACTCGACTGTTTTTGAATCCCTCTATTGATCTCACCAAATTTGACACACAACAGCCTCTCTTTGAAGTTCTTATTTGAGCTAAGCCTTTACAAATCACTAAGAATAAGTTCTTAGTCTTTGATAACCAAAACTCAAACGAAAAGAAGGATCTTTGGCGAAAAAGATGAATCTGTAACCCTTTTTTTTTTTTTTTTTGCCCCACACTTGGACTCAAACAACAAGAACAATCTTTGATCTTTTTTTCTGAACTTGGAATCAACTTCTCAATCTTTTTTTTTTTTTCGTTTTTTTTCCGAACTGAAACAAAAGGATAAGAAGGTTTATAGAACAACCTGTTTCCCGCAACCTAGGCTCTGATACCAAACTGATACGATCCTTGCTTATCTATCAAATAAGACCCGTAACAAACTCTTGATACTATTACCAAATATCACGAATTAGGAACCTTTAGTATCAAACAACTAAGAACCTAATTATAAGTGGCGAAATCTTAGAGAATTTCAAAGCAAAGCTCTCACAAGAACTTTTAAGGGAAAACTCAAAATTGTATTCATCATTATCATCTGATTTGTTCCAATTACATATATAGAAGAAAGAGTTCAAATCCTTGTTTGATTAGGAACTCTACTTATTAAAAAAGGAAACCAATCTACTAAGATATCAAATCTACCCAGATTTCCTTATTCAAAAAGGAAAACAAATAAAACAATAAATCTAATAGGTACCAATCTGCCAAGATTTCCAAATTCTTATAGAAAACAAATAAACCCTAAAATCCTTATGGGCTGACGAAATTCTTAAGTTTGGTGGGCCTGTAGTTGGAGTTCTTCTCTTTTGTATCAAATCTAATTAAATTCACAAGTCTTGGACAGCCCATGCAATTTCCCTCTTGAGCAGATTGATCCAAATAACACAAAATAAGCCCATTGAGTGCATCTTTCATCTGTTTAGCTCTAGCTCTTGTAATTGGACCTCCATCATAGCTCCAAAGGATCCAGCTTCTTCTTATTTGTGCTTGAACTCGAATTCCATTAATGAATCTCCATGCTCCGCATCACTCCCCTTTCCTCAAAGGATTCGACCTCGAATCATCACTGCATAATCGAAAGGAAGTAAATCAGAAACATAAAAGTGCACTAACATTATACTCACCAGGAAGAGCTAATTTGTAAGCATTGTCATTGATCTTGCAACAACTTGAAAAGGACCATCTCCTCTTGATTGAAGCTTTGAATGCCTTTGCTTAGGAACACCTTTCCTTGCGAAATGCAACCATACCCAATCACCAGGCTCAAATATCACTTTCTTTTCTTCCATGATTTCTTTGAGTCATCACTTGCTGATTTCTTTTCTCAATATTTTGCTTGACTGTTTCATGAATTTTTCTCACATATTCTGCTTTTTAGCTCCATCAACATATTCCATGCTGACTAACAACATATCCTAAAAATATAAATTTAGGCACACAAAATGAACTATAGCAGCTTAGCATACAACTTTTGTTCTCGCAAAGCACAAAAAATAGCTTTAACATGCAACATATGCTCATCAAGTGACTTGCTATACACAAGTATATCATCAAAGTAGACAACAACAAAATTCCCAATAAAGCTACTTAAAAACATTGTTCATTAATCTCATTAAAGTACTAGGTGCATTAGTTAATCCAAAAGGCATAACTAACCATTCATAAAACCATATTTTGTCTTAAAAAGCAGTTTTCCATTCATCTCCAATCTCATATTATGATTTGATGATAACCAGCCATTAAATCAATCTTAGAGAATATGCAGGCACCATGTAATTCATCTAACATATCATCTAACGAGGAATAGGGTGGCAATACTTTACCGTAATTTGTTAATTGCTCGACAATCAACACACATTCGCCAAGAACCATCTTTTTTAGGCACCAACAACACGGGTACTGCACATGGACTCATACTTTCTTTGATCAAACCCTTAGACAAACAATTCATCCACTTGCCTTTGTAACTCCTTGGTTTCTTCAGGATTGCTTCTATAAGCTGGTCGGTTTGGAATTGTTTGCTCCAGCAATGAAGTCAATTTGGTGTTCAATCCCTCTAAGTGGTGGCAAGCCTTCTGGCATAGTTTCAGGAAACAATTCTTCAAATTCCTGCAACAAAGTTTTAAAAGAACTAGGAAGAGAAGAGAGATCTGGGTTAGAAGAAATAGTCAAATTCGCTCCTTTGAATACCAAAAGAAGCATAGATTGCCTAGAAGATAGGCCTTTCGGACCCCACCTCTCTTGCATAAACTGCCTTTTACCTCTTGTTTAGCCACTCTTTGCACACTATTCTCTCCTTGCAGTGCATGGCCTTCAAGATTCTTTTCCTCATGGCACATCCCTCTGTTTCCTCTCCTTTTTCCTCTCTTTTCTCACGCCTCTCATGGCTTTTCTCACAGCTCTCCATTTGCTCGCCTGCATCTTTTTTTTTTTTGTGGCAATCTCACATCACTCATATTTTCTGTCTTCAAACACCCCTTTAGGTGCAACGGGAGCAACTTAATAGGTGTCCATCCATCACAAAAGAATATCGATTAGTAAGACTCATCGCATAACTCGCTATCATACTGCCAAGGTCGTCCAATAATATATGAGTAGCATGCATGGGAACAACATCACATAAAACCCGATCAGAATAACGTCCCATTGAGAAAGATATCAATGATTGCTTGTAACCCTAAGATCTCCAGTATTGTTTAGCCATTGCAATCTATAGGGATTAGGGTGTTTAGTTGTTTTAATCCCAATTATCAACTAAACTAGCATTAACAAATTAGTACAACTACCCCAAATCAATGATCATGCACACAGTTTATCATGTATGAAGCATCTAGTATGAAATATGTTTTCCAGTGTACTATCTTCTTTGGATTGGATGCTTAGTGCTGTCTTGTGACCAAGTGAAAAATGATCCTTGAGGGGCTGTTTCTCCATCATCTGCTTCCTCTGAAATTCTGCTAATAGTGGATGTCACTGTAGTCAAAATTATCTCCATCATCTTACATACCACTTCCATTTCGTATAACCATCACCTTTGCAGTAGGACATTGGGCTTGCCTATGTCCATATCCAAGCATCTAAAGCACTTCAGATCTCTCAAGGACATAGATTTATCATCCTTAGGTTGTATTTTTGTTTTGTAGAAACATCTTACTTTGTTTGCTTTCAATTGTCCTTGCTGAATTTGAAACTCCACCTTTGTTGCCCTTCCAATTCGACCCTTCCATGAAGAAGTAGTAAGTCAAACCAGATTTGTTCCTCATCTTTATTGCTTCTCAACCTAATTGCCATGTTACCATATCCTCAAAATAACAATAATGATGCAATTCAACCAGTTTAGCAATGTCACGATTTAAACAGACAGAAAGAAATCGTGCCATAGTAGCCTAGAACATTGACCAATCAACATTGGTATCGAATCATGGCCAATAAAATACAAAAAACACAAAAACCAATATATCAAACGAAACAGTCAAGCAAAATATTGAGAAAAGAAATCAGCAAGTGATGACTCAAAGAAATCATGGAAGAAAGAAAGTGATATTTGAGCCTGGTGATTGGGTATGGTGGCATTTACGCAAGGAAAGTTCCTAAGCAAAGGGATTCAAAGCTTCAATCAAGAGGAGATGGTCCTTTTCAAGTTGTTGCAAGGATCAATGACAATGCTTACAAAATTAGCTCTTCCTGGGTGAGTATAATGTTAGTGCTACTTTAATGTTTCTGATTTACTTCCTTTCGATTATGCAGGTGATGATTCGAGGTCGAATCCTTTTGAGGAAAGGGGGAGTGATGCGGAGCATGGAGATGTCATTAATGGAAATTCGAGTTCAAGCACAAATAAGAAGAAGCTGGATCCTTTGAGCTATGATGGAGGTCCAATTACAAGAGCTAGAGCTAAACAGATGAAAGATGCACTCAATGGCTTATTTTGTGTTGTTTTGGATCAATCTGCTCAAGAGGGAAATTGCATGGGCTGTCCAAGACTTGTGAATTTAATTAGATTTGATACAAAAGAGAAGAAGTCCAATTACAAGCCCACCAAACTTAAGAATTTCGTCCAGCCCATAGGATTTTAGGGTTATTTGTTTTCTATAAGAATTTGGAAATCTTGGCAGATTTGGTACCTATTAGATTATTGTTTTATTTGTTTTCCTTTTGAATAAGGAAATCTGGGTAGATTTGATATCTTAGTAGATTGGTTTCCTTTTTTAAATAAGTAGAGTCCTAATCAAACAAGGATTTGAACTCTTTCTTCTATTATGTAATTGGAACAAATCAGAGATGATAATGATTGAATACAATTTGAGTTTTCTCTTAAAAGTTCTTGTGAGAGCTTTGCTTTGAAAATTCTCTAAGAATTTCGCCACTTATAATTAGGGTTCTTAGTGTTTGATAACTAAAGGTTCCTAATTCGTTGATATTTGGTAATAGTATCAAGAGTTTGTTACGGGTCTATTTGATAGATAAGCAAGGATCGTATCAGTTTGGTATCAGAGCCTAGGTTGCGGGAACAGGTTGTTCTATAACCTTCTTATCCTTTTGTTTCAGTTCGGAAAAAAAAAAAACGAAAAAAAAAAAAGATTGGAAAGTTGATTTCAAGTTCAAGTTTCAGAAAAAAAGATCAAAGATTCGTTCTTGTTGTTTGAGTCCAAGTTTGGGGCAAAAAAAAAAAAAAAAGGGTTACAGATTCATTCTTTTCGCCAAAGATCCATTCTTTTCGTTTGAGTTTTGGTTATCAAAGACTAAGAACTTATTCTTAGTGATTTGTAAAGGCTTAGCTCAAATAAGAACTTCAAAGAGAGGCTGGTTGTGTGGTCAAATTTGGTGAGATCAATAGAGGGATTCAAAAACGAGTCGAGTGAAACACGTGAGGAGAGTTAGTTTAGGATTTTCCTTTTCTAACATTTTTATTGCAGGTTTTTTACATCATGGAATCAAAAGATAGACTAACCTTAGAGGCAATACAAGGAATAATGCAAAAGATGTTGTCACAACAAGAAGATCTTGCTAGTGACAACCAAAAATTGAAAGAAAGATTGGGAGAGAATTGAGCAAGGCACTTCAAGTCGTGCTCAATCTGGAGGAGGAACAAAACGAAATCTCATGGATGAATTAGAAGATGAATTTGACGCAGATTCTACACGTTTCAACAAAGAAAAATCTAAAGATGGGAACTTGGGGTCAATCAAGATGACGATTCCATCTTTCCAAGGCAAGAGCAATCCAGAAGCATATTTAGATTGGGAAAAGAAGGTCGAACGTGTGTTTGAATGTCATAGAGAGTTGTACCACAACATTATTATAGAGAGTTGTACAATCTTTTACAGAGATTGAACCAATGATCAAAGAGCGTTGAAGAGTATCATCAAGAGATGGAGATGGCCATGATTCGAGCCAATGTTGAGGAGGACAAGGAGGCTACTATGGCACGATTTCTTTCTGGTTTAAATCGTGACATTGCTAACCTGGTTGAATTGCATCATTATGTTGATTTTGAGGATATGGTACACATGGCAATTAAGGTTGAGAAGCAATTAAAGATGAGGAACAAATCTGGTTTGACTTCTACTTCTTCATGGAAGTCGAATTGGAAGGGCAACAAAGGTGGAGATTCAAATTCAAGCAAGGACAGATTTGAAGCAAACAAAAGTAAAGATGTTTCTACAACAAAAATACAACCTAAGGATGATAAATCTAAGGGTTCCTTGAGAGATCTGAAGTGCTTTAGATGCTTGGGATATGGACATAGGCAAGCCCAATGTCCTACTGCAAAGGTGATGGTTATACGAAATGGAGAAGTGGTGAGTGAATATGATGGAGATAATTTTGACTACAGTGACATGCCACTATTAGCAGAAGATTCAGAGGAAGCAGATGATGGAGAAACAGCCCCTCAAGGATCAGTTTTCAGCTTGGTCACAAGACGAGCACTAAGCATCCAATCCAAAGAAGATGAGGTACAACGTGAAAACATATTTCATACTAGATGCTTCATACATGATAAACTGTGTAGCATGATCATTGATGGGGGTAGTTGTACTAATGTTGTTAATGCTAGTTTAGTTGATAAATTGGGATTGAAAACAACTAAACACCCTAATCCCTATAGATTGCAATGGCTAAACAATACTGGAGATCTTAGGGTTACAAGGCAATCATTGATATCTTTCTCAATTGGACGTTATTCTGATCGGGTTTTATGTGATGTTGTTCCCATGCATGCTACTCATATATTATTGGGACGACCTTGGCAGTATGATAGGCGAGTTATGCATGATGGCTTCACTAATCGATATTCTTTTGTGATGGATGGACGACCTATTAAGTTGCTGCCCATGTCACCTAAAGAGGTGTTTGAAGATCAGAAAATATTGAGTGAATGTGAGAGTGCACAAAAAAAAAAAAAGATGCACGAGCAAATGGAGAGCTGTGAGAAAAGCCATGAGAGGCGTGAGAAAAGAGAGGAAAAAGGAGAGGAAACAGAGGGGATGTGCCATGAGGAAAAGAATCTTGAGAGGGCACATGCAAAAGGAGAGAATAGTGTGCAAAGAGTGGCTAAACAAGAGGTAAAAGGCAGTTTCTATGCAAGAGAGGGTGAGGTCCGAAAGGCCTATCTTTCTAGGCAATCTATGCTTCTTTTGGTATTCAAAGGAGCGAATTTGACTATTTCTTCTAACCCAGATCTCTCTTCTCTTCCTAGTTCTTTTCAAACTTTGTTGCAGGAATTTGAAGAATTGTTTCCTGAAACTATGCCAGAAGGCTTGCCACCACTTAGAGGGATTGAACACCAAATTGACTTCATTGCTGGAGCACAAATTCCAAACCGACCAGCTTATAGAAGCAATCCTGAAGAAACCAAGGAGTTACAAAGGCAAGTGGATGAATTGTTGTCTAAGGGTTTGATCAAAGAAAGTATGAGTCCATGTGCAGTACCCGTGTTGTTGGTGCCTAAAAAAGATGGTTCTTGGCGAATGTGTGTTGATTGTCGAGCAATTAACAAAATTACGGTAAAGTATTGCCACCCTATTCCTCGTTTAGATGATATGTTAGATGAATTACATGGTGCCTGCATATTCTCTAAGATTGATTTAATGGCTGGTTATCATCAAATTCATATGAGAATTGGAGATGAATGGAAAACTGCTTTTAAGACAAAATATGGTTTATATGAATGGTTAGTTATGCCTTTTGGATTAACTAATGCACCTAGTACTTTCATGAGATTAATGAACCATGTTTTAAGTAGCTTTATTGGGAAATTTGTTGTTGTCTACTTTGATGATATACTTGTGTATAGCAAGTCACTTGATGAGCATATTGTGCATGTTAAAGCTATTTTTTGTGCTTTGCGAGAACAAAAGTTGTATGCTAAGCTTGCTAAATGTTCATTTTGTGTGCCTAAAGTTATATTTTTAGGATATGTTGTTAGTCAGCATGGAATATGTTGATGGAGCTAAAAAGGCAGAATATGTGAGAAAAATTCATGAAACAGTCAAGCAAAATATTGAGAAAAGAAATCAGCAAGTGATGACTCAAAGAAATCATGGAAGAAAGAAAGTGATATTTGAGCCTGGTGATTGGGTATGGTTGCATTTACGCAAGGAAAGGTTTCCTAAGCAAAGGCATTCAAAGCTTCAATCAAGAGGAGATGGTCCTTTTCAAGTTGTTGCAAGGATCAATGACAATGCTTACAAATTAGCTCTTCCTGGTGAGTATAATGTTAGTGCTACTTTTAATGTTTCTGATTTACTTCCTTTCGATTATGCAGGTGATGATTCGAGGTCGAATCCTTTTGAGGAAAGGGGGAGTGATGCGGAGCATGGAGATGTCATTAATGGAAATTCGAGTTCAAGCACAAATAAGAAGAAGCTGGATCCTTTGAGCTATGATGGAGGTCCAATTACAAGAGCTAGAGCTAAACAGATGAAAGATGCACTCAATGGGCTTATTTTGTGTTATTTGGATCAATCTGCTCAAGAGGGAAATTGCATGGGCTGTCCAAGACTTGTGAATTTAATTAGATTTGATACAAAAGAGAAGAAAGTCCAATTACAAGCCCACCAAACTTAAGAATTTCGTCCAGCCCATAAGGATTTTAGGGTTTATTTGTTTTCTATAAGAATTTGGAAATCTTGGCAGATTTGGTACCTATTAGATTTATTGTTTTATTTGTTTTCCTTTTTGAATAAGGAAATCTGGGTAGATTTGATATCTTAGTAGATTTGGTTTCCTTTTTTAAATAAGTAGAGTTCCTAATCAAACAAGGATTTGAACTCTTTCTTCTATATATGTAATTGGAACAAATCAGATGATAATGATTGAATACAATTTTGAGTTTTCTCTTAAAAGTTCTTGTGAGAGCTTTGCTTTGAAATTCTCTAAGAATTTCGCCACTTATAATTAGGGTTCTTAGTTGTTTGATAACTAAAGGTTCCTAATTCGTGATATTTGGTAATAGTATCAAGAGTTTGTTACGGGTCTTATTTGATAGATAAGCAAGGATCGTATCAGTTTGGTATCAGAGCCTAGGTTGCGGGAAACAGGTTGTTCTATAACCTTCTTATCCTTTTGTTTCAGTTCGGAAAAAAAACGAAAAAAAAAAAAAAGATTGAGAAAGTTGATTTCAAGTTTCAGAAAAAAAGATCAAAGATTCGTTCTTGTTGTTTGAGTCCAAGTTTGGGGCAAAAAAAAAAAAAAAAAGGGTTACAGATTCATTCTTTTCGCCAAAGATCCATTCTTTTCGTTTGAGTTTTGGTTATCAAAGACTAAGAACTTATTCTTAGTGATTTGTAAAGGCTTAGCTCAAATAAGAACTTCAAAGAGAGGCTGTTGTGTGGTCAAATTTGGTGAGATCAATAGAGGGATTCAAAAACAGTCGAGTGAAACACGTGAGGGAGAGTTAGTTTAGGATTTTCCTTTTCTAACATTTTTATTGCAGGTTTTTTACATCATGGAATCAAAAGATAGACTAACCTTAGAGGCAATACAAGGAATAATGCAAAAGATGTTGTCACAACAAGAAGATCTTGCTAGTGACAACCAAAAATTGAAAGAAAGATTGGGGAGAATTGAGCAAGGCACTTCAAGTCGTGCTCAATCTGGAGGAACAAAACGAAATCTCATGGATGAATTAGAAGATGAATTTGACGCAGATTCTACACGTTTCAACAAAGAAAAATCTAAAGATGGGAACTTGGGGTCAATCAAGATGACGATTCCATCTTTCCAAGGCAAGAGCAATCCAGAAGCATATTTAGATTGGGAAAAGAAGGTCGAACGTGTGTTTGAATGTCATAGAGAGTTGTACCACAACATTATTATAGAGAGTTGTACAATCTTTTACAGAGATTGAACCAATGATCAAAGAGCGTTGAAGAGTATCATCAAGAGATGGAGATGGCCATGATTCGAGCCAATGTTGAGGAGGACAAGGAGGCTACTATGGCACGATTTCTTTCTGGTTTAAATCGTGACATTGCTAACCTGGTTGAATTGCATCATTATGTTGATTTTGAGGATATGGTACACATGGCAATTAAGGTTGAGAAGCAATTAAAGATGAGGAACAAATCTGGTTTGACTTCTACTTCTTCATGGAAGTCGAATTGGAAGGGCAACAAAGGTGGAGATTCAAATTCAAGCAAGGACAGATTTGAAGCAAACAAAAGTAAAGATGTTTCTACAACAAAAATACAACCTAAGGATGATAAATCTAAGGGTTCCTTGAGAGATCTGAAGTGCTTTAGATGCTTGGGATATGGACATAGGCAAGCCCAATGTCCTACTGCAAAGGTGATGGTTATACGAAATGGAGAAGTGGTGAGTGAAGATGATGGAGATAATTTTGACTACAGTGACATGCCACTATTAGCAGAAGATTCAGAGGAAGCAGATGATGGAGAAACAGCCCCTCAAGGATCAGTTTTCAGCTTGGTCACAAGACGAGCACTAAGCATCCAATCCAAAGAAGATGAGGTACAACGTGAAAACATATTTCATACTAGATGCTTCATACATGATAAACTGTGTAGCATGATCATTGATGGGGGTAGTTGTACTAATGTTGTTAATGCTAGTTTAGTTGATAAATTGGGATTGAAAACAACTAAACACCCTAATCCCTATAGATTGCAATGGCTAAACAATACTGGAGATCTTAGGGTTACAAGGCAATCATTGATATCTTTCTCAATTGGACGTTATTCTGATCGGGTTTTATGTGATGTTGTTCCCATGCATGCTACTCATATATTATTGGGACGACCTTGGCAGTATGATAGGCGAGTTATGCATGATGGCTTCACTAATCGATATTCTTTTGTGATGGATGGACGACCTATTAAGTTGCTGCCCATGTCACCTAAAGAGGTGTTTGAAGATCAGAAAATATTGAGTGAATGTGAGAGTGCACAAAAAAAAAAAAGATGCACGAGCAAATGGAGAGCTGTGAGAAAAGCCATGAGAGGCGTGAGAAAAGAGAGGAAAAAGGAGAGGAAACAGAGGGGATGTGCCATGAGGAAAAGAATCTTGAGAGGGCACATGCAAAAGGAGAGAATAGTGTGCAAAGAGTGGCTAAACAAGAGGTAAAAGGCAGTTTCTATGCAAGAGAGGGTGAGGTCCGAAAGGCCTATCTTTCTAGGCAATCTATGCTTCTTTTGGTATTCAAAGGAGCGAATTTGACTATTTCTTCTAACCCAGATCTCTCTTCTCTTCCTAGTTCTTTTCAAACTTTGTTGCAGGAATTTGAAGAATTGTTTCCTGAAACTATGCCAGAAGGCTTGCCACCACTTAGAGGGATTGAACACCAAATTGACTTCATTGCTGGAGCACAAATTCCAAACCGACCAGCTTATAGAAGCAATCCTGAAGAAACCAAGGAGTTACAAAGGCAAGTGGATGAATTGTTGTCTAAGGGTTTGATCAAAGAAAGTATGAGTCCATGTGCAGTACCCGTGTTGTTGGTGCCTAAAAAAGATGGTTCTTGGCGAATGTGTGTTGATTGTCGAGCAATTAACAAAATTACGGTAAAGTATTGCCACCCTATTCCTCGTTTAGATGATATGTTAGATGAATTACATGGTGCCTGCATATTCTCTAAGATTGATTTAATGGCTGGTTATCATCAAATTCATATGAGAATTGGAGATGAATGGAAAACTGCTTTTAAGACAAAATATGGTTTATATGAATGGTTAGTTATGCCTTTTGGATTAACTAATGCACCTAGTACTTTCATGAGATTAATGAACCATGTTTTAAGTAGCTTTATTGGGAAATTTGTTGTTGTCTACTTTGATGATATACTTGTGTATAGCAAGTCACTTGATGAGCATATTGTGCATGTTAAAGCTATTTTTTGTGCTTTGCGAGAACAAAAGTTGTATGCTAAGCTTGCTAAATGTTCATTTTGTGTGCCTAAAGTTATATTTTTAGGATATGTTGTTAGTCAGCATGGAATATGTTGATGGAGCTAAAAAGGCAGAATATGTGAGAAAAATTCATGAAACAGTCAAGCAAAATATTGAGAAAAGAAATCAGCAAGTGATGACTCAAAGAAATCATGGAAGAAAGAAAGTGATATTTGAGCCTGGTGATTGGGTATGGTTGCATTTACGCAAGGAAAGGTTTCCTAAGCAAAGGCATTCAAAGCTTCAATCAAGAGGAGATGGTCCTTTTCAAGTTGTTGCAAGGATCAATGACAATGCTTACAAATTAGCTCTTCCTGGTGAGTATAATGTTAGTGCTACTTTTAATGTTTCTGATTTACTTCCTTTCGATTATGCAGGTGATGATTCGAGGTCGAATCCTTTTGAGGAAAGGGGGAGTGATGCGGAGCATGGAGATGTCATTAATGGAAATTCGAGTTCAAGCACAAATAAGAAGAAGCTGGATCCTTTGAGCTATGATGGAGGTCCAATTACAAGAGCTAGAGCTAAACAGATGAAAGATGCACTCAATGGGCTTATTTTGTGTTATTTGGATCAATCTGCTCAAGAGGGAAATTGCATGGGCTGTCCAAGACTTGTGAATTTAATTAGATTTGATACAAAAGAGAAGAAAGTCCAATTACAAGCCCACCAAACTTAAGAATTTCGTCCAGCCCATAAGGATTTTAGGGTTTATTTGTTTTCTATAAGAATTTGGAAATCTTGGCAGATTTGGTACCTATTAGATTTATTGTTTTATTTGTTTTCCTTTTTGAATAAGGAAATCTGGGTAGATTTGATATCTTAGTAGATTTGGTTTCCTTTTTTAAATAAGTAGAGTTCCTAATCAAACAAGGATTTGAACTCTTTCTTCTATATATGTAATTGGAACAAATCAGATGATAATGATTGAATACAATTTTGAGTTTTCTCTTAAAAGTTCTTGTGAGAGCTTTGCTTTGAAATTCTCTAAGAATTTCGCCACTTATAATTAGGGTTCTTAGTTGTTTGATAACTAAAGGTTCCTAATTCGTGATATTTGGTAATAGTATCAAGAGTTTGTTACGGGTCTTATTTGATAGATAAGCAAGGATCGTATCAGTTTGGTATCAGAGCCTAGGTTGCGGGAAACAGGTTGTTCTATAACCTTCTTATCCTTTTGTTTCAGTTCGGAAAAAAAACGAAAAAAAAAAAAAGATTGAGAAAGTTGATTTCAAGTTTCAGAAAAAAAGATCAAAGATTCGTTCTTGTTGTTTGAGTCCAAGTTTGGGGCAAAAAAAAAAAAAAAAAGGGTTACAGATTCATTCTTTTCGCCAAAGATCCATTCTTTTCGTTTGAGTTTTGGTTATCAAAGACTAAGAACTTATTCTTAGTGATTTGTAAAGGCTTAGCTCAAATAAGAACTTCAAAGAGAGGCTGTTGTGTGGTCAAATTTGGTGAGATCAATAGAGGGATTCAAAAACAGTCGAGTGAAACACGTGAGGGAGAGTTAGTTTAGGATTTTCCTTTTCTAACATTTTTATTGCAGGTTTTTTACATCATGGAATCAAAAGATAGACTAACCTTAGAGGCAATACAAGGAATAATGCAAAAGATGTTGTCACAACAAGAAGATCTTGCTAGTGACAACCAAAAATTGAAAGAAAGATTGGGGAGAATTGAGCAAGGCACTTCAAGTCGTGCTCAATCTGGAGGAACAAAACGAAATCTCATGGATGAATTAGAAGATGAATTTGACGCAGATTCTACACGTTTCAACAAAGAAAAATCTAAAGATGGGAACTTGGGGTCAATCAAGATGACGATTCCATCTTTCCAAGGCAAGAGCAATCCAGAAGCATATTTAGATTGGGAAAAGAAGGTCGAACGTGTGTTTGAATGTCATAGAGAGTTGTACCACAACATTATTATAGAGAGTTGTACAATCTTTTACAGAGATTGAACCAATGATCAAAGAGCGTTGAAGAGTATCATCAAGAGATGGAGATGGCCATGATTCGAGCCAATGTTGAGGAGGACAAGGAGGCTACTATGGCACGATTTCTTTCTGGTTTAAATCGTGACATTGCTAACCTGGTTGAATTGCATCATTATGTTGATTTTGAGGATATGGTACACATGGCAATTAAGGTTGAGAAGCAATTAAAGATGAGGAACAAATCTGGTTTGACTTCTACTTCTTCATGGAAGTCGAATTGGAAGGGCAACAAAGGTGGAGATTCAAATTCAAGCAAGGACAGATTTGAAGCAAACAAAAGTAAAGATGTTTCTACAACAAAAATACAACCTAAGGATGATAAATCTAAGGGTTCCTTGAGAGATCTGAAGTGCTTTAGATGCTTGGGATATGGACATAGGCAAGCCCAATGTCCTACTGCAAAGGTGATGGTTATACGAAATGGAGAAGTGGTGAGTGAAGATGATGGAGATAATTTTGACTACAGTGACATGCCACTATTAGCAGAAGATTCAGAGGAAGCAGATGATGGAGAAACAGCCCCTCAAGGATCAGTTTTCAGCTTGGTCACAAGACGAGCACTAAGCATCCAATCCAAAGAAGATGAGGTACAACGTGAAAACATATTTCATACTAGATGCTTCATACATGATAAACTGTGTAGCATGATCATTGATGGGGGTAGTTGTACTAATGTTGTTAATGCTAGTTTAGTTGATAAATTGGGATTGAAAACAACTAAACACCCTAATCCCTATAGATTGCAATGGCTAAACAATACTGGAGATCTTAGGGTTACAAGGCAATCATTGATATCTTTCTCAATTGGACGTTATTCTGATCGGGTTTTATGTGATGTTGTTCCCATGCATGCTACTCATATATTATTGGGACGACCTTGGCAGTATGATAGGCGAGTTATGCATGATGGCTTCACTAATCGATATTCTTTTGTGATGGATGGACGACCTATTAAGTTGCTGCCCATGTCACCTAAAGAGGTGTTTGAAGATCAGAAAATATTGAGTGAATGTGAGAGTGCACAAAAAAAAAAAAAGATGCACGAGCAAATGGAGAGCTGTGAGAAAAGCCATGAGAGGCGTGAGAAAAGAGAGGAAAAAGGAGAGGAAACAGAGGGGATGTGCCATGAGGAAAAGAATCTTGAGAGGGCACATGCAAAAGGAGAGAATAGTGTGCAAAGAGTGGCTAAACAAGAGGTAAAAGGCAGTTTCTATGCAAGAGAGGGTGAGGTCCGAAAGGCCTATCTTTCTAGGCAATCTATGCTTCTTTTGGTATTCAAAGGAGCGAATTTGACTATTTCTTCTAACCCAGATCTCTCTTCTCTTCCTAGTTCTTTTCAAACTTTGTTGCAGGAATTTGAAGAATTGTTTCCTGAAACTATGCCAGAAGGCTTGCCACCACTTAGAGGGATTGAACACCAAATTGACTTCATTGCTGGAGCACAAATTCCAAACCGACCAGCTTATAGAAGCAATCCTGAAGAAACCAAGGAGTTACAAAGGCAAGTGGATGAATTGTTGTCTAAGGGTTTGATCAAAGAAAGTATGAGTCCATGTGCAGTACCCGTGTTGTTGGTGCCTAAAAAAGATGGTTCTTGGCGAATGTGTGTTGATTGTCGAGCAATTAACAAAATTACGGTAAAGTATTGCCACCCTATTCCTCGTTTAGATGATATGTTAGATGAATTACATGGTGCCTGCATATTCTCTAAGATTGATTTAATGGCTGGTTATCATCAAATTCATATGAGAATTGGAGATGAATGGAAAACTGCTTTTAAGACAAAATATGGTTTATATGAATGGTTAGTTATGCCTTTTGGATTAACTAATGCACCTAGTACTTTCATGAGATTAATGAACCATGTTTTAAGTAGCTTTATTGGGAAATTTGTTGTTGTCTACTTTGATGATATACTTGTGTATAGCAAGTCACTTGATGAGCATATTGTGCATGTTAAAGCTATTTTTTGTGCTTTGCGAGAACAAAAGTTGTATGCTAAGCTTGCTAAATGTTCATTTTGTGTGCCTAAAGTTATATTTTTAGGATATGTTGTTAGTCAGCATGGAATATGTTGATGGAGCTAAAAAGGCAGAATATGTGAGAAAAATTCATGAAACAGTCAAGCAAAATATTGAGAAAAGAAATCAGCAAGTGATGACTCAAAGAAATCATGGAAGAAAGAAAGTGATATTTGAGCCTGGTGATTGGGTATGGTTGCATTTACGCAAGGAAAGGTTTCCTAAGCAAAGGCATTCAAAGCTTCAATCAAGAGGAGATGGTCCTTTTCAAGTTGTTGCAAGGATCAATGACAATGCTTACAAATTAGCTCTTCCTGGTGAGTATAATGTTAGTGCTACTTTTAATGTTTCTGATTTACTTCCTTTCGATTATGCAGGTGATGATTCGAGGTCGAATCCTTTTGAGGAAAGGGGGAGTGATGCGGAGCATGGAGATGTCATTAATGGAAATTCGAGTTCAAGCACAAATAAGAAGAAGCTGGATCCTTTGAGCTATGATGGAGGTCCAATTACAAGAGCTAGAGCTAAACAGATGAAAGATGCACTCAATGGGCTTATTTTGTGTTATTTGGATCAATCTGCTCAAGAGGGAAATTGCATGGGCTGTCCAAGACTTGTGAATTTAATTAGATTTGATACAAAAGAGAAGAAAGTCCAATTACAAGCCCACCAAACTTAAGAATTTCGTCCAGCCCATAAGGATTTTAGGGTTTATTTGTTTTCTATAAGAATTTGGAAATCTTGGCAGATTTGGTACCTATTAGATTTATTGTTTTATTTGTTTTCCTTTTTGAATAAGGAAATCTGGGTAGATTTGATATCTTAGTAGATTTGGTTTCCTTTTTTAAATAAGTAGAGTTCCTAATCAAACAAGGATTTGAACTCTTTCTTCTATATATGTAATTGGAACAAATCAGATGATAATGATTGAATACAATTTTGAGTTTTCTCTTAAAAGTTCTTGTGAGAGCTTTGCTTTGAAATTCTCTAAGAATTTCGCCACTTATAATTAGGGTTCTTAGTTGTTTGATAACTAAAGGTTCCTAATTCGTGATATTTGGTAATAGTATCAAGAGTTTGTTACGGGTCTTATTTGATAGATAAGCAAGGATCGTATCAGTTTGGTATCAGAGCCTAGGTTGCGGGAAACAGGTTGTTCTATAACCTTCTTATCCTTTTGTTTCAGTTCGGAAAAAAAACGAAAAAAAAAAAAAGATTGAGAAAGTTGATTTCAAGTTTCAGAAAAAAAGATCAAAGATTCGTTCTTGTTGTTTGAGTCCAAGTTTGGGGCAAAAAAAAAAAAAAAAAAGGGTTACAGATTCATTCTTTTCGCCAAAGATCCATTCTTTTCGTTTGAGTTTTGGTTATCAAAGACTAAGAACTTATTCTTAGTGATTTGTAAAGGCTTAGCTCAAATAAGAACTTCAAAGAGAGGCTGTTGTGTGGTCAAATTTGGTGAGATCAATAGAGGGATTCAAAAACAGTCGAGTGAAACACGTGAGGGAGAGTTAGTTTAGGATTTTCCTTTTCTAACATTTTTATTGCAGGTTTTTTACATCATGGAATCAAAAGATAGACTAACCTTAGAGGCAATACAAGGAATAATGCAAAAGATGTTGTCACAACAAGAAGATCTTGCTAGTGACAACCAAAAATTGAAAGAAAGATTGGGGAGAATTGAGCAAGGCACTTCAAGTCGTGCTCAATCTGGAGGAACAAAACGAAATCTCATGGATGAATTAGAAGATGAATTTGACGCAGATTCTACACGTTTCAACAAAGAAAAATCTAAAGATGGGAACTTGGGGTCAATCAAGATGACGATTCCATCTTTCCAAGGCAAGAGCAATCCAGAAGCATATTTAGATTGGGAAAAGAAGGTCGAACGTGTGTTTGAATGTCATAGAGAGTTGTACCACAACATTATTATAGAGAGTTGTACAATCTTTTACAGAGATTGAACCAATGATCAAAGAGCGTTGAAGAGTATCATCAAGAGATGGAGATGGCCATGATTCGAGCCAATGTTGAGGAGGACAAGGAGGCTACTATGGCACGATTTCTTTCTGGTTTAAATCGTGACATTGCTAACCTGGTTGAATTGCATCATTATGTTGATTTTGAGGATATGGTACACATGGCAATTAAGGTTGAGAAGCAATTAAAGATGAGGAACAAATCTGGTTTGACTTCTACTTCTTCATGGAAGTCGAATTGGAAGGGCAACAAAGGTGGAGATTCAAATTCAAGCAAGGACAGATTTGAAGCAAACAAAAGTAAAGATGTTTCTACAACAAAAATACAACCTAAGGATGATAAATCTAAGGGTTCCTTGAGAGATCTGAAGTGCTTTAGATGCTTGGGATATGGACATAGGCAAGCCCAATGTCCTACTGCAAAGGTGATGGTTATACGAAATGGAGAAGTGGTGAGTGAAGATGATGGAGATAATTTTGACTACAGTGACATGCCACTATTAGCAGAAGATTCAGAGGAAGCAGATGATGGAGAAACAGCCCCTCAAGGATCAGTTTTCAGCTTGGTCACAAGACGAGCACTAAGCATCCAATCCAAAGAAGATGAGGTACAACGTGAAAACATATTTCATACTAGATGCTTCATACATGATAAACTGTGTAGCATGATCATTGATGGGGGTAGTTGTACTAATGTTGTTAATGCTAGTTTAGTTGATAAATTGGGATTGAAAACAACTAAACACCCTAATCCCTATAGATTGCAATGGCTAAACAATACTGGAGATCTTAGGGTTACAAGGCAATCATTGATATCTTTCTCAATTGGACGTTATTCTGATCGGGTTTTATGTGATGTTGTTCCCATGCATGCTACTCATATATTATTGGGACGACCTTGGCAGTATGATAGGCGAGTTATGCATGATGGCTTCACTAATCGATATTCTTTTGTGATGGATGGACGACCTATTAAGTTGCTGCCCATGTCACCTAAAGAGGTGTTTGAAGATCAGAAAATATTGAGTGAATGTGAGAGTGCACAAAAAAAAAAAAAGATGCACGAGCAAATGGAGAGCTGTGAGAAAAGCCATGAGAGGCGTGAGAAAAGAGAGGAAAAAGGAGAGGAAACAGAGGGGATGTGCCATGAGGAAAAGAATCTTGAGAGGGCACATGCAAAAGGAGAGAATAGTGTGCAAAGAGTGGCTAAACAAGAGGTAAAAGGCAGTTTCTATGCAAGAGAGGGTGAGGTCCGAAAGGCCTATCTTTCTAGGCAATCTATGCTTCTTTTGGTATTCAAAGGAGCGAATTTGACTATTTCTTCTAACCCAGATCTCTCTTCTCTTCCTAGTTCTTTTCAAACTTTGTTGCAGGAATTTGAAGAATTGTTTCCTGAAACTATGCCAGAAGGCTTGCCACCACTTAGAGGGATTGAACACCAAATTGACTTCATTGCTGGAGCACAAATTCCAAACCGACCAGCTTATAGAAGCAATCCTGAAGAAACCAAGGAGTTACAAAGGCAAGTGGATGAATTGTTGTCTAAGGGTTTGATCAAAGAAAGTATGAGTCCATGTGCAGTACCCGTGTTGTTGGTGCCTAAAAAAGATGGTTCTTGGCGAATGTGTGTTGATTGTCGAGCAATTAACAAAATTACGGTAAAGTATTGCCACCCTATTCCTCGTTTAGATGATATGTTAGATGAATTACATGGTGCCTGCATATTCTCTAAGATTGATTTAATGGCTGGTTATCATCAAATTCATATGAGAATTGGAGATGAATGGAAAACTGCTTTTAAGACAAAATATGGTTTATATGAATGGTTAGTTATGCCTTTTGGATTAACTAATGCACCTAGTACTTTCATGAGATTAATGAACCATGTTTTAAGTAGCTTTATTGGGAAATTTGTTGTTGTCTACTTTGATGATATACTTGTGTATAGCAAGTCACTTGATGAGCATATTGTGCATGTTAAAGCTATTTTTTGTGCTTTGCGAGAACAAAAGTTGTATGCTAAGCTTGCTAAATGTTCATTTTGTGTGCCTAAAGTTATATTTTTAGGATATGTTGTTAGTCAGCATGGAATATGTTGATGGAGCTAAAAAGGCAGAATATGTGAGAAAAATTCATGAAACAGTCAAGCAAAATATTGAGAAAAGAAATCAGCAAGTGATGACTCAAAGAAATCATGGAAGAAAGAAAGTGATATTTGAGCCTGGTGATTGGGTATGGTTGCATTTACGCAAGGAAAGGTTTCCTAAGCAAAGGCATTCAAAGCTTCAATCAAGAGGAGATGGTCCTTTTCAAGTTGTTGCAAGGATCAATGACAATGCTTACAAATTAGCTCTTCCTGGTGAGTATAATGTTAGTGCTACTTTTAATGTTTCTGATTTACTTCCTTTCGATTATGCAGGTGATGATTCGAGGTCGAATCCTTTTGAGGAAAGGGGGAGTGATGCGGAGCATGGAGATGTCATTAATGGAAATTCGAGTTCAAGCACAAATAAGAAGAAGCTGGATCCTTTGAGCTATGATGGAGGTCCAATTACAAGAGCTAGAGCTAAACAGATGAAAGATGCACTCAATGGGCTTATTTTGTGTTATTTGGATCAATCTGCTCAAGAGGGAAATTGCATGGGCTGTCCAAGACTTGTGAATTTAATTAGATTTGATACAAAAGAGAAGAAAGTCCAATTACAAGCCCACCAAACTTAAGAATTTCGTCCAGCCCATAAGGATTTTAGGGTTTATTTGTTTTCTATAAGAATTTGGAAATCTTGGCAGATTTGGTACCTATTAGATTTATTGTTTTATTTGTTTTCCTTTTTGAATAAGGAAATCTGGGTAGATTTGATATCTTAGTAGATTTGGTTTCCTTTTTTAAATAAGTAGAGTTCCTAATCAAACAAGGATTTGAACTCTTTCTTCTATATATGTAATTGGAACAAATCAGATGATAATGATTGAATACAATTTTGAGTTTTCTCTTAAAAGTTCTTGTGAGAGCTTTGCTTTGAAATTCTCTAAGAATTTCGCCACTTATAATTAGGGTTCTTAGTTGTTTGATAACTAAAGGTTCCTAATTCGTGATATTTGGTAATAGTATCAAGAGTTTGTTACGGGTCTTATTTGATAGATAAGCAAGGATCGTATCAGTTTGGTATCAGAGCCTAGGTTGCGGGAAACAGGTTGTTCTATAACCTTCTTATCCTTTTGTTTCAGTTCGGAAAAAAAACGAAAAAAAAAAAAGATTGAGAAAGTTGATTTCAAGTTTCAGAAAAAAAGATCAAAGATTCGTTCTTGTTGTTTGAGTCCAAGTTTGGGGCAAAAAAAAAAAAAAAAAAGGGTTACAGATTCATTCTTTTCGCCAAAGATCCATTCTTTTCGTTTGAGTTTTGGTTATCAAAGACTAAGAACTTATTCTTAGTGATTTGTAAAGGCTTAGCTCAAATAAGAACTTCAAAGAGAGGCTGTTGTGTGGTCAAATTTGGTGAGATCAATAGAGGGATTCAAAAACAGTCGAGTGAAACACGTGAGGGAGAGTTAGTTTAGGATTTTCCTTTTCTAACATTTTTATTGCAGGTTTTTTACATCATGGAATCAAAAGATAGACTAACCTTAGAGGCAATACAAGGAATAATGCAAAAGATGTTGTCACAACAAGAAGATCTTGCTAGTGACAACCAAAAATTGAAAGAAAGATTGGGGAGAATTGAGCAAGGCACTTCAAGTCGTGCTCAATCTGGAGGAACAAAACGAAATCTCATGGATGAATTAGAAGATGAATTTGACGCAGATTCTACACGTTTCAACAAAGAAAAATCTAAAGATGGGAACTTGGGGTCAATCAAGATGACGATTCCATCTTTCCAAGGCAAGAGCAATCCAGAAGCATATTTAGATTGGGAAAAGAAGGTCGAACGTGTGTTTGAATGTCATAGAGAGTTGTACCACAACATTATTATAGAGAGTTGTACAATCTTTTACAGAGATTGAACCAATGATCAAAGAGCGTTGAAGAGTATCATCAAGAGATGGAGATGGCCATGATTCGAGCCAATGTTGAGGAGGACAAGGAGGCTACTATGGCACGATTTCTTTCTGGTTTAAATCGTGACATTGCTAACCTGGTTGAATTGCATCATTATGTTGATTTTGAGGATATGGTACACATGGCAATTAAGGTTGAGAAGCAATTAAAGATGAGGAACAAATCTGGTTTGACTTCTACTTCTTCATGGAAGTCGAATTGGAAGGGCAACAAAGGTGGAGATTCAAATTCAAGCAAGGACAGATTTGAAGCAAACAAAAGTAAAGATGTTTCTACAACAAAAATACAACCTAAGGATGATAAATCTAAGGGTTCCTTGAGAGATCTGAAGTGCTTTAGATGCTTGGGATATGGACATAGGCAAGCCCAATGTCCTACTGCAAAGGTGATGGTTATACGAAATGGAGAAGTGGTGAGTGAAGATGATGGAGATAATTTTGACTACAGTGACATGCCACTATTAGCAGAAGATTCAGAGGAAGCAGATGATGGAGAAACAGCCCCTCAAGGATCAGTTTTCAGCTTGGTCACAAGACGAGCACTAAGCATCCAATCCAAAGAAGATGAGGTACAACGTGAAAACATATTTCATACTAGATGCTTCATACATGATAAACTGTGTAGCATGATCATTGATGGGGGTAGTTGTACTAATGTTGTTAATGCTAGTTTAGTTGATAAATTGGGATTGAAAACAACTAAACACCCTAATCCCTATAGATTGCAATGGCTAAACAATACTGGAGATCTTAGGGTTACAAGGCAATCATTGATATCTTTCTCAATTGGACGTTATTCTGATCGGGTTTTATGTGATGTTGTTCCCATGCATGCTACTCATATATTATTGGGACGACCTTGGCAGTATGATAGGCGAGTTATGCATGATGGCTTCACTAATCGATATTCTTTTGTGATGGATGGACGACCTATTAAGTTGCTGCCCATGTCACCTAAAGAGGTGTTTGAAGATCAGAAAATATTGAGTGAATGTGAGAGTGCACAAAAAAAAAAAAAGATGCACGAGCAAATGGAGAGCTGTGAGAAAAGCCATGAGAGGCGTGAGAAAAGAGAGGAAAAAGGAGAGGAAACAGAGGGGATGTGCCATGAGGAAAAGAATCTTGAGAGGGCACATGCAAAAGGAGAGAATAGTGTGCAAAGAGTGGCTAAACAAGAGGTAAAAGGCAGTTTCTATGCAAGAGAGGGTGAGGTCCGAAAGGCCTATCTTTCTAGGCAATCTATGCTTCTTTTGGTATTCAAAGGAGCGAATTTGACTATTTCTTCTAACCCAGATCTCTCTTCTCTTCCTAGTTCTTTTCAAACTTTGTTGCAGGAATTTGAAGAATTGTTTCCTGAAACTATGCCAGAAGGCTTGCCACCACTTAGAGGGATTGAACACCAAATTGACTTCATTGCTGGAGCACAAATTCCAAACCGACCAGCTTATAGAAGCAATCCTGAAGAAACCAAGGAGTTACAAAGGCAAGTGGATGAATTGTTGTCTAAGGGTTTGATCAAAGAAAGTATGAGTCCATGTGCAGTACCCGTGTTGTTGGTGCCTAAAAAAGATGGTTCTTGGCGAATGTGTGTTGATTGTCGAGCAATTAACAAAATTACGGTAAAGTATTGCCACCCTATTCCTCGTTTAGATGATATGTTAGATGAATTACATGGTGCCTGCATATTCTCTAAGATTGATTTAATGGCTGGTTATCATCAAATTCATATGAGAATTGGAGATGAATGGAAAACTGCTTTTAAGACAAAATATGGTTTATATGAATGGTTAGTTATGCCTTTTGGATTAACTAATGCACCTAGTACTTTCATGAGATTAATGAACCATGTTTTAAGTAGCTTTATTGGGAAATTTGTTGTTGTCTACTTTGATGATATACTTGTGTATAGCAAGTCACTTGATGAGCATATTGTGCATGTTAAAGCTATTTTTTGTGCTTTGCGAGAACAAAAGTTGTATGCTAAGCTTGCTAAATGTTCATTTTGTGTGCCTAAAGTTATATTTTTAGGATATGTTGTTAGTCAGCATGGAATATGTTGATGGAGCTAAAAAGGCAGAATATGTGAGAAAAATTCATGAAACAGTCAAGCAAAATATTGAGAAAAGAAATCAGCAAGTGATGACTCAAAGAAATCATGGAAGAAAGAAAGTGATATTTGAGCCTGGTGATTGGGTATGGTTGCATTTACGCAAGGAAAGGTTTCCTAAGCAAAGGCATTCAAAGCTTCAATCAAGAGGAGATGGTCCTTTTCAAGTTGTTGCAAGGATCAATGACAATGCTTACAAATTAGCTCTTCCTGGTGAGTATAATGTTAGTGCTACTTTTAATGTTTCTGATTTACTTCCTTTCGATTATGCAGGTGATGATTCGAGGTCGAATCCTTTTGAGGAAAGGGGGAGTGATGCGGAGCATGGAGATGTCATTAATGGAAATTCGAGTTCAAGCACAAATAAGAAGAAGCTGGATCCTTTGAGCTATGATGGAGGTCCAATTACAAGAGCTAGAGCTAAACAGATGAAAGATGCACTCAATGGGCTTATTTTGTGTTATTTGGATCAATCTGCTCAAGAGGGAAATTGCATGGGCTGTCCAAGACTTGTGAATTTAATTAGATTTGATACAAAAGAGAAGAAAGTCCAATTACAAGCCCACCAAACTTAAGAATTCCGTCCAGCCCATAAGGATTTTAGGGTTTATTTGTTTTCTATAAGAATTTGGAAATCTTGGCAGATTTGGTACCTATTAGATTTATTGTTTTATTTGTTTTCCTTTTTGAATAAGGAAATCTGGGTAGATTTGATATCTTAGTGATACGATCCTTGCTTATCTATCAAACAAGACCCGTAACAAACTCTTGATACTATTACCAAAGATCACGAATTAGGAGCCTTTAGTTATCAAACAACTAAGAACCCTAATTATAAGTGGCGAAATTCTTAGAGAATTTCAAAACAAAGCTCTCACAAGAACTTTTAAGAGAAAACTCAAAATTGTATTCAATCATTATCATCTGAATTGTTCCAATTACATATATAGAAGAAAGAGTTCAAATCCTTGTTTGATTAGGAACTCTACTTATTTAAAAAGGAAACCAAATCTACTAAGATATCAAATCTACCCAGATTTCCTTATTCAAAAAGGAAACAAATAAAACAATAAATCTAATAGGTACCAAATCTGCCAAGATTTCCAAATTCTTATAGAAAACAAATAAACCCTAAAATCCTTATGGGCTGGACGAAATTCTTAAGTTTGGTGGGCTTGTAATTGGACTTTCTTCTCTTTTGTATCAAATCTAATTAAATTCACAAGTCTTGGACAGCCCATGCAATTTCCCTCTTGAGCAGATTGATCCAAATAACACAAAATAAGCCCATTGAGTGCATCTTTCATCTGTTTAGCTCTAGCTCTTGTAATTGGACCTCCATCATAGCTCAAAGGATCCAGCTTCTTCTTATTTGTGCTTGAACTCGAATTTCCATTAATGACATCTCTATGCTCCGCATCACTCCCCCTTTCCTCAAAAGGATTCGCCCTCGAATCATCACCGTAATTTTGTTAATTGCTCGACAATCAACACACATTCGCCAAGAACCATCTTTTTTAGGCACCAACAACACGGGTACTGCACATGGACTCATACTTTCTTTGATCAAACCCTTAGACAACAATTCATCCACTTGCCTTTGTAACTCCTTGGTTTCTTCAGGATTGCTTCTATAAGCTGGTCGGTTTGGAATTTGTGCTCCAGCAATGAAGTCAATTTGGTGTTCAATCCCTCTAAGTGGTGGCAAGCCTTCTGGCATAGTTTCAGGAAACAATTCTTCAAATTCCTGCAACAAAGTTTGAAAAGAACTAGGAAGAGAAGAAAGATCTGGGTTAGAAGAAATAGTTAAATTCGCTCCTTTGAATACCAAAAGAAGCATAGATTGCCTAGATAGATAGGCCTTTCGGACCTCACCCTCTCTTGCATAGAAACTGCCTTTTACCTCTTGTTTAGCCACTCTTTGCACACTATTCTCTCCTTTTGCATGTGCCCTCTCAAGATTCTTTTCCTCATGGCACATCCCCTCTGTTTCCTCTCCTTTTTCCTCTCTTTTCTCACGCCTCTCATGGCTTTTCTCACAGCTCTCCTTTTGCTCGTGCATTTTCTTTTTTTTTTGTGCACTCTCACATTCACTCAATATTTTCTGATCTTCAAACACCTCTTTAGGTGACATGGGCAGCAACTTAATAGGTCGTCCATCCATCACAAAAGAATATCGATTAGTGAAGCCATCATGCATAACTCGCCTATCATACTGCCAAGGTCGTCCCAATAATATATGAGTAGCATGCATGGGAACAACATCACATAAAACCCGATCAGAATAACGTCCAATTGAGAAAGATATCAATGATTGCCTTGTAACCCTAAGATCTCCAGTATTGTTTAGCCATTGCAATCTATAGGGATTAGGGTGTTTAGTTGTTTTCAATCCCAATTTATCAACTAAACTAGCATTAACAACATTAGTACAACTACCCCCATCAATGATCATGCTACACAGTTTATCATGTATGAAGCATCTAGTATGAAATATGTTTTCACGTTGTACCTCATCCTCTTTGGATTGGATGCTTAGTGCTCGTCTTGTGACCAAGCTGAAAAACTGATCCTTCAGGGGCTGTTTCTCCATCATCTGCTTCCTCTGAATCTTCTGCTAATAGTGGCATGTCACTGTAGTCAAAATTATCTCCATCATCTTCACTCACCACTTCTCCATTTCGTATAACCATCACCTTTACAGTAGGACATTGGGCTTGCCTATGTCCATATCCCAAGCATCTAAAGCACTTCAGATCTCTCAAGGAACCCTTAGATTTATGATCCTTAGGTTGTATTTTTGTTGTAGAAACATCTTTACTTTTATTTGCTTCAAATCTGTCCTTGCTTGAATTTGAATCTCCACCTTTGTTTCCCTTCCAATTCGACTTCCATGAAGAAGTAGAAGTCAAACCAGATTTGTTCCTCATCTTTAATTGCTTCTCAACCTTAATTGCCATGTGTACCATATCCTCAAAATCAACATAATGATGCAATTCAACCAGGTTAGCAATGTCACGATTTAAACCAGAAAGAAATCGTGCCATAGTAGCCTCCTTGTCCTCCTCAACATTGGCTCGAATCATGGCCATCTCCATCTCTTGATGATACTCTTCAACGCTCTTTGATCATTGGTTCAATCTCTGTAAAAGATTGTACAACTCTCTATAATAATGTTGTGGTACAAATCTCCTCCTCATAATTGTTTTCATCTCAAACCATGAAGAGATTGAACCTTCTCCACTCCTACGCCTAGAAGTTGAGAGCTGATCCCACCACACACTTGCATAATCAGTAAAACCTACAACAGCCAATTTTACCTTCTTCTCTTCGGTGTAGTTATGACATTCAAACACACGTTCAACCTTCTTTTCCCAATCTAAATATGCTTCTGGATTGCTCTTGCCTTGGAAAGATGGAATCGTCATCTTGATTGACCCCAAGTTCCCATCTTTAGATTTTTCTTTGTTGAAACGTGTAGAATCTACGTCAAATTCATCTTCTAATTCATCCATGAGATTTCGTTTTGTTCCTCCAGATTGAGCACGACTTGAAGTGCCTTGCTCAATTCTCCCCAATCTTTCTTTCAATTTCTGGTTGTCACTAGCAAGATCTTCTTGTTGTGACAACATCTTTTGCATCATTCCTTGTATTGCCTCTAAGGTAAGTCTATCTTTTGATTCCATGATGTAAAAAAAACCTGCAATAAAAATGTTAGAAAAGGAAAATCCTAAACTAACTCTCCCTCACGTGTTTCACTCGACTGTTTTTGAATCCCTCTATTGATCTCACCAAATTTGACCACACAACAGCCTCTCTTTGAAGTTCTTATTTGAGCTAAGCCTTTACAAATCACTAAGAATGAGTTCTTAGTCTTTGATAACCAAAACTCAAACGAAAAGAATGGATCTTTGGTGAAAAGAATGAATCTGTAACCCTTTTTTTTTTTTTTTTTTTTTTTTTTTGCCCCAAACTTGGACTCAAACAACAAGAACGAATCTTTGATCTTTTTTTCTGAAACTTGAAATCAACTTTCTCAATCTTTTTTTTTTTTTTTTTCGTTTTTTTTTTCCGAACTGAAACAAAAGGATAAGAAGGTTATAGAACAACCTGTTTCCCGCAACCTAGGCTCTGATACCAAACTGATACGATCCTTGCTTATCTATCAAACAAGACCCGTAACAAACTCTTGATACTATTACCAAAGATCACGAATTAGGAGCCTTTAGTTATCAAACAACTAAGAACCCTAATTATAAGTGGCGAAATTCTTAGAGAATTTCAAAACAAAGCTCTCACAAGAACTTTTAAGAGAAAACTCAAAATTGTATTCAATCATTATCATCTGAATTGTTCCAATTACATATATAGAAGAAAGAGTTCAAATCCTTGTTTGATTAGGAACTCTACTTATTTAAAAAGGAAACCAAATCTACTAAGATATCAAATCTACCCAGATTTCCTTATTCAAAAAGGAAAACAAATAAAACAATAAATCTAATAGGTACCAAATCTGCCAAGATTTCCAAATTCTTATAGAAAACAAATAAACCCTAAAATCCTTATGGGCTGGACGAAATTCTTAAGTTTGGTGGGCTTGTAATTGGACTTTCTTCTCTTTTGTATCAAATCTAATTAAATTCACAAGTCTTGGACAGCCCATGCAATTTCCCTCTTGAGCAGATTGATCCAAATAACACAAAATAAGCCCATTGAGTGCATCTTTCATCTGTTTAGCTCTAGCTCTTGTAATTGGACCTCCATCATAGCTCAAAGGATCCAGCTTCTTCTTATTTGTGCTTGAACTCGAATTTCCATTAATGACATCTCTATGCTCCGCATCACTTAGTAGATTTGGTTTCCTTTTTTAAATAAGTAGAGTTCCTAATCAAACAAGGATTTGAACTCTTTCTTCTATATATGTAATTGGAACAAATCAGATGATAATGATTGAATACAATTTTGAGTTTTCTCTTAAAAGTTCTTGTGAGAGCTTTGCTTTGAAATTCTCTAAGAATTTCGCCACTTATAATTAGGGTTCTTAGTTGTTTGATAACTAAAGGCTCCTAATTCGTGATCTTTGGTAATAGTATCAAGAGTTTGTTACGGGTCTTGTTTGATAGATAAGCAAGGATCGTATCAGGAAAACATCATAAAAAGATAAAGGGAAAGAGAGAAACTCATTAAACGGGAATCCGATTTCCCGAGAAGCTCCAACCCTTCAACTTCTACAATGCTCGGGAAGAGAGAATCTAAAGTGCTTGACACCCTAAACTAAGCTATTAAGGCCTATAAATAGTTAGAAAAAGGTCCTAGGGTTGTTTATACAAGAGTCCTAATTAGAAACTACTTAAAACGAGCTTAAAACTTAATTCGGAAAGTGGACGCCCGAGTCTTCAAAGTGGATGCCTGAGTAAATGAGACGCGTCCACTTGACTGTCAATCTTCTTAGGGTGGACGCGCGAAGTCTGGTGGACGCGTCCACTTTCTGGCCTGGCGCATCCACTTGGCTGTCCAACTTCTGAGGGTGAACGTGTGAAGTCTGGTGGACGCGTCCACTTTCTGGCCTTGCGCGTCCACTTCTTCTTTCTTCTAAATACCCATCTTCAAGTTTCCAATTTCTTCCAATTTCATTCCAACATCTTCTAAATCTTCTAAAGACCTGAAAACAAAAGTAATAGTGTAAAGAATCATTAAAATCACCAAAACACATAATTAGCTAGATTTAAACTTAATAAACATCATAATAAACAATAGAAAACCAAGCTAATTATGGTTCAATCAAATTCCCCCACACTACACCTTTGCTTGCCCTCAAGCAAACTTATAAATCAAAGAAAAATAGAATAACAACTAAATGCCTTAGGACAAATCGATCAATGTCAAGAACTTCAATACACTCGTACCAAATTCTCTTCAATAATCCTCAAAGTCATCTATCAACTCTACATTTTAAAAATGAATCGTGCAAGTGTGATACATCATTACTCACAAACTCATTGTAACAGTTTACTATCCTTAACATGGCCGAAAAACTTTAAAAACCCATAAAAATCCATTTTAGAGTTAAAAATCGTTTACAAGTAACAAAAACAAATTCAATCAAGCCACAATCAACTCAAACACATCATAGTCATACCATAAGTAATATTCACACTACCATAGGCTTGAAATCTCACACATCTCTCCACTAATGGAAAGAATAAAGTCGACTTGAGTCAAATTGGACTTGAGGCACGTAACTTTAGGCTTGGGTGTTGGTTAACAAAGAAAGGTAAGGAAAACAAAGTAGTCAAGAGAATTACACAAAAGGATAAAAGAATTTGAAACCAAAGTTCTTCAATTGACACTTCTCTCCTTATTTACATTCAACCATATCAACCAACTTATATACTTTGGACAATCTTGGAACTCTTTTTCTCTTTTTTTTTTTTTTCAAATGCTCTTTTCTTTTTTTCTTTTTTAAACTTTTCATAGCACTTCATTTTTTTTTTCATCATATGTCTCTCTTTCTTTTGCACTTTTGCTGTTTTTTTTTTTAAAAAATTCCAAGATCTTTTTCATCATCCCTCAACACAACTTTGCAAAACCTTTTTAACACAACAATAAACTTCACAAGTGTCAATCTAAAGATATTTCAAAGAAATCTCTTGACAATTATGATATGTAAAGGTTTTAAACATTATTCTCAAAGGCTTACAAAGAAAGATAATAATGGATTCATACATCACAATATTAAAGCTCAAAAATAGGATTGAGGGGTATAATATAGAAATGGTGGCTCAAGAAAAACTCAAACGTCGAAAGGAGGCCTTATGTCTATCCCCAAATTTAAACATATTTCGCCTCAAGAGTGTGAGAAAACAAGTTCTAGAGTGTCTAAATTGACCATGAATGTATCTAAGTCAAAAGTAAACTCAATCTCATTCAAACTTGTCAAAAGTGATTTCAAAAATCAAGATTTTTTTACTAAAAATAGCCATGTCAATTCAAATTAACTACCACAAATCATCCATAAATAACAACTTTGAATTTTCACAAAAAACTTGTAGAGTGTCAAGATTCCTCATAATAAATAGAGAATTTAAAGCACAAATAATATCGAAATTCTATCAATTAACATAGACTTGTTTAATTTTCCTCATAGGCATAACAAACACACAAACATGCATAAAATGTCACAATTAATTTTTTTATTTTATTTCTTCATAAACGACAATAAACAATAAACAATCATAAACAAAAACAAAAAAAACACAAACATTAAAAACAATACTCTCCCACATTGGAACGAGACATTGTCCTCAATGTCATAACACAAGTAAGACAAAAAATAAACAAAGAGAGAAAAAGAAAGAAGTCACCCGATGGGAGGTCTTGGAAGGGAAGGTCGAAGCGCAGAAACTTGTTTCTCAATAGACACAAGTCGTCCCTCAATAGCAGTCAATTGTGCTTCTTGACGCACTTGATTCTCGAGAATTTTGAACTGATTCATATGCAGCTGATTTAATTGATCAAGAATCAAATCCTCACGAGAAATAGACAGTCCAACAGAAGATGTAGGAACATTCGGAATCCCGGGCTCTATCTCCTCATCATCATCGGAATCCTCCTCCGAAGACGGCTCAGAAACCGGCCTCTTAGAACTAGAACTCTTTGGTGGAAGACGGCCTTGCTCCCACTCTGTTTGACAAATCCGAGGGTGCATCCACTCGCCCCGGTGATACTCATAACCAAACGACCGTAAGAGGTCCAAGGAAACAACCCAGGAAGAGGAGATACGCTCCCGACGGACCGTGTCCGCAATAGGTATCTTAAGATGCTCAAAATAACGAGAAAGTAACAAAACATAAGGAAAAGTTTTCTTTTGAGATTTTTGTTTTACCACTTCTCGCATATTAGCAATAATCAACCGAGCTAACGGAATACCAGACAATGTATCACCTAAGCCATTAGTTAAACGATAAAGAAAGTAAAGATCTGAATAGCGCATTTCATTATGAGATGATGACTTAGGTAAAACATTATGACCAAGAATATGCACAATGAGGCATGGAAAAGCCTGAAGATCTTTAGCTATAAGCTTATACTTTTCACTCACTCTTCCAGTTTTTCTTTGGTATAAACCAAAAACAGAGCATGTATCCTCAAAATTATATGTCTGATCAGTAGTAACTTGCTGCCAATGAAACTCAGGTAGAGGGCCTTCGTTAGGAGAATTCAGAAAATTAGACAAAGAAGCACATGTAATATCAACTAAATGACCCCGAACGAAAGAGATGATCCTATTGTTATCTTCACTATGTTTATTATCTATATTAGCATAGAATTCACACATAAGTTGAGGGTAATATTCCTGACCCAAATCAATAATGCCTCCCCACCCCAAAGTGCAAAAAGTATCTCGAATATTAAAAACAGATTCAGCATCAGGAGACAAGGGATGCTCAATTAACAATGTACGAGCCTTGTGGGAATCATACCAATCAGAATTTTCCAAACTAGTAAAACGAGATTGATCATAAAGAGCTCTAGAAGTTCTCCCACGTTTAACACCAAGATTCTTAGTTCGAGGCATGATGTAAACAAAAATTCCAATAATGTAATTACACAGAAACAAAGCCCACACCAAATTCAACAATTCTATCACAAAATCAACTGATTGAAAGTTCAAATAAACTTCCCTGTGAAAGCTGCGAATTTTGCACCAAAAAGCTCACCAAGAAGGCTACAAAGACAGCAAACCGTGAATAGAATCTCGGGCTTAATCTTGGGAGTGAAGGAGACGTGCACAATGATGGTGGAAGGTGGACAGTTGAGGCAGAAGAACGGACACGGAAGAAGCGCAACAACGGCAGAGAGAGGCGTGACCAAAAGAAGAAAAAGAGAAGAAAAGAAAAGAAAAGAAAGAAAAGAGGAAAAAGAAGTATTAAAGAAGATATAACTTACTAAAACGACGTAGTTTCGGAGGATTATATCTTGAAATTGTGTTTTTTTTTTATATTTCTGGAAGGTGGCCGCGTGTAGTGTGAAACGTCCACTTGGACGCGCGAAGATGAGGCGACGCGTCCACTTCTTCACAGAAGTGGCCACGTGAAGTAATTGGTGCGTCCACTTGGACGCGTGAGAGGAAGTTTGTGCGTCCACTCTCAGTAGTTTCTGCCATCTGATGTTTTATGTTTATTTCACAATAATTGGACTCTGAACCAATGTTAGACCTTCCCTATACCTGTAAACAAAATAAAATAACAACTAAATGATAGAAACAAAATAGAAAAGAAAATAGAAGGATATTCATTTGGGTTGCCTCCCAAAAAGCGCCTTTGTTTAAGGTTGTTGGCTCGACACAGTTCATGCTTAGACTTCGGGATAAGATGGTTGAAGAAACTAAACGGTCTCCACCTCGTGGTTGACGAATTCTTCATAATAAAGCTTCAGACGATGGCCATTGACTTTAAAAACTTTCCCTGTATCAAGTCTTTGAATTTCTACAGCTTCATGATCAAAAACATTGACAATGAGAAAAGGTCCTATCCATCTACTCATCAACTTGCCTGGAAAGAGTTTCAATCTAGAATTGTACAATAAAACCTTATCACCTCAATTAAAACTCTTTCGGACAATATGTTTATCATGATAAATGCGTGCTTTCTCTGTACAAATTAAAGCATTTTAGTAAGCGTCATTCCGTAATTCTTCAAATTCCTGAATTTGTAATTTCCTATTGACTATAGCATCAGGAAAAATCAAATGAGTTTTCTTGATAGCCCAATAAGCTCTATGTTCAAGTTCTACAGGAAGATGACATGTTTTCCTGAACACTAATCGATATGAAGACATTCCAATAGGTGTCTTATATGCTGTTCTATATGCCCATCATGCATCCCCCAACCGCACACTCCAATCTTTTCTATTAGGGTTAACCACTTTTTCTAAGATTGATTTAATTTCCCTATTAGAAACCTCAACTTGACCATTAGTTTGGAGATGATATGCAGTAGAAACTCTGTGGGTTATATGGTATTTTGCAAATAAAGCCCCAACTATTTTGTTACAAAAATGCGTACCTCTGTCACTAATGATTTCTTTTGGAAAACCAAACCTGTTAAAAATATTAACCTTGACAAAAGAGACAACAACTTTAGCATCATTAGTTCTGGAGGCTTTAGCTTCCACCCACTTAGACACATAATCTACTGCTAGCAAAATATAGTTGTTACCTTGGGAAGAAGGGAAATGACCCATGAAATCAATCCCCCATACATAAAAAATTTCAGTTACCAGGATAGACTGGAAGGGCATCTCATGCTTCTTAGTTATTTTCCCAATTCTTTGGCATTCATTACATTGCTTACAGAACAAATATGTATCCTTGTTTAAACTAGGCCAATAGAACCCACATTCGAGCACTTTATGAGCAGTTCTTCTAGGACCAAAATGACCTCCACATTCATAGGTATGACAAAAAGTTAAAATAGAGTGAGTTTCAGTGCCCGGTACACACCTACGAATAATATTATCTGAACATATCTTAAACAAATACGGGTCATCCCATAAATAGTATTTGGCATCACTTTTAATTTTGTCCTTCTGAGATCTAGAAAGTTCTTTAGGCAATTCCCTTGTAACCAAATAATTTACTATATCAGCATACCAAGGAAAACTACCATGCAAAGCATATAAATGCTCATTAGGAAATAATTCAGTGATAGGAAGTAATTCACCATCATAAGTAAGCCTACTAAGGTGGTCGGCCACATAGTTTTCAGCTCCTTTCTTGTCACGAATCTCTATGTCAAATTCCTGGAGTAACAGGATCCATCTTAATAGCCTTGGTTTGGACTCTTTCTTTTTCAAGAGATGTCGTAAAGCTGCATGCCCCAGGAAAGCTCGTATCTCTCGTACAGAGGAAGAATAAGGAAGAGATTTTACCACATCAATTTTAGCTTTGTCTACCTGAAGGCCTTTTGCTGAGACCACATGTCCCAGTACGATTCCTTGCTCAACCATGAAATGACACTTTTCATAATTCAATACAAGGTTAGAATCAATGCACCTTTTAAGAATGAGTTCTCAATTATCCAAACATTCATCAAAAGAATCTCCATACACCGTGAAGTCATCCATGAAGATTTCAATTATATTAGTCACATAATCAGAGAATATAGACATCATGCATCTTTGAAAAGTAGCAGGTGCATTACATAACCCAAAAGGCATGCGCCTATATGCATAGGTTCCAAAAGGACATGTGAACGTGGTTTTATCTTGATCCTCAGGGGCAATAGCAATTTGAAAATAACCAGAAAAACCATCAAGAAAACAATAGTTAGACTTACCTGATAAACGTTCAAGCATTTGATCCATAAAATGAAGGGGAAAATGATCTTTTCTAGTAGCTGAATTCAATTTACGGTAATCAATGCAAACACGCCAACCATTTTGAACTCTTGTAGGTACTTTTTCTCCTTCCTTGTTTTCAATGACAGTAATTCCAGTTTTTGACGAGCGTGTCGTTGCGCTATCAAATTAATACCAAACTCAACCAACTTATGCAGTTAGGGCAAGTAAGGGTCGAACCCACAGGGATTTGTAAAATTTTAGAACAAGCAAACTAATCAAGATTAGGGGGGGAAAGATTTGATTTTTATTTTAAAAGAATAAACTTTAAAATAAGTTTACTCACAAATTAATTAAGAATCAAAGAAAAGAAAAAAACGTTAGCAAGGACTTTGTATTTCGGTTTTACTTATTCGGGATTAATCATTGATAATAACCTATTTGAGTAGTGACTTAGAATTCCGCGTAGCGCAGCAAATTCCGATTCCTGTATAGTTAGGTTAATTTCCGAGAAGCACGGCAAATTAACTTTAACCTAATTAAACTAAATTACCGAATCGCTCGCATAAAATAGTCAATTAAGTTATTCAGCTCGAGGACAACATCAACACAAATTACATAAAATTAATGGCCGATTAAAATCATGCAATTCGTTTCAAACAATTCCCTATTAATTAATCAAACACAGATTTAAATTAATCAATAGTTACTACTTTTGGTTACCGAAAACCGATTCTGCATAACCCTAGTTAATCAACTATGCAAAACAATTAAGATGGCCAATAATAATTGAAATAACACAATTGATAGAATAAAACCAAGAATTGTTCAAATACTCAAATAAAAGTAATGATTCCTTGAAAAAATCGGGTTTTTAATTACAAAACGTAAATCTCATATTCCCGAATAAAGTAAACCTAATACATATCCTTGCCAACTAAAAACGTTTACTCACAAAACATAAAGGAAAACATCATAAAAAGATTAAGGGAAAGAGAGAAACTCATTAGTTGGAAATCCGATTTCCCGAGAAGCTCCCAACCCTTGATCTCCTACAATGCTTGGGAAGAAAATATCTAAGGTGCTTGACACCCTAAACTAAGCTATTAAGGCCTATAAATAGTTAGAAAAGGTCCTAGGGTTAGTTACATAAGAGTCCTAATTCAAAACTACTAAAAAACTGCCCAAAATCTTCAATTCGGAGAGTGGACGCGCGAGGCTGTCAGAAACGTCCAAGTGGACGCGTGAGGCTCCAAAACTACTGAGAATGGACGCGTGGATGAATAGTGACGCGTCCACTTCTTCAAGTACGCGTCCAATTGGTTTCTGAGGCGCGTCCACTCCATTTTGCTTGCAAAACAACTTGTTAAAGCTCCTATCTTCCTCCAATGTCTTCTAAACATGTTAAAATACCTGCAAACAAAGATAAAAGTGTAAAGAACCAATTTAAGCACATAAAACACAATTAGGTTGGTTTTATCTCAATAAACAACACATTAAGCTCCTAAAAACCAATCTAATTATAGTTCAATCAGTTTTCTTAGGAATGACATGAACTGGGCTAACCCATTGGGAATCAGTAATAGGGAATATTATACCTGCATCTAATAATTTCAAGATTTCTTTTTTCACAACATCCATCATATGAGGGTTTAATCTCCTTTGTGATTCCCTAGTTGCATCTTCTAATAAAATGCGATGCATGCATGTAGAAGGACTAATTCCTTTTATATCAGCTAAAGTCCAACCTATGGCAGTTTTATGTTCTCGTAACACAGTAATTAACCTTTCCTCTTGATTGGAAGTAAGATTATTAGCAATTATAACAGGCAATTCCTCGCCATTACCTAAATATGCGTATTTTAAATGTGAAGGCAAAGGTTTAAGCTCAAGGGAAGGTGGTCATATAACCGATGGAAGCATCTTATCATGAAAAGTGGGTAATGCAATTGTAGATTCTACTTTTGGACATACAGACAATTCTTTTACAGCCATCTTTAAATCATGATCACATTCCACAGATAATTTGTCAAATTTATGCTCATCAATACTCATGCTCATAATTGTTTGCATCATATCAACATAACTCAAATCATAAACATCTTGAACAAGAGGATCAATTATGTCAACCACCTAAATTGAAGAGAACTCATCACATGGATATTTCATAGCATCAAAGATATTAAATGATATTATTTCCCCATCAAATTCCATTGACAATGTTCCTTCGTTAACATCAAATTTAGTTCTTGCGGTTTTCAAAAATGGTCTGTCAAGCAAAATTGGGGAATGAGATGTAGATGAATTATTTCCATCTTCGGTTTTTAAAATATAAAAATCTGCAGCAAATATTAAGTTATTAACTTTGATCAATACATCCTCAATTACCCCTTCGGGATATGCAATGGACCTATCCGCTAATTGCACAATAACTCTAGTAGATTTTAAAGGTCCAAGATTTAATGAAGCATAGATAGAATATGGCATAACGTTAATAGATGCTCCTAAATCTAACATGCATCCGGAAATAACTTTATCACCGATAACACAAGGGATAGCAAACATACCTGGGTCCTTTTGCTTAGGTGGAAGTTTCTGCTGAAGAACTGCAAAAACACACTCCCCCACACTTACCTTTTCATTCCCCTTGAGCTTCCTTTTATTAGTGTATAATTCTTTGAGAAATTTAGCATACCGAGGAATCTGGCAGATAGCATCAAGAAGAGGAATGTTTACCTCTACTTTCTTAAAGACATCGAGAACATCTTTCTCCTCCTCTTCTTTCCGATTTTTAGCTAATCTTAAAGGAAAAGGATTATGTACTTTAGATTGAGAGATGGGTTCAATTTTTGAGGGTTCACTTCCACTTGGTATATTTGGACCCTAGCTTGATTTAATCTCCAATTCTTCCACGACATCTCGCAACTGCTTAGGCTCAATTAACTCCTTTCCACTCCGCAGAATAATGGCATTGGCATTTTCTCGAGGGTTAATGGGTTGAGAAGGGAGTTTTGTGAATAAATGAGATTTAATTTGACTGACTTCGGAGGCCAATTGTCCTACTTGATTTTCAAGATTCTGTATACTGGATTTGGTCTCATTCTGAAAAGTCATTGTGTTAGCAGCAATTGATTTAACCATATCCTCTAAAGACATACCTTGAGATTGAGCTTGTTAAGGTGGTTGATTTAATGGTTGAACAGGAAGAATGCCAGGTAGGTGTGGATGTTGAAAATTATTCTGTCTGGCTCCTGGATTTCCCCACCTAAAATTTGGATGATCCTTCCATCCCTCATTATAGGTATTAGAGTAGGGGTTATACTTCCTTTGTGGATTCTGAAAATTTCCGACAGCATTAACCTGTTCATCTTCAAAAAGCGTGGGGCAACTGTCTGTTGGATGTTCAATACTTGAACAAAATCCACACATCTTAACTTGGGAGTTTATTTGTTTTCCCATCATCTGTCCAACCATGTTAGTAAGATTTTTAACTTGAACTTCAAGATTGGAAGAACTTACCTCATTTACCTTCCTAGGAGCTTCGTTCCTTGTATTGAATGATTGAGTATTATCTGCCATGTTTGCAATCAAATTTCTTGCTTCTTCAGGTGATTGATCCATAAATACTCCACCACTAGCTGCATCAACGGCGGTCCTGTCAGTAGGCACCATTCCTTCATAGAAATACTGGATAAGTAAATGATCTGGAATTTGATGATTAGGACAACTGGCAATTAATCTTTTAAATCTCTCCCAATAGTCATATAATGATTCCCCAAAACCTTGGCGTATTCCACTAATTTCCTTTCTAATGTTAGAGATTTTAGAAGCAGGAAAATATTTTCTTAAAAATATCTTTTCCATATCAGCCCATTCAGTTATTGACCCCGAAGGTAGTTCGTAAAGCCAATCTTTAGCATTACCTTGCAAACTAAATGGAAAAACTCTTAGTTTTATAATCTCATCAATGACATTAGAGGGTTTCAAATTAGTGCAATGCGTATGAAATTCCTGAAGAAACCTATATGGGTTATCTCCGGGAATACCATGGAAATTAGGGATATTTTGCACAAAACCTGTGTGAAGTTTAAAATTTTCATTGACTTCAGGAAAAACAATGCAAAGCGGTTGATTGCTAATAGTGGGTGCAGCTAGTTCCCTTAAAGTTCTCCTAACCACCACATTGTTGTTATTGTTAGCCATAATGCAAGAGAGATTAGGAATGATTTCACCGAAGTCGCCTTGTAGATTTGAATGATTAATGGTTCATTCTCTTGTATCTCTTTCGTTGTCGTCCACAGGATTTGAAGACTCCAATTCCTTCGAGATAACACCAAGAGTCTTTCCACTACGAAGGCGCATAAACAATTTCAATATTTTACATTGTCACCAAAGGAATAAGACCTGAAAACAAAGGATAAGGATTAGTAAACTTGATCTTAAAATTTTTAAACAAATCCCCGGCAGCGGGGCCAAAATTTGACGAGCGTGTCTTTGCGCTATCAAATTAATACCAAACTCAACCAACTTATATAGTTAGGGCAAGTAAGGGTCGAACCCACAGAGACTTGTAAATTCTTTGATTAAGTAAACTAATCACGACTTTGGGGGGAAAAGATTTGGTTTTTATCTAAAAAGATTAAAACTTAAAAATAAGTAATTCACAAAATAACTAGAAATCAATGGATAAAAAGACGTTAGCAAGGACTTTGTATTTCGATTTTATTTATTCAGGATTAATCTTCGATAACAACTTATTTGAGTAATGACTTAGAATTCCGCATAGCGCAGCAAATTCCAATTCCTGTAAAAATTAGGTTAATTCCCGAGAAGCACGGCAAATTGACTTTAACCTGATTAAACTAAATTAGCGAATCGCTCGCATAAGATAGTCAATTAAGTTATTAAGTATAAGGATAAAATCAACACAAATTACATAAAATTAATGGCCGATTAAAATCATGCAATTCACTTCAAACAATTCCCTATTAATTAATCAAACACATATTTAAATTAATCAATAGTTACTACTTTTGGTTACCGAAAACCGATTCTGCATAACCCTAGTTAATCAACTATGTAAAACAATTAAGATGACCAATAATAATTGAAATAACATAATTGATAAAATAAAGCCAAAAATTGTTCAAATACTCAAATAGAAATAATGATTTCTTGAAAAAATCGGATTTTTAATTACAAAACGTAAATCTCATATTCCCGAATAACATAAACCTAATACATGTCCTTGCTAACTTAAGAAAACTACTCACAAAACATAAAGGAAAACATCATAAAAAGATAAAGGGAAAGAGAGATACTCATTAGATGGGAATTCGATTTCTCGAGAAGCTCCAACCCTTCAACTTCTACAATGCTCGGGAAGAGAGAATCTAAAGTGCTTGACACCCTAAACTAAGCTATTAAGGCCTATAAATAGTTAGAAAAAGGTCCTAGGGTTGTTTATACAAGAGTCATAATTAGAAACTACTTAAAACGAGTTTAAAACTTAATTCGGAAAGTGGATGCCCGAGTAAATGAGACGCGTCCACTTGACTGTCAATCGTCTGAGGGTGGACGCGTGAAGTCTGGTGGACGCGCCCACTTTCTGGCCTTGCGTGTCCACTTCCCCTCTTTGCGCGTCCTCTTCTTCTTTCTTCTAAATATCCATCTTCAAGTTTCCAATTTCATTCCAGCATCTTCTAAATCTTCTAAAGACCTGAAAACAAAAGTAATAGTGTAAAGAATCATTAAAATCACCAAAACACATAATTAGCTAGATTTAAACTCAATAAACATCATAATAAACAATAGAAAACCAAGCTAATTATGGTTCAATCAATATCTTTCTCAATTGGACTCTATTCTGATTGGGTTTTATGTGATGTTGTTCCGATGCATGCTAATCATATATTATTGGGACGACTTTAGCTGTATGATAGGCGAGTTATGCATGATGGCTTCACTAACCGATATTCTTTTGTGATGGATGGGCGACCTATTAAGTTGCTGCCTATGTCACCTAAAGAGGTGTTTGAAGATCAGAAAATATTGAGTGAATGTGAGAGTGTACAAAAGAAAAAGAAGATGCACGAGCAAAAGGAGAGTTGTGAGAAAGCATTGAGAGGTGTGAGAAAAGATAGGAAACAGAGAGGATGTGCCATGAGAAAAAGAATCTTGAGAGGGCACATGCAAAAGGAGAGTATAGTGTGCAAAGAGTGGCAAAACAAGTGGTAAAAGACAGTTTCTATGCTAGAGAGGGTGAGGTTCGAAAGGCCTATCTATCTATGCAATCCATGCTTCTTTTGGTATTCAAATGAGCGAATTTAACTATTTCCTCTAACCCAAATCTCTCTTCTCTTCCAATTCTTTTCAAACTCTGTTGCAGGAATTTGAAGAATTGTTTCTCGAAACTATGCCAGAAGAATTGCCACCACTTAGAGGGATTGAACACCAAATTGATTTTATTGCTGGAGCACAAATTCCAAATTGACCAGCTTATAGAAGCAATCCTGAAGAAACCAAAGAGTTACAAAGGCAAGTGGATAAATTGTTGTGTAAGGGCTTGATCAGAGGAAATATGAGTTCATATGCAGTACCCGTATTGTTGGTGCCTAACCATTAAAAAATATGGATCTTAGTGAATGTGTGTTGATTCTTGAGCAATTAACAAAAAAATTACGGTAAAGTATCGCCACCCTATTACTCGTTTAGATGATATGTTAGATGAATTACATGGTGCCTGCATATTATCTAAGATTGATTTAATGGCTGGTTATCATCAAATTCGTATGAGAATTGGAAATGAATGGAAAACTGCTTTTAAGACAAAATATGGTTTATATGAATGGTTAGTTATGCCTTTTGGATTAACTAATGCACCTAGTACTTTCATGAGATTAATGAACCATGTTTTATGTAGCTTTATTGGGAAATTTGTTGTTAGACTACTTTGAAGATATACTTGTGTATAGCAAATCACTTGATGAGCATATTTTGTATGTTAAAGCTGTTTTTTGTGTTTTGCGAGAACAAAACTTGTATGCTAAGCTTGCTAAATGTTCATTTTGTGTGCCTAAGGTATATTTTTAGGATATATTGTTAGTCAACATGAAATTGAAGTAGAGAAAAAGTTAAAGCTATTGAAACCTAGCCAACACCTAAGAATGTGGGGAAAGTTAGAAGTTTTCATGATTTGTTAAGTTTTTAAAGGGGCTTTAATTGAAGTTATAAAAAGAACGTCGGATTTAAATGGGGGGATGAACAAGAAAGAGCATTTAACATGTTAAAGGCAAAATTACCTGCTGCTCCTATTCTTGCTTTATCTAACTTTGATAACACTTTTGAAATTGAATGTGATATTTCGTGAGTTGTTAAGGAAAGCCAATTGCTTATTTTAGTGAAAAGCTAAATGGTACTGCATTGAAATATCCAACTTATGACAAAGAGATGTATGCTTTAGTAAGAGCATTGGAAACATGACAGCACTATCTTCTTCCTAAGGAACTTCAATTCCATAGTGATCATGAGAGCTTGAGTATTTGAAGGGACAAAAATAAGTTGAATAAATGACATGCTAAATGGAGTGAATTCATTGAATCGTTTCCATACATCATCAAGTACAAGAGGGAAAAGAAAATGTTGTTTCTGATGCTTTGGGTCGAAAATATGCACTTATTACCATTTTAGATGCTAAATTGCTAAGCTTTGAGCATATTAAATAATTGTATGAGAAAGATAACGATTTTAACAATGTTTATAATGCATGTGAGAATGCTTGTTTTGATAAATTCTATAGGCATAATGGTTATCTATTTTGCATGAGACAACATTGCATTCCCAAGTGTTCTATACGATTACTATTGATTCATAAAGCACATGAAGGGGGTTTAATGGGACACTTTGGCATTTCCAAGACTTTACATGTTTTGCAGGAGCACTTATTTTGGCCTAATATGCGATCAGATGTTTCTAATTATTGTGCTAATTGCATCACATGTTTACAAGCTAAATCTAAAGTACATCCACATGGTTTATACACACCATTACCTGTGTCGCATGCACCTTGGATAGATGTTTCTATTGATTTTTTTCTTGGTTTACATAGAGCTAGACATTGATTTGATAGTATATATATGTGGTAGTTGATAGATTTTCTAGAATGACACACTTCATTCCATGCCATAAAAGTGATGATGCTTCACATGTTGCTGATTTGTTCTTTAAAGAAATAGTTCGTTTGCATAGCATGCTAAGTCCATTGTGAGTGATAGAGATGCTAAATTTTTATCTTACTTCTGGAAAACTTTGTGGGCAAAATTGGAAACTAAATTGCTGTTTAGTACTACTTGTCATCTACAAACTGAGGTAGTGAATAGAATTTTGGGACAATTATTGAGAGCTATCATTAAAAAGAATCTGAAATCATGGGATGATTGTTTACCTCATATAGAGTTTGCATATAATAGGAGTGTGCATTCCTCTACTCATTATTCACCTTTTAAGATTGTTTATGACTTTAATCCTTTAACTCCATTAGATTTATCTCATTTACCTTTGGATGAACAAGTTAATTTCAATGGAGCTAAAAAGGCAGAATATGTGCGAAAAATTCTTGAAACAGTCAAGCAAAATATTAAGAAAAGAAATCAGCAAGTGATGACTCAAAGAAATCATGGAAGAAAGAAAGTGATTTTTGAACCTGGTGATTGGGTATTGTTGCATTTACGCAAGGAAAGGTTTCCTATGCAAAGGGGTTCAAAGCTTCAACCAATAGGAGATGGCCCTTTTCAAGTTGTTGCAATAATCAATGACAATGCATACAAATCAGCTCTTCCTGGTGAGTATAATGTCAGTGCTACTTTTAATGTTTATGATTTACTTCCTTTCGATTATGCAGGTGATAATTCGAGGGAGAATGCGTTTGAGGAATGGGGGATTGATGTGGAGCATGGAGATGTCATTAATAGAAATTCGAGTTCAAATGAAAATAAGAAGCAATTGGATCCTTTGAGCTATGATGATGGTCCAATTACAAGACCTAGAGCTAAACAAATGAAAGATGCACTTAATGGGCTTATTTTGTGTTGTTTGGATCATTCAGCTCAAGAGGGAAATTGCATTGGCTGCTAAAGACTTGTGGATTTAATTAAATTTGATACAAATGAGAAGAAAGTCAAATTTGAAGCCCACCAAGTTTAGGAATTTCGTCCATACCATAAGGAGTTTAGGGTTTATTCGTTTTCTATTTGAATTTGAAAATCTAAATAGATTTGGTATCTACTCGATTTATTGTGTTATTTGTTTTCCTTTTTGAATAAGGAAATCTTGGTAAATTTGGTTTCTTTTTTTAAAAAATAAGTAGAGTTCCTATTCAAACAAAGATTTGAACTCTTTCTTCTATATATATGTAATTGGAACAATTCAGATGATTATGATTGAATACAATTTTGAGTTTTCTCTTAAAGTTCTTGTGAGAGATTTGCTTTGAAATTCTCTAAGAATTTCGCCACTTATAATTAGGGTACTTAGTTGTTTGATAACTTAAGACTCCTAATTCGTAATCTTTGGTAATAGTATCAAGAGGTTGTTACGAGTCTTATTTGACAGATAAACAAGAATCGTATCTAAATGTTCATTTTGTGTGCCTAAAGTTATATTTTTAGGGCATGTTAGTCAACATGGAATTGAAGTAGATAATGAAAAGGTTTTCATGGTTTGACAAGATTTTATAGATGGTTTGTTAAGGATTTTTCAAGCATTGCTGCCCCTTTAACTGATGTTATAAAAAAAATGTCAAATTTAAATGAGGGGATGAACAAGAAAGAGCATTTAACATGTTGAAGGCAATTTAAAATTAACTTCTGCTGCTATTCTTGCTTTACCTAACTTTGATAACACTTTTGAAATTGAATGTGATGCTTCGGGAGTTGGTATTGGTGTTGTCCTTTTGCAAGGAGGAAAGACAATCGCTTATTTTAGTGAAAAGCTAAATGGTGTTGCATTGAAATATCCAACTTATGACTGAGCATATTAAAGAATTGTATGAGAAAAATAACGATTTTAGCAATGTTTAAAATGCATGCGAGAATGCTGGTTTTGATAAGTTCTATAGGCATAATGGTTATCTATTTCACATGAGATAACTTTGCATTACTAAGTGTTCTATGTGGTAGTTGATAGGTTTTCTAGAATGGCACACTTCATTCCATGTCATAAAAGTGATGATGCTTCACATGTTGCTGATTTGTTCTTTAAAGAAATAGTTCGTTTGCATGGTATGCCTAAGTCCATTGTCAGTGATAAAGATGCTAAATTTTTATCTTACTTTTGAAAAACTTTGTGGGCAAAATTGGAAACTAAATTTCTGTTTAGTACTACTTGTCATTCACAAACTGAGGTAATGAATAGAACTTTGGGATAATTATTGAGAGCTATCATTAAAAAGAATCTGAAATAATGGGATGATTGTTTACCTCATATAGAGTTTGCAAATAATAGGAGTGCGCATTCCTCTACTCATTATTAACCTTTTGAGATTATTTATGGCTTTAATCCTTTAACACCATTAGATTTATCTCCTTTTCCTTTGGATGAACAAGTTAATTTTGATAGAGCTAAAAAGGCAGAATATGTGTGAAAAATTCATGAAATAGTCAAGCAAAATATTGAGAAAAGAAATCAGCAAGCGATGACTCAAAGAAATCATGGAAGAAAGAAAGTGATTTTTGAGCCTAGTGATTTAGTATGGTTGCATTTACGCAAGGAAAGGTTTCCTATGCAAATGAATTTGACAAAGTCTGTCGTACGTCTCTCAAATTTAATTCTAACAATTCCTGTGTAGATAGGGAAAGTAGAGATCGAATCCACAGAGATTTGTCAACTCTTAAATTAAAATCATTAACCGGAAAAGGTTTTAGGGGTTTTGGTATTTTGAGAATAAGGTAATGACAACAATTAAAATAAATATTTTTGAGGTTTTAGATTTTGTAAACAGAATTAAAACGAAATTTGGAATACAAAGGATATAAAAAGCATTAGTAAGGAACTAGTATCAAGTTATATTTTTCATGAGATTAATCATAGATAAATACATTATTAAGTAGTTGGTTTTAGAATCCCGATCAGCTCAGACAGATTAATTTCTAATTTAATTAAACACGACTACCAACCAGCGGGTATAGGATGCTCAATCAAATTGCATTAAACAAATAAGGTATAACCAACATTAAATTGTATATAACAATCAGTTTAATTATATACAATTTAAATTATATAATTCCGCTACTAATTTAATTAAGTCAAGAACTGTAACTCAATTAAACTAGTAGATGCTATTTGAATCATTAATACAAGATTAATAACCCTAGCTATATAATCACATTTATTAACTAAATTGTCAATCCAATTAATTCACACAATTATATTGGTTAAAATAGAAATTATATAAATAGTTAATTAATATATATATATATAAGTATATTAAATAAATACACACACACACACACACACATATATATATATATAGAAAGAAAGATTGGATTTATACTAATTAAATAAATTAGGCGGTTCAACCGGCCATTTAAATAAATTAAACTAAAAGTATGGAGGCTCAGCCTTCCATAAAAAGAAGAATTAAAGACATAAAAATATATTAAACTAGTGAGGAGGCTTGACCTTCCATAATACAGAAAATAAAAGACATAAAATAAATTAAACTAATAGGTGGCTCGGCCATCCATTTGTGATATTTAAAGTGCATAAAGCAAAATAAATAAAGACTAGGCGGGTAAACCGACCATAAATCCAGTTAAATAAATCCAAATAGAAATTAAGTACAAAGAAAATTATCTCATAATCCCATTTATAAATAACTTAACACATATCCTTGCTAACAAAAGGAAATTACTCAGAATCCATATTTAATAAATATAAGATGAAATTTATAAACATTAGAACAAAAATTTGAAAGAAATACTCCCCGAAAATATTGAAATTATCCGAACAGAATTTCTTTACTAAATTTTACAAAAAGACTTGAAAAAATATTCTAAAAATTCTAGAAATTATATTAATATGAAGATAATAATGAAAGAAAGAAATTACAAAAGAAATGGAGAAGATTGGAGTTAAATTGGTGTTTCAAATGAGAAAGAAAGCTAGCATATTTATAGGAAAATTTCTAGGGGTAAAATGGTCATTTTGACTTCCAGGGGTACTGTAGCGGGTTGACTTGTTGACTTTGACCAGCCGACGACACTGTTCAGGACGTAAGTAGTGACGTCATCATCGATGGCGGTACTGTTCACCGGAGTTACTATTCACTTTTTTTTTCTTCTTCTTCTTCATCTCCATAATGAACTAAAATACATTGAAAAACTTACAAACAAAGAAATAGAAGGGAAACATGAAATATATCAATTAAATAACATAATTAACCAATTTTTAAACAAAATATAGCCATTAAATAATATAAAAATAAGTTAATTTATTAGTACATCAGCATTCAAAGCTTCAACCTAGAGGAATTGTCCTTTTCAAGTTGTTGCAATGATCAATGACAATGCTTACAAATTAGCTCTTCCTAGTGAGTATATTGTCAATGCTACTGTTAATGTTTATGATTTACTTCCTTTCGATTATGCAAGCGATGATTCGAGGGCGAATCCTTTTGAGAAAAGGGGGAGCGATGCAAAGCATGAAGATGACATTAATGGAAGTTCGAGTTCAAGCACAAATAAGAAAAAGTTGGATCCTTTGAGCTATGATGGAGGTCCAATTACAAGAGTTAGAGTTAAACAGATGAAAGATGCACTCAATGGGCTTATTTTGTGTTATTTTGATCAACTGCTCAAGAGGGAAATTGCATGGGCTGTCCAAAACTTGTGAATTTAATTAGATTTAATACAAATGAGAAAGTCCAATTACAAGCCCACCAAACTTAAGAATTTCGTCCAGACCATAAGGATTTTAGGGTTTATTTGTTTTCTATAAGAATTTGGAAATCTTGGCAGATTTGGTATATATTAGATTTATTGTTTTATTTGTTTTCCTTTTTGAATAAGGAAATATGGGTAGATTTGATATATTTGTAGATTTGGTTTCCTTTTTAAATAAGTAGAGTTCCTAATCAAACAAGGATTATGAACTCTTTATTCTATATATGTAATTGGAACAATTCATATGATTAGCATTAAATATAATTTTGAGTTTTCTCTTAAAGTTCTTGTGAGAGCTTTGCCTTGAAATTCTCTAAGAATTTCGCCACTTATAATTAGGGTTCTTAGTTGTTTGATAACTAAAGGCTCTTAATTCGTGATCTTTGGTAATAGTATCAAGAGGTTGTTACGGGTCTTGTTTGATAGATAAGCAAGGATAGTATCATCAAGGGTCTTGTTTAATAGATAGGCAAGGATTGTATCAGTTACTTCTATTAAATTGGACAAAGATGAAAATGGTAAGATGATTGATCAAACTACTTATAGAGGTATGATTGGTAGTCTTTTATATTTAATTGCTAGTAGACCTGATATTATGTTTTCTATTTGTCTATGTGCTAGATTTCAATCATCTCCTAGAAAATTTTACTTAATTGCTATCAAACATATTCTTAGATACTTAAAGGGACTATAGATTTTGGTTTGTGATATCCTAAATCTATGACATTTGAGTTTGTAGCATATACTGATGTAGATTATGCGTATTGTAGAGTAGAACGTAAAAATATCAGTGCTCACTGTTAATTTCTTGGTTATTCTTTAGTTTCATGGTATAGAAACAAGCTTGAGTATCTCTTTCTACCACTGAAGCTGAATATATTTCTGCTGGTAGTTGTTGTGTGACGAAACCTGTCGTATGACTCTCAAATTTAAACCTAACTATTCCAATGTAGATAGGGAAAGTAGGGATCGAATCCATAAAGAATTGTTAACTCTTAAATTAAAATCGTTAATCGGAAAAGGTTTTGAGGGTTTTTTGTATTTTGAGAGTAAGGTAATGACAACAATTAAAATAAATATTTTTGAGGTTTTGGATTTTGTAAAAAGAATTAAAACGAAATTTGGAATACAAATGATATAAAAAGCATTAGCAAGGAACTAGTATCAAATTATATTTTTCATGAGATTAATCATAGATAAATACATTATTAAGTAGTTGATTTTAGAATCCCGATCAGCTCAGACAGATTCCTATCCTTACAAAATATATTAATCCCGATCAGCTCAAACATATTAATCTCTAATTTAATTGAACACCACTACCAACCAGCGTGTATAGAATGCTCAATCAACTTGCATTAAACAAATAAGGTATCACCAACATTAAATTGTATATATAACAATCAGCTTAATTATATACAATTTAAATTATATAATTCTGCTACTAATTTAATTAAGTCAAGAGCTACAACTCAATTAAATTAGTAGATGCTACTTGAATCATTAATACAAGATTAATAACCCTAGTTATATAATCACATTCATTAACTAGATTGTCAATCCAATTAATTCACACAATTATATTGGTTAAAACAGGAATTATATAAATACTTAATTAATATATATATATATATAAGTATATTAAATAAATACACACACACACATATATATATATATATATATTTATAGAAAGAAAGATTGGATTTATATTAACTAAAGAAATTAGACGGTTCAATCGGCCATTTAAATAAATTTAAATAAAAATATGGAGGCTCGGCCTTCCATAAAAAAAGAATTAAACTAGTTAGGAGGTTCGACCTTCCATAATACAAAAAATAAAAGACATAAAAGTAAATTAAACTAATAGGTGGCTCGGCCATCCATTTGTGATATTTAAAGTGCATAAAGCAAAATAAATAAAGGGTGGTTAAACCGACCATAAGTCCAGTTAAATAAATCCAAATAGAAATTAAGTACAAAGAAAATTATCTCATAATCTCATTTATTAATAACTTAACACATATCCTTACGAACAAAAGAAAATTACTCACAATACATATTTAATAAATATAAGATGAAATTTATAAACATTAGAAAGAAAATTTAAAAGATAAACTCCCCGAAAATATTGAAATTATCCGGACAGAATTTCTTTACTAAATATTACAAAAAACCTTGAAATATTATTCTAAAAAATCTGGAAAATATACTAATATGAAGACAATAATAAAAGAAATAAATTGCAAAAGAAATGGAGAAGATTGGAGCTAAATTGGTTAATCATAAAAATAAGCTCCCTATTTATAGCCACAAAAATCAGGGGCAAAATGGTCATTTTGCACCCCAAAGTCTTGAAGATTTAGTTGGTGGCCTAATTTCCCCAACTTTGTCACATGTCGCGTCCTCATTGGTCCAAATTGCGGCTTCTAGAAGCGCCACTTGTCACCTTCTGATTTTGTCACTTGTCATCTTCTTATTGCACCACGTGTCATCTTCTCATTGCGCCACGTCATCGTATGACATAGATTTTTTTTTTTAACTTCTCCAACATTTCTTCTTCTTCTTCTTTTTTTTTTATCTCCATAATAAATTAAAATACACTGAAAAACTTACAAACAAAGAAATAGAAGAGAAACGTGAAATATATTCATTAAATAACATAATTAACTGATTTTTAAACAAAATATAGTCATTAAATAAAATAAAAATCAGTTAATTTATGAGTATATCATTGTGGACACGTTTTATGGATGAAAACTATTTTGAAAGATTATGGCGTGATTATATTAGTGCCATTAATCTGACAAAGAATCCTATACAATATGCTAAAACTAAGTATATAGATATTAAACATCATTTCTTACCTGACCATGTTTTAAAAGGTGAAATATCACTTGATTTTGTACCTACGGATGATCAATTGGACGAGAAAAGATTTTGTTTACTTAGAAAACTCTTGGGGTATTGGAACATTCAATTTCTAACATGAGTGTTAATGTATAGTTTGACAAAACTAAAATTTTCTTTTTGTAGGTTGCTCAATAAAAGTATAACGTTTTTCAAAATGCACTTCATAAAGATAAAACATGACTTGTGTATTTGAAATAGTTTTCAAAATACATCCATATGCTTAAAAATTTTATAAAAAAATTCCATAACTCTAAGAGTTGATTGGAATCTTGCGTTACATGGTTTGGATGCATGTGCCGTCGACCCCAGATCATGCAGTTGACCGGACTACTCAACTCATCATCCGCAAAATGTCCAGAGCTCTCTGATACACTTGCAGATGATGGTGCGGACGACTAGCCTGAGATGCGGTCGACCGCAAGTCTCATTAGTGGCATTCAAACAGTCATTTTTATAACCGTTGGAGCATATATATAAATACCCAAATGTTTGAAAAATTTGATAACATGACTTTTTGAACAAAAATCTAATTCATATTCAATATAGAACATCTTAGAAACATTCAAGAAGGGTTTTACTAAATCATTGGTATTTTGGGCAATCTATAGGAACATATTACTCAAAGAGGTCTTTGTACAAGAATTGATATATGTTCACAATGAAAGGTGATATCTATATCAAACTCTTCTTATTCTCATCTTGTAAGTTTCATTCAAGATTGCATTGAGCTTAAAATTTTAAGGGTTAGAGTGAGCCTTGAATTATATATAATTGTGATTATCTTAAGTGTATCTATTTCATTAATTGTTGTATTAGAGATAAGTGTATAATCAAAGTTGTGTTGTAAAACTCAAGGAGTTCGGTGAACCTTGATTGGGTGAGAGGTTATTTGTGTAAAACCCTAAGGTGAATTGAGTGAGCATATTTTGTAATCTCTTGTGCTAAATTAGTGAAAGGTTTTGTGAAATCCTTAAGTAGATAATTCAAGGTAGCGGATTATGTTTTGTTGAATAAATCGAACCACTATAAATCTTGTATTCTTTGCTTTATTTATGCTATCTACTTGAACACATTATTTAAAAATATAGTGCCTATTACCGACTAATATTTATTAATTTTAAATACATAATTAAATTTCCATCGGGAATCCATCGTCAATATTTATTAATTTTTAAAATAATTAAAGTTATGTCCAAAATCCGTTGCCAATATATATATATATATATATATATACTATTTTTCTTCATTTTTTATAAATATTTTAAAAAATACATTTGTGATACTGACAAATTTAAGATTGAAAATAAGTTTTTCCAAATACAATAAAAAAAATCAATAAACATCCTAAAACAACAGAAGAAAATTTGATTTTAAAATAAGTTTCTTCTTTGTACATAAAGACACTTTTAGATTATAAATATGATTAAAATTATATTTACATGTTATACACATTATATTTTATCAATACCTTGTCATTCGATGTATTTATTACATTTATCATCATTAATTGAAGTTAAAATATTCACATAAATATAAATGTTTACTAACTTGACACCAAACTGTTAACATAATAAAAACATTAAGCAAAAGTAGTTAATATAATCGTAAGAGATTTATGATCAATTATTTTGTAAGATATATATCTACTAAGATACTTTGGAATCTTCAAATTTCGCAACTTCTTTGTATTGAACATCTATTATCAAACCTTGTAAAGTTTATTTCATCCTCTTTGTCCTTGCCTTAGTTATTGGACCACCAATTCCATGCAAAAGATCTAAATGATATTTGAAATCATCAACTTACTTGGGAACTTCAACTTGGTCAAGACCTTGATTTCCATTATTCCCCCCTTCCTTGGAAGGATTCGTCCTCGAATCTCCTACATCAAACAAAGATAAATCAGTCACATTAAAAGTAGCACTAATATTACCATAATCACTTGGTAGATCTAATTTGTAGACATTATCATTGACTCTCTTCAAAAGGGCCATCTCTCCTGGGCTGTAATTTTGATTTCCTTTGTGAAAGAAACCTCTCATTTCGTAAGTGCACCCAAACCCAATCTCCAGGCTGGAAAACAACATTCAAACTCCCACTGTTGGCTTGCTTGGCATATTGCTCATTTCTCATTTCAGTGTTATCTCGCATGCAATTTCTTCACAAAATATGTCTTTTTCTTTCCATCAAGATTAGCATGCTCATTAGTAGGTAAAGGGAAAATATCCAAAGGAGTTAAAGGATTAAATCCATAAACAATCTCAAAAGGAGAATAGGAAGAAGTAGAATGAATAGTCTTATTATATGCAAACTTAATATGTGGCAAGCACTTCACCCATTACTTTAAGTTCTTTTGAATGATAGCACGTAAAAATATAGTGAGTGTCCTATTAACTACTTCAGTTTTTCCATATGTTTGAGGATGTGCAACAGTAGAAAACAAGAGTTTAGTGCCTAATTTATTCCACAAAGTGCGCAAGAAATGACTTAATAACTTACCATCTATGTCACTGACAATTGTCTTTGGTAACCCATGTAAATGAACCCACTTCTTTGAAGAACAAATCAGCAATATGTGTTGTATAATTGGTTTTAGAACATGCAATAAAGTGAGCCATCTTACTAAACCTATCAACAACAAAAAATATGTTATCCTTTCCACTTTGAGTCCTAGGCAATCCTAAAACAAAGTCCATAGATATATCAATCTAAGGTTGATTTGGCACAGGTAAAGGGATGTACAATTCATGAGGTTTAACCTTAGATTTTGCGTGCCTTCATATAATACACTTATCATAAATAGATTGCACATCAAGCTTCATTTTAGGCCAATAAAGTCTTTTGAACTCTAAAGTAACCTATCAAACCTCCATCATGACTTTCTCTAACAAACATCTCACGAACAGAACAAATAGGCCCACATAGTTTGTCTTTTTTGAACAGAAATCCTTCATAGGAATAATGCAAATGTTTCACGTGTTCATCCAAACTTTTGCTGTATACTAAAATATCATCAAAGTAAACTACCACAAATTTTTCCATGAAAGCACACAAGACATGATTAATTAATCTCATGAATGTTAGGTGTATTAGTTAAACTAAAAGACATTACTAACCACTCATACAATCCATGTTTAGTTTTAAATGCAGTCTTCCATTCATCTCTCTCTTAAATGCGAGTCTGATGATATCTATTCTTTAAATCTATCTTAGAAAACAATTTAGAGCCATGCAATTAATCTAGCGTATCGTCCATACTTTACTGTTATCTTGTTAATGACTCGATAATCCACACACATGCGCCATGCTCCATTTTTCTTTGGAACTAAGATAGCATGAACTGAACATGGGCTAAGACTTTCCCTTAAAAATCCCTTTTGCAGTAGCTCATCCACTTGCCTTTGTATCTCCTTTGTTTCTTCTGGATTAACTCTATAAGCTGGTCTGTTACACATGATAGAATCAGGTATAAAGTCTATTTGATGCTCAATGCCTCTAAAAGGAGGTAATCCATGGGGAATCTTCTCAGGAAATAGATCTTCAAAGTCCTGCAATAAAGTCACAACAACACTAGACAAAGATAAATTAAGGTTGTTAATAGAAAGATAAACATCCTTGTACATAAGTACAAATATTGCTTTCCTTGCCATCTTTACACTCTTAACCTCATGTTTTTCTGCAAAAACACTTATTCCTTTGCTTGCTTTTTTTTCTTCCTCCTCATCTCGTTTTTGTTCACTTTTCTCTGGATTCTTTTTCTTAGTCTCACTCACTCTCCTTTTATTTTCTTGCTCATATTTTTTTGTCTCTCTCTTTTTGCACTCTCTTGCTATTCTAATATGATCATAAACAGGCAAATGTCTGAGAGGGGTTAATACAACTTTTCAATTATTCATGACAAAAGCATATTGATTTTTGTACCCATCATGCAACACCTTCCTATCAAATTGCCATGGACACCCAAGAAAAATATGACCAACATGCATTGGCGCCATATCACAGAAAACTTCATCCTTGTACTTGCCAATTGAGAACAAAACCTGAACTTGCTTGTTCACCTTCACTTCTCTAGAATCATTTAACCACTGTAACTTGTATGGTTTTAGATGTCTCATTGTCTGCAATTTTAATTTTTCTACCAACAAAGTACTAGCAACATTAGTACAACTCCCGCTATCAATAATTAGTGTGCATACCTTGTCCATCACATAACATCTTGTGTGAAAAATATACTCCCGTTGCTCTTCATCCTTAGGTTGTATGCTTAACACTCTTCTTGTAACTAGCAAATCTCCAAATATTGGTTCTTCCACTTCAATATCAGAACCTTCTTCCAATGGTGGCATCTCATCTTCACTTGAGATGTCACCATTTGCCCTTACAACCATAACCCTTTTGTTGGAACATTCTGAAGCAATATGCCCAAATCCTTGGCACTTAAAGCACTTAATATCACTTGACCTAAAGGTGCTTTAGATTCGAATTTAATTTTAGATTTACCTTTAGGATGAATAGAAACTAAATTCTTCAACTTTGTTTTGTCTTTTGTTTTCAATCCAACTTTGTTTTGTCTTTTGTTTTCAATCCAACTTTGTTTTGTCTTTTGTTTTCAATCCAACTTTGTTGTTCTTCCAATTTGATGAAGAACCATAGGACGAGCTAGATCTGAATCTCTTTGCCTTGATTTTCTTTTCCACTTTAATAGCCTTGTGCAATAAGTCCTCCATCTCTACATAATGTTGCAACTCGACCACATCAACAATTTCCCTTTTTAATTAGCCAATGAATCTAGCCATTGTTACTTCTCTATCTTTATCTATGTTTGCTCTAATCATGGCGATTTCCATCTCCTTATAATAATCCTCCACACTTTTAAATCCTTGAACCAGCCCTTGCAACTTTCTATACAAATCTCTATAGTAATGACTGGGTATGAATCTTTTGTGCATCATCGTCTTCATCTCTTCCCATTACTAAATTGGTCTTTCACCATTCCTGCGTCTATTGATCACCAATTGATCCCACCATATGCTTGCATAATTTGTAAACTCCACAGCCACCAATTTTACTTTCTTCTCCTCGGAGGAATTATGGTAATCAAATACATGCTCAACCTTTCTTTCCCAATCCAAATACAATTCAGGATCATTATTTCCTTGAAATGCTGGTATTTTCATCTTTATGTTGTCTTAATTGTTATCCCACTTGAAATTGAACTTCTTGCTTTGTCTTTGACTTGTCCTTTCCAATTCAAAATAAGCTTCTTCTTCTTCATCAGTTTCATGTTTTGTTTTCGAAATAGAAGAGGATTTCAATTCTCTCATCCTAGCATTCAACAATTTGAATTGATCTTGGACAGCCTTGATGAACAATTTCATGTCAGTATCATGTTACTCATGTTAACCTGTTTAAAAGGAAGAAAAATAAAAAAAGAAACAGAATATTGTTGCTCATACTCGCTGACATGTTTGCACTCAATCAGATAAGTAACCCTCGTGTTTCACTTTTTTGGCTTTTTCTTTAATGATATTCACTCTTGCCTTTTACCACTCAAAAACCCTAACCACCTCCTTTATGTTCTTAACAAAATCATAAAACTCAACAAATTCAAAGAAGTAGATAGTGACAATCTCAAAAACCAAGAATGTTAAAGACTTAGTTAAAACAATTTAGATATTAAAAAATCAAAGATAAGCAACTTCTAAAGAACCAAGAAAAATAATAAAATTTCAAACAGAAGCAAAAGGCATATGAAAGAAACCACTAAAATCAACAAATTGTTAGAAATCCCAAAACACATGAAATAGCTTTGTTCTTGTTCTTTCCTTTCTTTTCTTTTCTTTTTTTTTTTGTTTTTCTTGCACGAATTTTTTTATTATTCAGAAACAAATCCCACAAGATTCATGAAAGACAAAAAGAAACGAATTTCAGCAATACTGATTCAAATTCAATAGCAAGATTCAATATTTCAAAGCATGTAGATCAATAGTCAATCAAAAATCAAAACTTTTATAAAAAAAAGGTTCTGAACAGTGAATTTAAGAACTTTTCTCAAGATTGTAACATCTTTTTTTTTTAACTCAAGCATAACAAAGATCAGATTTTTTTTAATTAAAAATATCAAGAAATGAAAAAAATGCGATAAACAAACTTGTCTTAGAACCAAAGCTTTGATACCAATTCATACGGACCCTTTAGGCGACCAACCCTAGGAACCAAAATCTCAACGGATTAGAAACTCTAATTACACAAGAAAACGAGTTGAAGAAGATCAAAATTATAACTTAAAAGAAACTAACGCCTTTAAACCCTAATTCAAATACGCCACAAAAGTTTGATCACTCATTTGATAAGTCAAGTTCATGCATTCAATTAAGAACACAAGAAAGCAAAAACTAAGACTTTTCTTGAATAATTCTTCTGAATTGATCTTAATCTTCCAAACAATACATAATTCATGTCATTAAATAGAAAACACCTAAAAGAAACCCTAAACTGACTTGGGCCTAATTACAAACAGACTGAGTCTAATTATTATTTAAATAAAAAGTCTTTAAAACGTAATTTGATAATTAGAATCTAAAAGCCCAAAACGAAATTACACACGATAATTATAACATACAAGCCCAAAAACGAAAATTAAAGACAAGTTCTCTAATTAGCTCGTGCACTATTGTTGATATTCCAGATTTAACCCTTGCATATATAGATATATAACCTCCCTTGGTGAAGCTTTGGAATCTTCAAATTTCGTAGCTTATTTGTATTGAACATCTATTATCAAACATTGTAAAACTTCTTTCATCCTCTTTGTCCTTACTCTAGTCATTGGAGCACCAATTCCATGTAGAAGATCTACATGATATTTGAAATCATCAACTTGTTTGGAAACTTCTTAGCAACTTCATCTCCATTATGAAGTCTTAAGAAACAAGCTTTCATCTTCGTATTTTATGAAAGCCACCATGTCATGAAAAGAGAGTGCTGCACTATATCAAAAGGAACCTGGTCTATGGTGAGAGTTCCTAACTGAATTGAAAAATTGACAAGTTTAGTCCCTTTCTTTTTTAAGTTATGGTGAGCAAAGTTTCTATGTTTATTTTTGAACTTTTAAAACACTAACTTTTTTAATACTTGATAAATAAGGCTTTTTTACCTTTATCCAACTAAGTTTTTTTTTTTGAGGAGATTTTTCCAACTAAGTTAATGCTATGTCAACGTCTAAATTTTTTTAGTTAAATAATGAGTGGCAAATGTGATACTTTAATGTAGCTACAAAATTTTAAAAAAATGCAACAATGAAAAACAAAATTTTCATCAAACAAGTTTGGCTATTGCTACAAAACCCTATGTTACTTGTAGCTCACGTTTTCCAATCCAAGTACTTTCCAAATGGTGACATCTTACATATCCAAGCAACAAGGAAATCAACTTTTCTTTGGAGAAGTTTACTGCAAGGACGTGATAAGCTCATCATCGGCTTGTAATGGCGTATTGGTAATGGACATCATGCTCGCATTTGGGGTGATCCTTAGCTGGTTTCTCCACCTTCTTTTCGTCTAAGTAAGCCTTCCAACTGTTCCTATGATTTGGAGACAAGTCTCTTGCTTAATCAGTTATGAACATAGCTGCTGGAATGAAAATCTCATCAAATAGATTTTTAATCCATATGATGTTGATCGAATACTTGCAGTACCACTTTGCACAATGTGGCCTTCTGATGCACTCATTTGGGGCATACAAAGCAAGGTAATTTTACGGTGTGCAACTGCTACCACCTTATCCAATCTTCATAGCATTGCCACCTTGGATTGCTCTCTTCTTCAAATGGAGAATCCACTTTCTGGAAATCTTTTTGGAAAACTCTTGTTCCACCAAAGCTTCATTATTTCTTATGGCGATGCTGCCATAATATTCTCCCTACCAAGTTTGATCTCGGTAGGCGAATTAAAAATTTATCTACCAATTGTTCTTTATGTGGTAGGTACGAGGAGAACCTAAGACATGTCTTGTTTGATTGTTTTAATGCATGTAAGGTTTGGAAAATCTGTTTGATTAAATTTCCTATTGAACTAATCAATTATTCCTTTATTGAGCTTATGAAACAGGTTTTCATGATGGAGCCACACCATATTACATCGTTTACCTATCTTGCTTGGAATATTTGGTTGCACAGAAACTCTACCACATATACTTGGCCAAACAAAAGATGAAAAACTGACTGTTGAGCTGCCCCTTCGTTTTGCTTCAGAATTCTTGACCACAAACCATGGTACCCTTCTAATATTTTATTTGAACCAGTCCCTACTCAACGGGTATCCAAATCAGCATCTACCTACTGGACGACCTGGTCTCCATCAATTATGTCTGACCCTATCCTTCTCTTTAACATTAGTGCAACTTAACTGAAGAATGTTAGAAAATAAAAGGATCATTAGTCATGCTCAAACATGAATAATATAAGATATAATATATTTCTTATACCTTGAGACATGATGAACAAAGACGGTTCTTGATCTTCCCTCTCCTAACTTTCTTATATGTTTGTGTAGAGTGATGGGATAACACACAACTTGATTAAGTGGAGAGAAGGACCAAGGACTCTATTTATAGACAATAGTATGACACTTCCCATCATAGGTCATTTAGTAGGGCTCCTTGATTATTCCTCTTGTAACTCTTATAACATATGAAACTTATATAACTCATGTAACTCATCTCCATGTTCTAAGTTAGTGGAGGTAGTGGTCTTAAATAAAAAAGAGTTACACTAAGGAGTTACTAGTGGTCATTGTACAACTTTGGTTATAACATCCTAATTACTTGTTATAATTGAAGTGTAGGTTACATTAATTGCTGTTAGTGGTCATGAAAACCATATTCTAACAAAGAAATCCAAGACTGTTCATGCTGCAGATAGCTCCCTTGCAACCTGGCATCCACCACCCCCTAATCATCTTAAACTCAACACAGATGCTTCGTTGATTAATTCCAAATCTGGAGGAAGTTTTGTCATTCGAGATTCCAATAGCAAAATCATCATGGCAGGCTCCATCAAATTGAGGCGTTCTTCTGCACCTCTACTGGCTGAATTATTGGCTACAATTAAAGCTCTCAGAATTGTTAGAATTCAAGACCACCAAAATATTATTCTAGAAAGTGACTGCCTTGAATTAGTGCATAGTGTTAAACATAAATCTATGTCCTTCGCATCTCTTGGCCACTTCTTCAATCAGCTTACAGACCAATTTGGTTGTGTCTTCAATAGTATCTCTTAGGTCAATAGCCAATAGGAAAGCCAATAGTTTAGCTCATTCACCTCTAAGCATCATTCTCAACAATGTCTTACCTCTTATGCTTGGTTTGACACTATTCCTTCTCATGTACTCTCTATTTCTCCTTAATGAGAATCTTTTTACTTTCAAAAAAAAAAATTCATCTCAATTAGGTCTACTTTCACATGGGTTGATATGAAGGAACTTCATTGCCAAGAAATTTGTGCTCATCTCTCGCTCTCTTGATCTTGCCAATTCCAAGCCATGGTTTTGTAACCTCATTCATGGATTCATCCTTGAGGATTTGTTTTAATCATGATGTATTATAGGCAATTCTAAGTCCTTCAAACCCAGAACAACATATTCCAGTTCTATTCCCTATGGTCCCCAAAATAGCCAAGAAACAATGAAAATCTTATCTCAAAATCCTCAATTTGCAATCCTAGATCTTCAAATTTCACCATATCAATTACGGTATAAAGTCTCCGATGCCATCAAATGATGTCTCTGTATATGTTGATGAGCTTTGTTGGCTAAGTTGCTTGAAAGTTCAGATTTGATAGAGGAATTGAATAAGGGACTGAAGATTGAAGAGATGCCTGTAATATAGGTAATGATGTAATGAATGGGGTTTGGTGGTGGGGTGGGAATGAAAGGGAAAGGGGTGTTGTAGTTAAAGAATTACAGAGGAAAATGCAGCTACTGGAGGTGGTTCGATGTTGCAACAAAGATCAAGATTATCAAGAAATTTGAGGGCATTTATGGCTTTGGAGTTGAAAGAAGCTAAGGATTTGATGGAGAAAGCGCCAACATTGTTGAAGAAAGGGGTAGCTGACAGAGAAGATTATTTGAGAAGATGGAGGAGGTTGGAGCGATAGTCCCCAAGGAGTGAGTTGATGCATTGATTTTTTCATGATAGTAGAGTTTATGTGGTTATCTAGGATGAAGATTCATTTGTTCTAATTCTAATTTGGTCCCCCAGAATTTCGATACGATTGAAAATACATTTGATCAGATCTGTTGGGAAATATAATGATCGTTTTAGGTTAAAATAATTGTCACACAACTAAAGTAAAATTGAGAATAATGAAAATAAATTGGACACAAATATTTTACGTGAAAAACCCCCAAACAAATCGGGGTAAAAACCACGGACAAATGAAAGGATTTCTTTAACTATAATTTGAGCTTAAAAGCTCTTGAGATACAAAACTCTTTCTCTACAAGATAGCTACTAAAGCTATATCTATATTGAGAGCTAGAGAAAGAAATGAGATTGAAGAAAGATTTATCTTGAGATGGGATGAAAAATTAAAGTGATAGTGTTGGCTATTTATAGTGAAAATAGCCCACATATTAAGAAAAAATTCATTCCTTGTTTGAGTGAAAATTAGGCAAATTTAGATAGCATAATTTTCACACCAAATGACTAATTTGATTTAGTCAAGGTAGCCAACCAAAATGATATGGTATTTGCCCAACAAAGGACTTTACCATCAACATTCTCCCACTTAAAGTCACTTGTATAATCCTTCCATTTTTGCCAAACCATGCTTGCTTACGTTTCTGCTAGGCCACACGATGATCTACACCATTGAAACTTGTCAGTATTTATTGGCTTAGTCATAACATCTGCTAGGTTCTCATCTATGTGAATTTTATGCATATTCACAATACCTTCTTCTACTACTTCTCGAACAAAGTGATACTGAACCCTTATGTGCTTTGTCTGTGAATGAAAAGCTGAATTCTTTGCAATGTGTAAAGCATTTTGACTATCACAATATAGATCAATCATTTTCTGCTTATGCCCAAGCTCCTCCAATAACTTTTGTATCAAGACTGCTTCCTTGCAAGCTTCTGTAGCTGCCATGTATTCTGCTTCTGTTGTGGATAAAACCACAACTGACTGTAGTTTAGAAACCCAGCTTACATGTCATCCTGCAAGTGTAAACACATAACCAGTAGTAGACTTACTTTTATTGAGATCTCCTGCAAAATCTGAATCAACATAGCCTCTGACAGTTAAATCTGATCCTTCGTAACATAATGCAGCATTTGAGGTTCCTCTAATGTATCTCAGAATCCTCTTCAAAGTACTCCAATGCTCTTCACCAGGATTTATCATGAAACGACTGACAACTCCCACTGCATGTGTAATGTCTGGTCTTGTATATGTCATGGCATACATTAAACTTCCCACTGCTGATGCATACGGTACTTGAGACATTTTTCTCCTCTCTACTTCACTGCTAGGACACATACTTGAGGTTAACTTGAAATTAACAGGAAGTGGGGTAGAAATTGACTTACTGTCTTGTATATTGAAGCGTTGCAAGATCCTTTTAAAGTAGTTCTTCTGTGGAAGCCAAATCTTCTTGTTATTTCTGTGTCGGTGAATTTGCATCCCTAGGATCTTGTTTGCTGGTCCCAAGTCCTTCATTTCAAACTCCCTAGCCAATTGTGCCTTCAATTCTTGGATTTGAACTTTGTTGGGACCTGCTACCAACATGTCATCCACATACAACAATAAGATAATAAAGTTATCTCCGTCATACCTTTTGTAATACGTACAATGGTTTGAACTGAGTATGTTGTATCCAAGGCTAATAATGAAGGAATCAAATCTCTTGTACCAACATCTCGGCGCCTGTTTGAGACCATATAGAGATTTGTTCAACCTGCAAACCAAGTTCTCCTTACCTATTTCAGTAAAACCTTCTGGTTGAAGCATATAGATTTCTTCTTCAAGCTCTCCATGAAGAAATGCAATTTTCACATCCAACTGCTCTAGATGTAAGTCAAACGTAGCACACATAGCTATGACTATTCTGATTGTTGTAAGTCGAACAACAGGAGAAAATATCTCGTTGAAGTCAATACCTTCTTTTTGAGCAAATCCTTTGACTACCAATCTAGCACGATACCCCTCAACTTGGTCATTGCTATCTTTCTTGATCTTGTACACCCATTTGGTCCAGATAGGTTTTCTCCCATGTAATAGTGAAACAAGATTCCAAGTCTTGTTTTTATGAAGGGCTTCAATTTCTTCTTGCATTGCTGTCATCCACAGAGAATAATTTTGGGCTTTTATAGCTTCGTGGAAAGTTGAAGGCTCTCCATCCTCCGTTAGTAGACAATATGCAACATTACCCTCCATAATGTAGTCTAAGTGCCAAGTTGGCGTGTATTTCTCCCGAGTTGACTTTCGAACTTGTGGAGGTGCAGACTCAGCTTGTTCATGTTCATCGTGCTTTGGTGCAGCTTCAAAAGAATTTGGAACTTCTTCTTGTTTATCTTCAACTTGAACTGTAATAGTCTCTGACTTCTCCTTTAAAGTGCTATCATTTTGTACTTTATCTTCTACAAATACAGCATCTCTGCTGATAATTACCTTGTGGGTGGTGGGATCCCACAAGCGATACCCCTTAACTCCATCAGCATACCCTAAGAACAAACATTTCCTGGATTTTGGATCCAACTTTGATGTTTCTTGGGTGTTGTACATAACATAAACAGGACTCCCAAAAGTATGTAAGTGAGAATAACTAGTTGGATTACCAGTCCACATCTCCATTGGCGTTTTTAGATCAATTGCGGTTGATGGTGACCGATTGATCACATAACAGGCAGTTTTGACTGCTTTAGTCCAAAATGATTTAGCCAACCTTGCAGTTCTTAACATTGCTCTCGGTCGTTCTAATAAGGTTCTGTTCATCCGCTCTGCCACTCCATTTTGTTGTGGAGTGTAAGCCACCGTGAACTAGTGTATTCTCCTCCATTGTCTGTCTTTAAACACTTGATCTTCTTTTCAGATTCAATTTCCACCCGCACTTTGAAAGTTTTGAAAACTTCAAACACATCTGACTTCTTCTTAATTGGATACACCCAACATCTCCTGGAGTGGTCATCAATAAAAGATACAAAGTATCTTGCACCTTCTTGGGACATAATCGGTGCTTGCCAAACATCAGAGTGAATCAACTCTAGTATAGTTTTACTTCTAGCATTTATACTGCTAAACTTTAATCTGTGCTGCTTACTGATAACACAATGCTCACAAAAGGGTAATGAAACCTTTTTGAGTCCTGGAAGAAGCTTTTGGTCAGCGAGAATTTTCAAACCTCGTTCTGACATGTGACTAAGTTTACGATGCCACATTATTGTTGATTTTTCGTCTGATCTTGCAATTGCAACAAAGGCTTCTTCTTTTGGTTGTGTTTCTCCTTTAAGCATGTACAAATTTGCTGCTATCTTTTCTCCTTTCATCACTACAAGCGCGCCTTTAATAATTTTCATGATCCTATCTTGAATATGGGTTTTACACCCATTACCATCTAATTGTCCCAATGACAAAAGATTTTTCTTCAAGCCTTTCACATGCCGTACCTCCTGGATGGTGCGAACTGTACCATCATACATTTTTAATTTGATGGTGCCAATACCATCAATTTCCAAGGTATGATCATTTTCCATGAACACATAGCCTCCAGAAACAGGTTCATAATGATGAAACCATTCTCTCCGTGGGGTCATGTGCCAAGTAGCTCCTGAGTCTATAAGCCAGACATCAGTGAAACTTTTTCTGTCTTCAGCAACTATGGCTGCCTCGCTGTATAGAATTTCGCCATTTTCCGAAGTGCTTGCAATATTCCCTTGAGCATTTGATGACTCAGGAACCCTACTCTTCATATTACTCCAACAATCTTTCTTGACATGCCCTTTCTTGCCAATTGTAGCACTTGATATTCTTCCTACTTTTTGATTTTGATCTACCATAATTGTAACTCCCACTAGGACCACGTTCCATTGATCTTCCTCTTGTCATCGTCAAAGCTTCAGCTTCCTGCGAACTTACTTGTCTGTTTTCCTTATTTTTGCGTCTGGTTTCTTCTTCCAAAATAGAGGACGCAACATCATCGAAGACTAGAAGATCCGTAAAGTTATTGTTCGTCAAATTGATAACAAGTTGATCATATGAATCAAGTATACTTTGTAGTAGAATTTCTGCACGTTCAGATGTCTCTATTTTGTAACAAATAGATATAAGTTGCGGAAATAGAGTATTTAAAGCGTTGATATGGTCAGTTACCGGAGTGAATTCTGCCATTCGAAGAGTATAAAGTCTTATCTTTAAGAAGATCTTGTTGTGCAGTGACTTAGCCTCATACAATTTTGTTAGAGTATCCAAAATTTCTTTCGCAGTTTTCTTTTCTACCACACTAAATAACACTCCTTCAGCTAGTGCTAAATGTAGATCAACAATTGCATCGCCGTCCATTTGGTTCCACTTGCTGTCGTCGGTGATTTTTGCGGGCCTACCTCCAATTGCAGCTAGACAATTGTCTTTTCTCAAAAGTGCCTTTATCTTCATTTTTCATAACGAGAAATTATTCCCGTTAAATTTCTCAACGTCGAACTTTGTCGTTGACATGATCCTCTCTTAACTTGGCTCTGATACCACTGTTGGGAAATATAATGATCGTTTTAGGTTAAAATAGTTGTTACACAACTAAAGTAAAATTGATAATAATGAAAATAAATTAGACACAAATATTTTACGTGAAAAACTCCCAAACAAATCGGGGTAAAAACCACGGGCAAATGAAAGGATTTCTTTAACTATAATTTGAGCTTAAAAGCTCTTGAGATACAAAACTCTTTCTCTACAAGATATCTACTAAAGCTATATCTATATTGAGAGCTAGAGAAAGAAATGAGATTGAAGAAAGATTTATCTTGGGATGGGATGAAAAATTAAAGTGATAGTGTTGGCTATTTATAGTGAAAATAGCCCACATATTAAGAAAAAAATCATCCCTTATTTGAGTGAAAATTAGCCAAATTTAAGTAGTCTAATTTTCACACCAAATGACTAATTTGATTTAGTCAAGGTAGCCAACCAAAATGATATGGTATTTGCCCAACAAAGGACTTTACTATCAACAAGATCAATTGGGATGAATGTTACTGAGCAAATGATCCGGGTAAAGATAAACAAATCAAGAATTTGATTTAATCGTTGGGGATCTTTTTTTTCCTTTAATTTTAGTGATACACTAAGATACCGAAACTATCCCTCCCTTATTAAGTCAAAAAAATTCGGCATTGACTTAGTCATAAATAAGGCAAAAAGGATATTGTTCACCAAATATAAAGCTTTTAAAAGTCGAAAAACAAAGATAAAAACTTTATTCACCAAAACTAAAAAAAAAATAATAATGACTAAACTTGCCAATTTTCCAACTAATAAAAATTCTATAGAAAATTTAAGTATTTACTTGATGTACTAATAAGCTATGGTGTGAGGATTACCCATAGTTTGTAAAGTGAAAGTCCCAAACCCATTATTCTCTAATTTGTATTTAATCCTGGAGATCAATATGATTCTCCAAACTGCCCAGTCTGCACAGATTCTCTTGACTTAGATGGCTAAAGGTTTCATTTAGCCAATAAAAAGTTAAATTGAAGAAGAAGAAAACTTTCAATGGCTAGCCATTTAAAAGATTTCTTCCGATAGCTTTCAAGCAAACTTCGTGTTGTTATAAAAGATTTGGCTGAAAATTTCAAGCTCATTTCCTTCAAACATTACTTTATCTCAATTGGCTACTCAAAATTTACGTGCAAGAAATTGTCATGCTACGGCGAAGATCTATATATATATATAGATTCACACTATATATACTATACTCATTTTCTCAGCAGGAAAAAATTAACAAACAAATCCAATTTTACAAAGCAAGGAAAACAGCTGCATACATAAAAAAAATGTAATGGTAAAAAAACAACATAAGCTCTCCAGGAAAAGAAAAACGTACTACATAAAAAAAAATTAAAAAAAACCCTACTTCTACAAGATTATATGAAAAGGGCTAGGAAATCTTATTCTTCCATGATCCATTGCATGCACTTCAACTTATGGGGCACCTGGCGGATTTTCGTGTCCCATACCGGGGCTTCGACCCGGACATGTTGGCCTGATATCTTGCAATTCAATCTTGTTAAAACGATTAAATGCCATGCTTTCGGTAGAGGGAGGTTTTGGCTTTTTTGCGATGCGAGGTGCTGGCGGAGAAAACTTTGATGATATTTTTGACGCTGCTAACAAATCAAAGTGTTGCTGCAGAAGCAAGAGAATAATGATATAAATTGTAGCGTTGTTTATTCTGCAACATGATGAGGTCATGGCAGAATTAAGGAAGCTGAAAAATACAAACTGAGAAAGATTTGCAAGGGAATATATATAGTTCTAGTTATATAGTTGAATTAGAAACTGGTAGCAGAAAACCAGTAAAACAGGTATTTAAGACCATTTCAGAAGGTCCCACTAATGGCCTTGTTGCAGTTATAGAAAAGAATTAAAGTTGTGAAGATTGATGCACATGGAAGCAGCACTTTTGATCAGAGAGATTAATGTAATAGTAATGAACAACCAAACATGCGAATATTTCCAAATTTGGAAAGGATAACGTTTCTTTGCTCATTCCATTTTCAATAGCTTTGCCACAGCCATTCATTGAAAGTCATCTAGGTTTTTTAGGAAACAGCCCTTTGATTAGACATCCCCTGCGAACATTTTGCTTTGCATTTTCCATTTTTATTTGGAAGCTCGGAAGAGATCACTGTAGAGTGACCTCAGTCTATAACAACTAACAAGAGAGATTATTGTATATAGATATTGCATTGGCATTTCCAGAGAGTTTCAACAAAGGGAAAGATCACAAGCATCATAGGCATAAAATAAAAGTTTCTTATAAATCATAAATGCATGGCAACATATAGATAGAACATTTTTCCTCAAACTCAAACATTTTTTTGTCAGTCAATGTTAAGTCAAATATGGTACTGTAGTTGAAGATTGAGTAGAGTACAATCTATTCTTCCTAGATGTCCTCGAGCTTTACCAAGAAACAGAAGTTTACTACAAGCCCTCAATCACCTGTCGGCCCTCAACTCAGTAGTGGGAGAGGTCACATCCACAGGTACAAAGCGGCAAAGCCCTCTCCCCACGCCCTACCCCCCACCTCTCTCTCTCTCTCTCTCTCTCCCTGTACACATGTTTGTGTATAAATTCCTTACCTTTTTATGCACTTTTGTCACCTATACAACACAATAAAATTTAATCCACTTTGAATACAATTCAGTCAACATCATCAGGGGCTCTTTTTTGTTTAAGGAAATCCCGACCCCAAATCCTACAAGGATTGTAGAATAAGCCATATAAGGTACAAAATCCCCTTTCTACTACTGACCAATACCAAATCAGAAAAAAATATTCAGTAACCCCTCTAAATGAATAAAATTTTCTGAGTATCTGTCCTTAATTTGTTCGTTTCAAAAATACATTTTTAACCATAACATCTCCCCAGCTAACAAGAATAGAAACCGTGCGCACTAGGAATTGTATGTAGGGCAGACTAATTAATTTATCCCAAAAAAATATCTAAAACCTTCACCTCCTTCAATTACGCTTTACAACAAGACAATGATTCTCTAGTGCGTAATTGAACGAGATGAAGATTTTTATAAGTATTTGAGCACTTTATATTCTCTTGTTGATGGTTCAATAACTAACATGGTTTGTCTCTTTTTGGTTAATTAAGCTATGAATTTGTCACCAAATCATCTCATTGACCTGTCTAGGACTTTAATCATGATGCACAGATCTTTATGTTGATGTTAGTATATACAAGGAACTTAAAACGGTTTGATCTTGAGTATTTTCGTTCCATAGGTTTTGTTCCATCTAAATATCGGAAATATAGCAGATACAGCTAAATTGAATGCCTATTTATGTCATCCATTAAAAAAGATATTGGCAATTCCATTTCCTGTCTTCATTAATAAGTGGCAAGCCCTTCTATATATGTTAAACAAAACAACAAAATAAATATTTTTCATCAGCTATCCATAGGAACATGTACCACTTCCTGTGGGGTTTGGATCCAAGTTTACTTTGGTAAAATTGTCATCTTCCTTAAACAGATATCCATTGAATTCGTAAATCGTATATGTTCTCCTTTCCTTAAAAGTTTTGGTTTATGCATTTATTTTCATTTATTTTTCTTTTTTGATTAAGGTTTGATGTGCATTAACTACTGCAAAAAAAAAAAAAAAAAACAAAAGCGATTTCCCTTGCATCAAGGTTTTTAGACCACTTATAGCTGTTTCAAATTGGAGAATGCTGATTAAACAAAGGGAAATAGAAAAATATGATATTAAATTATTTGCGAATCATCATTTATATCTTTTATCCTTTATTTTAATTTTCTATATCTATTCACCACTAGTTTCTTACCGTGATATTTTCTTTTCCATTTTAAAGTAATGGTAAAAGTGTGTCTAGAATTTTGTGGACTAACTATCCAAACTTATACCTCCAAAAAAAAATAAAAAAACTATCACACCTTCCCATTTCCCCCGTCAACTCGTTTTGCCCCCAAAAATCATTCATTTGTCCAATGCTTGTGCAATTTTTCTAAAAACACCCTTGGTAATGACATATTGATATAAAATAATTTGTTGTAAATTGGTGAAGATATAAAAAGTTAAAATAAAATATAAATGAAATTTTCTTAAAATGATATTTTTTTAATCTTTTTGTTTCTCCTTTTGTTCAAGAAATAAGCAAATCCAATCGATTTTTTTTTTTAGCATACAGTTTAAATTGGACTGGAATTTGAATTGAGTTTAAAGTTTTGTTTTTGAATATAATATTATTGTTTGTATTTGGATAAGAATTTTTTTATTTTGAATTGAAAGAATTTGTTTTTTTGGAGCTAGAGAATTGAAAAGAAAATATTTTGGAGTTTAGGGAATTGAAAGTTTGATAATAATATAAAATATAATTAATAATTTTTTTGAGATTGTGTTTTTAATTAAAAATAATGAAAAAATATTGTTCATGTTAATATGTAAAATTCATTTATTCAGTTAAGAGAAAATTTAAAATTTTGATATGATAAAAATTTTGAAGAAAAATATTTATTTATTGAGATGTTTTTATAAAAGATTAAGAAAATCCTGAGTCAAAGACAACCCAAGTATTTGTATCACTAGACCTCTAAAGTTGTGTAACTTCCCACCAATGCACGCCAGACAAATAGGCAAACATGCATACATGGAAAGGCATAACAATTTTTTTCTAATTACGTTTACGATTAGATTAGTTGAAAGTGGCTTTGAAACTTTTCTGCTTTTGTTGAGAATAAACTTCATCAGACGATTGTAAGTCTTCTTATTGATATCTCTTAATTAGGTTTATGTCATTTGGAAAGGAAATACCATATTCTCTAATCCTTATTTATTAGCTGAAGAACAAATTAAAGTACTCTTAGGAATATGGTGAATTATTTGATTGACGATACTCCCTTGCAAAACCCATCTTTAATTCCTAAGAAAACTTATATTATAAATTTTTTTGGTAGTTTTTGTATCAAGATATGACAGATTTTCAAGATATTTATCCTAAAATTAAAGATATGTGATTATCACATTGAGTTCGATCTAAAATGGAAAGTCAGCCCAGATGGGAAATTATTTGGTAGCTATAAATGATAAAAACCATCAACACTGGTAAAGAGTGTGATAGAAATCATCTTTCACTCAATCTAAACTTTGTTCTAGTGGTTTTATTGTCTGAAGATTGGTGAGTTTGACCTCGAATATTTTTAGATTTTGTTATTTTGGTCCTTAACGTTTTATTTTCTCTTTTTAGATAACGTTTCTTTTTATATTTTGTGACTTTGGTTCCTCATTATTTTTTTTCTCTTTTTAGGTTACCAACGTTTTTTCGATTTACACAATATGCCCTTCAAATCGGATTTTTTTTCCAAAATCTAGTTAGTTCATCTTACTTGGTCTAAGTTAGAGATTTCACTAAGGGTAAAAAAGTAATTTTAAGGACTATTGTTTCGTGAATTTGCTCACTAACCATTTTATGTTTGGTGGACTTGGTCCCTAATCTTTTTTTTTTCATTTTTTTTGGTCCATAACCATTTTATTTTTGGTGACTTTGGTCCTAAATATATATATTTTTTAAAATTAGTGACTTTGATCCCCAAATTTTTTCTTTTTAATCATTTTGGTCTTTATTTTGAAACTTTTTTCTCGAGATCCATTTTAAAGGAGAAATTTTGTTGGCAAAAATCAGTAAATTAAAAAAAAAATGCAACCGGTACATAGTGATTTCATAGGGGACCAAGTCACCAGACCAAGTCACCAGCAGTTTGAACATTATAATTAATATATAATATTTTTTATATATTATTTATAATATAATATATAATATATAATTTTACATATAATATTTATATATTATTATTTTTTATATGTTATTATTAATATATGTAATATTATATATTATATATTTTAAAAGAAAAATAAAAAAATAAATTTGAGCTCGAACTCAAACTCAAACTAATCGAACAATTCAAGTTCGGTTGGTTAGATTAAACGAGCCGAACACGAATAATATTTTGAGTTCGAACGTTAATCGAATGAACTCAAATAATGTTTGAATATTGTTTGAACTCAAACTTGAAAACTTCAAACTCGGTTCATTCGCATTTGAATAGAGTCCTAAGTACGGATGTCAATCATTTAACTTGCAGAAACCTATATGTTCAGAACAAAATCATGACCATTTTAAAAATATTTCAACTACACCCTATCCAAAATTATAAAGTCATGAATGCTCTTTAGATTCCAAAGAGATGTTTAATTGAACTATTGCAAGTATATCAAATAACACTACCTTTGCACATGATTTTGGTATATTAATATAATGATCCCATTTCCAATAATAAAAATTCAAATCAAACGAAAAGAAAGTAACAAGCAACAAAACAAGTGGAAAAGCTGATTTCGAAAAGGGAACTACAACAAAAGAGCTAGCTAGCTGCATCCATGATGCATGGAAGTTCATCAACAGAGAAACAAAATTCTTAATTGGCAAATAATAAAATTAAAAGCTAGTCCAGTTGCTTGTAGAATAGAAATTTTTCTTGCCTTTTGTTATCAAACTATGTGCTGATCATTGCCATTAGGAATAAGAGATAACATGAGTCACTACAAGAAAGTGCGTGATTAGCGATGACACAAATCCATAGCTAATTTGCTATGATTTAGTGACAAAAAGAAATTCGTCTAGGTTTTGCGACGGATTTGGAACAAAAACTAACTTTGTTGCAAATTTATGAGGGATTTGCGACGACACTTGATTTTTTTATTTTTTAAAATACAAAAATAAATGGGCGTAGCTAATCCGTCACAAATTAGCAATAGATTTGCAATGACCATTTATTTTTTACATTTTGTCTCTTTTTAAAATACAAAAATAAATGGCCATCACTAATTCATCGCAAATTAGTGACAGATTTGAGATGATCATTTATTTTTTACATTTTCTCTTTTAAAAATACCAAAAAAATAATAGATGTCACTAATCCGTCGCAAATTAGCAACAAATTTGCAATAACCCTTTATTTTATTTTTAAAAATGAAAATGAAAAAGAAAAGAAAAGAAACTAGAGTTTTTTTAAAAAAAAGAAAAATATGACAAATATAACATAAAACTAATATATGTAGTATATATGCTATGTAACTATATAGGTATTATGTATACTTAATATTCTATATATATACTTATACAATATGTAAACTTACATAGTCTATATATTTTATATATGCATATAAAGTTTATATACGTACTACATATGCTATATATAGTAAAATAATCATTATATATACTTATATATGATATTAAACTAAATAAGTGATGTATATTAGTAAGATAGTATCGTTGCTTGTTTTAGTTAACATAAACTATTTCACTTCGAATTAGTCTAGTAATTTATTACTTATTTTAGTTAACATAAACATAAATTAGTTTGAGTAAATGTTGGAGCATAATATATAATAAATATTGTACTATATAGATAACTGAAAAACCTAAGAGTGGAGTAAATTAGGTTTTATTCGATTTTTTTAACCTAATTAAATAAAACATATCTAAGATAATAATTATCAAACACTTGGTGCTCAAACAGTATGTGTAACAATGTGTTCAAATAAATGATAGAAATAAAACAAAGAACACAATGATTTATAGTGGTTTGAATTGTCCAACAAAACCTAGTCTACTACCTTGAGTTATCTACTCAAGGATTTTACAAAATCTTTCACTAATTTTGCACAAGAGATTACAAAAAAGACTCACTCAACTCTTTGAGTAATTTGTTCCTCAACATTGCTTAAGAACACCGATTAATATATGAAACCCTTCTTAGATAATTTTCACAATGTAAATGTTTTGAAAATGTTTATAAGATGTGAAAAACCTAAGAGGGGGGGTGAATTAGGTTTTAACCGATTTTCCCTTATTTAAAACAAACAGTGCTTTCTAAGATAACAAATAACAAACACTTGGTGCTCAAACAGTGTGTGAAATAATGTGATCAAGAAATAGGCAAAAGACACAAAGATTTATAGTGGTTCGGTTTATCCAACAAAACCTAATCTATTAACTTGAGTTATCTACTCAAGGATTTCACAAAAACCTTTCACTAATTTAGTATAAGAGATTACAATAGAGGCTCACCCAATTCCCTTAGGGTTTTACAACACAAACCTCTTACCCAATCAAGGTTTACTCAACACTATGAGTTTTACAATATAACCTTGATTACACACCTATCTCTAATACAACAATTAATGAAATAGATACTCTTAATACACTCACAATAATCTATGATTCAAGGCTCAATCTAACCCTTAGAGTTTTAAGCTCAATGCAACCTTGAACAAAACAAAAAAGATAAGTAGATGAAGAGTTTGATATAGATATCACCTTAATGTGAAGATATATCAATATAAAACATAAATACCACTTTGAGTAATATTATCCTCTAAGTTGCTCAAGAACCCCAGTGATTTAGTATCAATCCCAACTTGCTGAATTTCTCAATGTGAATGTTATATTTTTGTTTGAAAATGATCTCAAGTTGTTCTATCAAGTGTAAGAATCAGATTTTTGCTCAAAAAGTCGTGATACTAAGTTTTTTAAACAATTGGGTATTTATATGTATGCACCAACGGTCATAAAATGGCTATTTGAATCCCACTCAGGAGAAGTGCGGTCGACCGCATATCAGAAAGGTCGTCCGCACCATCATCCGCAGGTGTTTCAGAGAGCTCTGGACATTCAGCGGACGATACTCTGAGAGGTCCGGTCGACCGCACTATCATCCACAAGTGTTCCAGAGAGCTCTGGACATTCAGCGAACGATACTCTGAGAGGTCTGGTCGACCGCATGATCTGTGGTCGACCACACTTCAGTTAGGTCGACCGTACATGCATTGAAACTATGCAAAACAAGATTCCAAACAACTCCAAGAGTTTGTGGAATACATTTTATGAAATTTAAAGTATGTGCATGTAATTTGAAAATCATTTCAAATACCCAACTTATGTTTTATCTAAATGAAATGCATTTTGAAAAACATTTCACTATAATTGAGCAACCTATAGAATTTATTACTCATAGAGATAGATCTAGAGATATCTAAAGATGTATAAAATAATACTACACCTCTAGATCCTATCTAATCCAAAAACCGCTTATCTTGAACGCTAGATAACATCCGATCTTTCTTGAAGACTTGAAACTTTGATTTTGCAAGGATTAGACATAAGAATCCTGAAAGACTAACACTTATAAAATTAAGACATTAGTCATCATCAATGTTTGTCAATAATCAAAATTAAGATATTAAAAGCTTTAAGGCTTTCAATCTCCCCCTTTTTGATGATGACAAATATTGATGCAAAGTGATGGATAAAATAATTAAGTGCAAAGATTCAAAGTAAGAAAGAGTTTATAAAATATGCAATGAAACTTTTAAAGCGCTCCCCCTTACAATATGCTAGGAATTTGTAAGATATCACATATAGCATATAAAACATTTATAGTTTGATGATATCAAGAAATATATTAAATGAAACATTTTTAGGACAGATATTAGATCTTAAAGATAAAAGATTCATTGCAAGTATATGAGATCGCTTCCTAGCTTATATAGGCTCAAAGGAGCTTATTTTTCCACCAACCTCCGTATCCTCCTTCCTTCAAGATTTAATAACATATAGATAGACTGTAAAAACATTTATAAAGCTCCCCCTAACAAAATGCATCAGTTTTATAAAAAATTTGACAGAGTTTCCTTTGTAACTCTTATAAAGAACTTAACAATGCAATGAGAGAAATGAGATATATCACATAAAATCATACATAAGGCCAACCTGGCCATCAATACATAATTCCCATTCTCCTTCAATCAAAAACAGAATTTTAAACCAAGGATAGCCACACTAAACTTTTAGAGCTGCTTCTTCTTTCTCTTGAATTTGATGAAGTAGATTCTTTAAGTTCATCTCAAAATACCTGAAACATATGGTTAGTTTCATAACATTTATATATTGCAATTAACAGTAGTTTTTCTCCCCCTTTCTCATCATTCAAAAAGAATGGATAGAAAGGATTGAACTAAGTCAATTAAACAATAAAATCCCTCAACTACCAATGAGTCATCATGGGGAATAATGCATATAAAAATAGAGTATTCAAATATAAAGTAGAGAGATAAAATGTCTAGGCAAATCAAAAGTACAAGAAAGACAGAGACTATATCCTACGCCTTCTCATATAAACTTTGGCCGTGAAAGATGATGGTCCTGCAGTCGGTGCAAGAGTTGGGGGCATGTCACCTGAAGGTGGTGGCGGTGTAGAAATATCAACCTGAACACCGTGAAGTGCTTCAAGATAATACTTGATATTTATGACATCAATGCCATGGTACTCCACCCGTGATGCCAGATCGTCGATCTTGGAGTGAAGTGTCTTGAAATGATTGTCAAAAGTGCTGAATATCGACCCAATTTGAGATGATAGTTCATCCAATGCACTCCAGATGGCAGGATGTGGAGTGGATTTCGGGGCCTCAGGGAGAACATCTTCTTCCTCATCAAGATGACGTGATCGTTTAACGCCTTGGGAACCCTCAGCTTCTTCCGAAACAAATTCATCACAAAAATTATCTTCTGCAAGAATAATTGGAGGTTCCTTTCCCATAAACTTCGCTGTCTCCTTTGTTGCCAAAGAGATCTCCTCAGCACATGCATTGAAACTGTGCAAAACAAGATTCCAAACAACTCCAAGAGTTTATGGAATACATTTTATGAAATTTAAAGTATGTGCATGTAATTTGAAAATCATTTCAAATACCAACTCATGTTTTATCTAAATGACATGCATTTTGAAAAACATTTCACTATAATTGAGCAACCTATAGAATTTATTACTCATAGAGATAGATCTAGAGATATCTAAGGATGTATAAAATAATACTACACCTCTAGATCCTATCTAATCCAAAAATCGCTTATCTTGAACACTAGATAACATCCGATCTTTCTTGAAGACTTGAAACTTTGATTTTGCAAGGATTAGACATAAGAATCCTGAAAGACTAACACTTATAAAATTAAGACATTAGTCATCATCAATGTTTGTCAATAATCAAAATTAAGATATTAAAAGCTTTAAGGCTTTCAATCTCCCCCTTTTTGATGATGACAAATATTGATGCAAAGTGATGGATAAAATAATTAAGTGCAAAGATTCAAAGTAAGGAAGAGTTTATAAAATATGCAATGAAACTTTTAAAGCGCTCCCCCTTACAATATGCTAGGAATTTGTAAGATATCACATATAGCATATAAAACATTTATAGTTTGATGATATCAAGAAATATATTAAATGAAACATTTTTAGGACAGATATTAGATCTCAAAGAGAAAAGATTCATTGCAAGTATATGAGATAGCTTCCTAGCTCATCAATGTTTGTCAATAATCAAAATTAAGATATTAAAAGCTTTAAGACTTTCAAGATGTTCTATAAAGAATGCCAAAAAGTTTTTAGCTTAGACAAACGTGTTTTGATGATTTTCAAACATTTGGGTATTTATATATGTGCTCCGACGATTATAAAAATGACTTTTTAAATCTCAATCCAGAGATTTGTGGTGACCGCACCATAGGCTAGTCATTCATACCATCATTCTCAAGTATACCAGAGAGTTCTGGACATTCTATAGACGATGAGCTAAAAAGTCCAGTCTACCGTATAAATTGTGGTTAGTCCTTATCAATGTTTGTCATTAATCAAAATTAAGACATGAAAAGTTTTAAGGCTTTAAATAACTAAGTTACCAAAAAGCACAACACTATAATCACATAAAATTATGTATGAAATGTTAATCAACCGAGTTGTCTATGTTGAAGTGATATATTTGATTACTCAATGAATTAATAGTTTTAATTAGACACAAGAACAATATGCCCATTTGTTGATAATCACAATTTATCATTTTGTATGGACATTATAGCAGGAGAAATACACTAAAGTTTTTTCCATTCAAAAGTTTTCGTCGTTGTTTTCCCCATTTTTTGAGACCAAATAGTGCTCGAGTTGCAATTTTAATTACACAATCATGTAGATATCTTCAAATGACATCAAAATTAGTGGTCATTTTTGTCTAAGCCTTGATTGCTAAGTTATGACATTCAAATTATTATTATATTGTTACGATTATATATAAAATATTTAGGATTATACAATTAAAATTAGTCATAAATAAAAATATTTATTCAAATGGAGATTATAATATATGTTATTATTTATAATAAATATATATAAACATCTCATATAGAAAAATGGAAACAAGAAGTTTATAGTACAAGTATTTAATATTGTGTAAAATAACTTAAAGAGTTTATTTGCTTCAATGGTAAATGACGAAGCCTGTCGTACGGCTCTCAAATTTAAACCTAACAATTCCTATGTAGATAGGGAAAGTAGGGATCGAATCCACATAGATTTGTCAACTCTTAAATTAAAATCATTAATCGGAAAGGGTTTTGGGGGGTTTTTGGTATTTTGAGAATAGAATTAAAAAGGAATTTGGAATATAAATGATATAAAAAAAAGGCGTTAGCAAGGAATTAGTATCAAGTTATATTTTTCATGGGATTAATCATAGATCGAGACATTATTAAGTAATTGGTTTTAGAATCCCGATCAGCTCAGACAGATTAATCTCTAATTTAATTAAACACCACTACCAACCAGCGTGTATAGGATGTTCAATCAAATTGCATTAAGTAAATAAGGCATCACCAACATTAAATTGTATATAACAATCAGCTTAATTATATACAATTTAAATTATATAATTCCACTACTAATTTAATTAAGCCAAGAGCTGCAACTCAATTAAATTAGTAGATGCCACTTGAATCATTAATACAAGATTAATAATCCTAGCTATATAATCACATTTATTAATTGGATTGTCAATCCAATTAATTCACATAATTATATTAATTAAAACAGGAATTACATAAATACTTAATTAATATATAGATATAAGTATATTAAATAAATATACAAATATATATATATATATATAAAGAAATATTGAATTTATATTAACTAAACAAATTAGGCGTTTCAACCGGCCATTTAAATAAATTAAACTAAAATTATGGAGGCTCGGCCTTCCATAAAAAAGAAAATAAAAGACATAAAAGTAAATTAAACTAATAGGTGGCTCAGCCATCCATTTGCGATATTTAAACTGCATAAAGCAAAATAAATAAAGACTAGGCGAGTAAACCGACCATAAGTCCAGTTAAATAAATCTAAATAGAAATTAAGTAAAAAGAAAATTATCTCATAATCCCATTTATTAATAACTTAACACATATCCTTGCTAACAAAAGGAAATTACTCACAATCCATATTTAATAAATATAAGATGAAATTTATAAACATTAGAACGAAAATTTGAAAGAAATACTCCCCGAAAATATTGAAATTATCCGGACAGAATTTCTTTACTAAATTTTACAAAAAGACTTGAAAAACTATTCTAAAAATTCTAGAAATTATATTAATATGAAGATAATAATAAACGAAAGAAATTACAAAAGAAATGAAGAAGATTGGAGCTAAATTGGTGTCCAAAATGATAAATGAAGCTAGCATATTTATAGGGAAATTTCTAGGGGTAAAATGGTCATTTTGACTTCCGGGGGTACTGTAGCAGGTTGACTTGTTGACTTTGACCAGCCGATGGATACTGTTCATGACGTAAGCAATGATGCCATCATCGACGGTGGTACTGTTCACCGGAGTTACTGTTCATCAAATTTTATTTTTTTTTCATCTTCACTTCTTCTTCTTCTTCTTTTTATCTCCAAAATGTACTAAAATACACTGAAAAACTTATAAACAAAGAAATAGAAAGGAAATGTGAAATATATCAATTAAATGACACAATTAACCAATTTTTAAACAAAATATAGTCATTAAATAGTATAAAAATCAGTTAATTTATGAGTACATCAGTAAAGTTTCTTAATAACCTATGAGAGGTCAAGGGTTCAACTCTTGTCAATAGCAAATGACAGACAATTAAATGAAGTGGGATGAGTCAATCCAATGGGTTGGTGGTGGGGGGTTTAATCATGAAATATTTTTTAAACATTTTACAAGTTTGTGATGGGTTAGCAACGAACTTGTTTGTGTCTTGGAAGTTAAAACTATGACTGAAACTAAACAAACCAATAAAAACACAAATAACACAAGGACATTTGGTAAAGAATTGGGCAAAATCTCCTTGTAGGTCTACGGGGCCCTAAACTAGATTAATTTACTAGTCAAAGTACAAAGGGTTGAATATAATTTGCCCTACGAACTAGTCCTAGTAAATTATCGCTCGAAAACTATATCTCCTCACTATAGCTCTGCTGCAAACAGTTTCAAACCTTGAACTCGACCCTCGAACCACTTAATTTGTAAGCGTGATTAAGCACCTATTCTTGATTGTGCCCTTCCCACAACAAAATGGACTTGTTCATCAAAGATAGATAGTTGAAGAATTTGTGAAAGTACCACAATTAAGCTTTCATAAGAAAATATTGTACTTGAACTATTTCTCAACAATTTATCAGCATGGAATGGCCAATATATATATATATATATATATATATATTTTGAAAAGCTAAACTCCAATATTATTAAAAGAAGGAAAAGGGATACAGGAGCCTAGAACAACCCAGAAACACTGAGCTGTCCAAGAAAAAACCAAAGAAGAAAATGAAATGTTCTAAAAACATCAATTACAAGGAAAACTAACATGTTAGTTAGGCCAACAAGACAAAAATAAACAATCTACCCATCAGTATCCCAATGTAGCCACAGTGTAACAATATAGACCCAGGGAACAATGAAGAAGCTTGAGTAAAAGTAGAAATAATTCAACTCAATCAGATAGGAGAATAACGATGTTACTGAATAGCCTTACTGATAGACTAAAACAAAGCAGAGATTTATGAACTCATCCTTAGCTAGTTTGTCTACCTCATTGTTGCAGAGTCCAAAGATTTTGGTTGAATTGCCGATAATTACTTTACAATCTTCTACAAAGATGTCTCGATGAGCCAGTCAACAAATTTAACTATCAGCTGATAAGCTCTAAATCAGCCAACAGAATTAGGAGTCAATAGTTACAAAATGGTTCCGAGTTTCAAATGGTTGAGGTTATTAAGTCCGTAAAACCATTTTTTAAAGATGGGTTCTTGGAGTAACTATAGAAAGCCTCCAAATCCAACTTAATGAATGCAAAATAAAGACTTAATAAAAACAGAAAATGAACTCAAAAGGAATGAATTTATATTGTTGTTGAAAGAAGTAAATCAACTTACAAGAAGGAATATCTCTCAACAAATTAAACATAAATGTGAACTAAACTCAAAGCAAGGTATGGGGTTGAACTACAAAAACAAAAAAGACAACAAGAATGAAAACTACAACTAAGACTAAACAAACTTTGATTTAAGTAAAGCAAACATGTTTAAAAAGAAGTTGAAAGGCAAATGAATAAGTTGATTTATTGTTGTCCTAATCTTAACATCTTCCGCCTCTATTTATAGATTCCAATTTAGTTTTCTTCTCAACCCATGATCTCCATGAAGCCGCAACTTTTTGAATTAAGACCTATGATTGCCATTTCCATGACCGTATTCTCTTTCTAAAAACATTCCTCCATATTCAAAATTGTGAATATGCTATTTGACTTAGTCTACCATTGGTAAGAATTGTCTTATCCAAAAGGTTGATTTGAAGCAAAAACGTAGGTACATAATCAAGACCAATTGCTGAGCAACATCCGAAGTAATTTTTATTGCTTTGACTTAGTCCTTTATCCAAAGGTTAAACTTATTTCCCTCTGCCAATCAAGCACATTTTTAGGAAAATGGTTACAACTTTGTTAGGCTAATGCTCTTCTCCTAACAAAAAATTAGTTGATCTGACCCTATCAACAATTTGGGTAATTTTTGGTGTCAACATATAGATTTGGAGAATCACCACATTGAAATTATTTTCCTTGTAGGATTGAACTTGCTTCAGGCATATATTGCAAGATCTTCAAGATTCTCCTATTTCTATTATACTTCTAGTTCCTAAGAGTTTCCTTGCCAAATACAAATTTGTTTCCTAATACAATTTGTACTAAGATATTGCATATCTATACAATTAAAATAAACTGCGATTACAGATTTAAGACAATGTTTAATTGTTCAGTAACAATATCTATGTGCCATAAGTAATTGTTAAGGAAATTCTTGATATTGTTCAATTGTTTTGGCCCAAAGCTTGGATTATTTTTGGTAAATTATATCAAGTATATTTTTGAGATTATCTTGAAGATATTTGTTACTCACACTAAATTTACCTAAGAGGAAGTTGTTTTTATTGCAATAATGTGACGTTTTATCTTAATACTTGATAATGTTGGTTAGATGTTCATTTGAGAAGGCGATTGGAATTATTCCCTTCATCATTACTTTGTGATAAGTCCCTTTGGGAGGAAAAACATCTACATTCGATTGGATATTGAAGATTGAAGGGAATCCAACAACAATTTTCAAGAACAGGAACTTCCAATTCAATCCATTGAGGTGAATTGTCATTGTAATAAGATAAGTCTATGCATGCCCTATAGCGGTTGATTTTGACAAACATTGATAAGGACTAATGATTTAATTTGTATTAAGTGATTTTTTTATTTATATATCTAGTCCACATGATCAAGAATGTTTCAAATCTTCAAGGTTGCTCACTGAAAGCTTTAAAGCTTTTAATATCTTAATTTTGATTAAATGACAAACATTGATAAGGACTAATGGCTTTATTGTATTAGTGATGATCTTTTAGGATTCATATATCTAATCCTTGCAAGATCAAAGTTTCAAATCTTCAGGAAAGAGCTTTTGATGTCAAGCCTTGAAAATAAGCATTTCTGGATTACATAGGATCTAGAGGTGTAGCTTTAATTCTTTATTTATCTTTGGTTATCTCTAGGTCTATCCCTTTGAGTAATGAGTTCCATAGGTTGCTCAATAAAAGTGAAATGATTTTCAAAATGCATTTCATTTAGATAAAACATGAGTTGGGTATTTGAAATGATTTTCAAAATACATGCACATACTTCAAAATTCATAAAATATAGTTTGCAAACTCTTAGAGTTGTTTGGGAACTTGTTCTGCATAGTTTTAATGCATTTGTGGTCGACCTGACAAAAGTGTGGACGACCACAAATCATGTGGTCAACCAAACTTCTCAGAGTATCGTCCGCAGGCTGTCCAGAGTTCTCTGGAACACTTGCAGATGATGGAGCGGTCGACCGGACTTCTGAGCTCATCGTCCGCAGGCTGTCCAGAGTTCTCTGGAACATTTGCGGATGATGGTGCGGACGACCCTCCTGATTTGCGGTCGACCGCACTTCTCCTGAGTGGGATTCAAACAGCCATTTTTATGACCGTTGGTGCATACTTATAAATACCCAATCGTTTAAACAACTCGTTTCAATCACTTTTTGAGCAAAAATCTGATCCTAATACTTCATAGAACCTCTGAAGATTATTTTGAAACCAAATCTTAACATTCATATTGTGAAATTCATCAAAGTGAGATTTATACAAAATCATTGGGGTTCTTGAGCAACTTACAAGAAAACATTACTCAAAGAGGTATTTATGCTTTACATTGATATATCTTCACATTAAGGTGATTTCATATATCAAACTCTTCTTATTCATATCTTAATTGATTTGTTCAAGGTTGCATTGAGCTTAAAACTCTAAGGGTTAGAGTGAGCCCTTGAACCATAGAAAACTGTGTTTGTGTTAAGAGCTTCTTTTTCATTAATTGTTGTAATAGAGATAGGTGTGTAGACAAGGTTATATTGTAAAACTCAAAGTGTTGAGTGAACCTTGGTTGGTTAAGAGGTTTGTGTTGTAAAACCCTAAGGTAATTGGGTGAGTCTCTATTGTATTCTCTCTTACTATATTAGTGAAAGGTTTTGTGAAATCCTTGAGTAGATAGCTCAAGGTAGTGGATTAGGTTTTGTTGGATAAACCGAACCAGTATAAATCTTTGTGTTCATTGCTTCTTTTCTTGAACTCATCATTTCATACTTTGGTTGAACACCAAGTGTTTGATATTTGTTATCTTAGAAAGCTTGTTTATTTTATAAGAGGAAAAATCGGTTAAAAACCTAATTCACCCCCCCCCCTCTTAGGTTTTTCACTCACAAAAAGATACATCAAGATTTGAAGGCTAACTTTGGATGTGTAAGGTAATTATAATTTTCATTCTTTTACCTCTAAATTCCTTTTGCCTTTGAGTTTTAACTTTGATGTCTTAGAGTTTTAAATAAAAGATACCTCTTATTTATATCTAGCACTTTTCAAACTCTCACAAAAATTAAAACGTTTTAGAAACCATGCACCTATGTTCATGAGTCAAGATGTTTCCCAATTAGGGTATCAAGTACATTTTAAAAAAAATGTATTTTCAAGGAGAGAATGCATGTCCAAAATACATTATCATTCTAAGGACACATTTCCAAATTGCATTCTCTCCTGGGCACGTTCGAGCAATGCATGGACCCAGCTAGCTGTATATAATTTGTCATTAACTTTAAAGATTTCATAGTTATGTTATTCAATAAAAATGTAAGAGTTTATTTGACAAGAAGTAAATTATTATATTAATTTTTATTTTTATAATTGCATATATATATATATATATATATTAGTGAGAAATGATTACTTAAATTAATTAAGACTGTAGTTGCATGAGAAAATATATTTATTTAAGAAAAGTGAACAAATTTATACAAGATAGGAAAATGATTTTCTATTAAAAAGGAAAAAGGACAAACAAATTGAATTTTAAAAACCAGAGCAATCTGTTTCATGCATTCATTATCAAAAGTTTCAACCATTTAGCATGAAAAAAGAAGGGGGAAAACTCAAAAAGTCTCAACCCTCAAAAACAAAAGGAAAAAAGAAAAGAAAAGAAAAGCAAAAAACTCTCCTACTTCATCATACTACAAAAACAATAAAAGAAAAATACAAAAGTGCTACAATATTTATGTTCATGATTTATTCGATGACGGCCATGCATCTTTAAATTCACACGAAACCTGGTGGCTTATCATGCCCCATACCCTGGCTGGGACCAGGTTGTGTTGGGGGAGAACTTCTCGATTCAATCTTCTTACAACGGTTAAATGCAACACTGTCTGTAATCCCGGGAGGAGCTGGTGGTGCTGGATTAGAAAACTTTGATAATTTTGATGCTTCTAATAAATTAAAGTGCTGCTGAAGAACAAAGAGGATGATATAAATAGAAACCTTGCTCATTCTGCTATATGAGGCCATGATTAATGGAGGATCGATCGATCGATAAACCGAAGAAAGGCTGCCACAGCCACTTACATATATAGTTGTTATAGCTGAAGAAACTGATAGCAGAAGTAAAAAATCAGCAAGGCTGCTATTTAAGGACCATTTTGACAACTGTAGCAGCACTAGCTAGAGATATTAGTGTAATAATAAAGAAGCAAAACATGCGAATATTTCCAAATTTGGAAAGGATCATGTTTCCTGACTCACTCCATCTCCAAGAGCTTTGCCAAAGCCAATAATTGGAAGGCTTTTATGTTGTTTAGGAAACATCACGGGCATGACTAGACATCATAAGGAACAATTTGCTTTTGCATTTCTGTTTTATTTTAGAGGACTGGATGAGACTGAGCGCAGCCTCTTATATGATAGGTTCAACTAGGCACAAAATGCTTCATCCACTACACTAATTTAGTGTTCTGTTTTGCCAGAGAAATAATCATTTCTGCTTGTCACTGGCACATAGAAACCATGCTTCACTACGAGCTCTTCTCACTTCCAAAGAGTTTCTTTGCAATGATGAGATGAAATGAGGAAGTGTTCAAAGATAGGAAACAGCTATTTCAAGGGATATAGATCTTTGTCAAGACTGTTTTCTCAGAACCAAAATTCTTGAACATAATTAATTTTACTGGTAGAAAAGGAAACAAGGACAATATATTTACACAATAAATAGGGTAATATTTTAATCTAGGGCAACACGGATAAAATTGTTTAATAAAACAATTTTCTCTAAACTCTTCATATATCCATGGCTCATGCATCACCAAATCCTCCATTTTATTACCATCAGTCATTGTCAGAACAACCATGCTATTGGTTGGTGGAGATTGAGGAGAGTACAAATTGTCTTCCACTCGTCCTAGGTTTCCTCTAGTTTTGACTTAGATAAAAGGAAGTCCACGACGTGAGTCCACAATTAACTGTCGGCCCTCCAACCACCTCGTGTGCAAATTCCTAACTCCGTCCTTCCTTACATATTAATGTTTAAATTCCTTTTTCTTTTATTTGCAATGTTGTCACCTCTATTGCGCATGAATTCACTTTGGATACAACTCAGTCAACAACATCAAGTTCTTTTTTGTTTAATGAAATCCTGAACGCAGATCCTTAGGATTGTAGAATAAGCTATATAAGGTACAAAATTCATTTTTTATACCGAACAATCACAAACCAGGAAAAAGCTTCTGTTGATTCAACAGCTCTCCGATTTGTTATGAATTGATTATTAGGGAATCTGTCCTCCGGTCACTTTTCGAGCACATTTTTAACCACACTTTTTCCCCAGCTAATAAGAACAGAAACCCCACTAGGATTTGTAGGTCAGACTAGTATCCCCCAAATATCACTTTCACCTTCAATTGCGCTGCAACACAAGGCATTTATTCTCTAAGAAATAGTAAGAATTAGAGTTTGAAGTTTTAGACACTTTTGGACACTTTATTCTATTATTATTGTTCATTAAAAAAGACAATGTATTTGTTGAATCAGCTTATTCTAAGTAGTATGACAATTAATGTTTGAGATTTAAATCTTCAATCTGACACCATCTAGGCTCTAGCCCTCATCTTTTTCTTTTATTCTTTTTCCGCTCTTATTTTCCTCACTTCCCCTTTTAAAATTTAAACAAAAAACAATGTTCCTGCACTTAATCTTAAGCAGCATGCACTGCTTCAACGGGACCAGATTGAGAATCGACTAAACAAAATTCTCTCCTGGCTTCTCACTTATTTTCCTTTTTTTTTTTAATTACTTGTCCCAATTTTGGTCTGCGTGTTATTGAAATTTTTCTCTCATTATTCTATACACCACGTGTCTTTTAGAAGAAAAAAGCCTTGAGTATCTTTTTCACAATTTTCTCAATATTAATTATTTTAGATTTCACATATTGCCTATGGTCGTCGCAAAATTCGTCGCTGCACCATAATTTGGTGGCGGATAGGAAAGGTCCACTATCGCCTCTAATTTTTGTCAATGACTACATTGGAACAACCAACAAGAATTGAACCCCTAAGATCTCGTGAGTTCTTCACAAATTATTCTAAAGATCATAACTTCAAGTAATACTCTCTACAACTGTAGAGTATTAAAAATAAATCATACTCTCAATGGTGTTAATTTCAACAATAGGTAATACTTGTACTATAAAACTCTTTTTTCTATTATTTTTCAAATGTGTTGTTTATATATACCTTTTGCAATAATAACATATACTCTCCTTGTGAATAATTATTTTTATTTATAATTAATTTTTAATACATATATTCTTATTGGGAAAAAAGCACTAGTAGCACTTAATTTTTCTCAGATTTTGGTCGTTTTAGTCTCTTATTTCCATTTTATAAGCTGATTTTATCATTTATTTATTTTAGTCATTTTGATCCTTTTTTTTTCTTTGTCATTTTGGTCATTTAAGTTGACTTCTAAATGGTGAGTTAAAAAAACCAAAATGGCTTTAAAATATATAAGAGATCAAAATATTTGAAGAAAAAGATAAGGGACAAAATAAATTAAAATGGTTGAGATAAGTAACTAAAATGACTAATTTACCAAAAAACAATTGAGTCAAACGAATTTGATGATGAAGCGAATTTATCAAAAGATGACTCTTGAAGGAAGGTTGACATTTTAGAGGCTGTGAAAAAAAAAAGGAAAGAGAATTTCTACAAACTGGCTAATTTCCAAGCTTTATCAGGAGAAGATTTACAATAGAAATTGGAAAATCAAGAGAATTTATCAAAAATTTAAAAGTATGTCTTTGCACAAACATGTATCAAGACGAAACTTATGTATCCTTTTGCAATTCTATTCAATTCTTAGAGCCAGATATAGAAATAAGATATTGTAGCATCCAACAAGATTTGTACGGCTGGCTTCAAAATATAAGTGTTATTATATAAGTTTAGTTTTATTTCATACTAAGTGTATTTCTAACATCAATGATTCATATTTTTCAATAAGAGATTAATTTAAAATATTTATTAATGATATATTTGAAATTTAATATTAAAATTTGTATTTTTTTAATATTTTTATAAGTGTGAAAAGCTCTAAAATGATAATTATTTTAAAACGGATAGAGTATTCAATGTTAGTGAAAGTTTACGTTTGATTGGGATTAAATTCCTTACTGCTAGAGTTCCGTCATAATTGTAGTACGAGTACAAGCATGATTCGGTTAAAAACTTAAAACTGAATTGAGAATTTTCTAGACCAATTGAAGAACAAAAAGAAAACGCAGGATTAAGCATCATTGGTACTTTGGGCTTTTGACTTGTATATGATCAAATCTCTGGGATAAAAATTATCCAATGAGGACGAGATTTTCTAAATGGACAAGAAGATTGAAACCGAAATTTGTGCTCTCCATAAATCAGACCTAGAAGCCGGTTGGGCCATCCCATTTAGGAGCAATGGCTATTTTTTTTAAAAAAAGGATTATAGTCCAGGAAGAAGGGAGTAAATTTATTTTGGTCTGATCCATTCAAGTCAAAATTAAATTAAAAGGGAGTAAACATTAAAAGTCAAATTTAAACTTTGAACCTTATTCACTCCAACCCTTTTTGGGATTGAATCGTGAACAGGGGCAATTTGTAAGCAAATTTACAAATTCATTTAAAATTAAATAAATGAAATATAAATTTGATCATTTAATTTAAATACTTCATTCAATCAAACTATGATAAATGTCATGAATGGCAAACCTCAACCAATAAAAATGACGCGATAGGTCCGACACTCAAATAGTGTCACATTATTAATGTAGAAGGCTTTGACCAATTAAATTATTTTATAATTTAAGAAATTTATTACTTATTTATCTAAAATATGAAAATAATTAAATTATCTAAGGGGTGTTCTCAACATGAAATTCAATGAAATTTTTAAAATTTGTGAATTTTCATGAATTTTTTAGATTCTGATAGAATTCCATAGAATTAGTAGATATTGAATTCTATTTCATAAATTTTTGTAAAATTTGGTGAATTTTTATTGAAGTTTTTGTAATAAAATGGATGAAACAAAATTTTTACATAAAAAAGAAGATAGACAAACTAATATATTTGTAAAATCAACTAAATCATTAATCAATCCTTGAATGGATTTCCTAATTGATCTTTCATTCCCTTTACACTTTATACTTTTTGGTATGTTTTGCTAGAAACTAAATATATGCATGTCTACTATTACATACATTTCCACATATGGAATTCTAAGTGAAGCTTTTCTACTCTATGCCTTAGTTTTATTGTTAATAAATTTTGAACAATAATTTGAAGAAGAATCAAAGACTAAATTGCTAAAACAATTTTTTCTACACCAAACCAAAATTCATGAGTGAGTTATAGTATAGTTCATCCCCTCTCCTAGAGCATATGCATTACATGGAATTTTATGTCACATATTTTGATGAAATTTGATGAATTTTTATTTGAGTTTGCAATAAAATGAATAGAATAAAATTTGTTTAAAAATAACATATAAATGAATCAATATATGTGCAAAAAACTATTGTCTTGCGAGAAGAAAAATAAGGTCAGGGAAATGTATCTTAGAATTAGAGAGAAATATGTGATATTTTATTTATTTGTTATGTTTATTATTTTATTGGAAATAAAGAGAGAAATTACATGGAATTCTGAGGGGTCATGATCAGATTTATTAAAGAATTGTGTCTTCAAATTTTTCACTTCAAATTCTTTTAAATTCCATTAATAATATAATCATATTGAAATTCATAATTTTTTTGGACATTGGGAATCTTATGGAATTAATTAAAATCATATTAAGAACCTTAAATTTTGATGAATTTTATAAAATTCTAAATTAAAAATACATGGAATGTTATGAAATTTAAATTCTATCAAATTTTATAATGGAGGCAACTCTAAATTAAGTACTCATTTATATCATCTTACTCCTATATTATAGGAGTCTAACCTCAAAAGGAAAGAACATCAATTTCATCCAAGAGAGCGATGAAGCTGTCATCTGTTCCCATTTCTCTCTAATTAAATTCAAGACAAAGTCCCTTCTGCAAAGCCCCATGAAATCAAATCTAAAACAAAGAATCGATGGAGTTATATAGATGTAACTGACTCCATTTCAAATTAATACAAATCTTGTCTGTCATGTTCATTGTTTAATTATTTTACACACAAATTTAGTGTTTAGAATATGTGTACCCATTCTCTTTCTCTTTGCGTATGTCGTAAAAAAAAGGAAAAAGTAAGAGCACTAATTTAGCTGCTTTAAATCTTCTAGAAGACATGGACATGCGTTTAGGAACTTCACATCGACAGGCTTAAAATGAATAAAACACGATAACTTGTTTGAATTTCAGGATTTTCTTAGAACTTTGTGCAAAGTATTTTGTCTGGATTAGCCAAGTGATGTGTTAATTTGTCAACCTTGATCGATCCATGCCGTTTACCGGGTAATAAGAACAAGAAGAGAAATTTATAAAAGAAAAAAAAGGAGAAAGAAACGTTATGTTCAAGTATTGCGAAACATAATATTTGTCAATGACTCATTGGATCTTTTAAGAGTCATATTCTTATAACAATACTCGTGTAATTTCCACAAAAAAAATTAGCAGACATAGTGATTTGAACAAGAAAGGTATTTGATTCAAAAAGTTTTGCGTGCAATAAACATTTTTCTGAGATTTGGTAGCCAAATGCTTTAGCATTGTATTGCACTACATTATCGATTAATTGTGGCTGCCAACATGTGAACGAAGAGATCCATTTTTTTTTCAAAAAAATAAAAATAAAGGAATCACGTGCAATTGATTAACAAGAAATAATAATATTTCCAAAAATTAATTATTTACTATTTTATATCATTTTATTTTAAAAAAGCGTTTTGATGTTATACTAATTGTAATCCTTTGTTTTAGATGTATTACATGATATTATCTGCAATAAAATTTCAAACATAATTATTACTACTTGATTTTGTGTCCTTTTTTTTTTTGCTATTGAAGTCCTAAGAATTGGAAGTCAGAGTATTTATCAAAGAAAATCAATCGATGTTGCATCCAATATATGCTTCTGTTTTTCATAGAGAGTTTTAATATAATTGTTATGGCTTGAAATATAACTAGCTGATGAAGCTAGCAATATGTTAGACTACTAGCTAATAAGTTTCAAATTGGGTGACGAATTAGGTTCTAATGACCATAAAATAGTTATTAGCCTCAACTAAATTAGCCAATGAAGGCTTTTGAGTATCTGAAACCTTTTAAGAATAAGTTGGAGTAACTAAAGAAAGCCAATACCACTAAGTGCATGATGGAATTGGTAATGATTGGACAATAGAACTTTTAGAATTGTGACGAATAGATTGATGAATTGTATTTCTCGAACAATCCACACTACAAGAAAATGTATTATACGATGGCTCTAGAACCCTATTTATACTAAAACGGTGGTCCAATGGTGATTTTTGAACTTCCATATAAAAATGTGTTTATACAAATACAATAGTTTGAGAGTCGCCGATTCAACTAAAACAGTGATTTTGATAAATCGCCACAAAAAGGGAAAAACAGTGGTTTTTGACCATTTTAATGTAACACTTTTTTACAATTGTTTTTGAACCGCTATATATTTATATTAAAAACTATTTACAATAGTTCATGAACTATCATATGTAGTGAGTATTATTGCTATATATTTATATTAAAAACTATTTACAATAGTTCATGAACTATCATATGTAGTGAGTATTATTACGGTAGTTTCAAAATCACTGTATTTGATTAATTTTTTATGGCGGTTTAGAGCCATCCTATATGGTTATCATATCTTCCTTCATAGGGAAAATTCAAAATGGAAATTCAATAACCGCCATAAATGTATCATTTTTAACCGTTGTAAAAGGTTTGAGCATACCTTAAACAACTGTTCTATGGCGGCCACTGCTTATGTTTTGCTTTTGTTTTTGTTTGGTAAGGTGACTGAAAGCCTTAAACTTTGAATATCTTAATTTTGATTATTAACAAACATTGATGAGGATTAATGTCTTGTTTGTACAAGTGATAGAGTTTTTGGATTTATGACTTAATCCATGCAAGGACAAGATTTCAAGTCTTCAAGGAAGTATACAAGTCAAGACTATCAAGATTTGAAGACAAGCTTTTGTTGGATTATATAGGAACTAGAGGTATAGTTTTAGAGTTTAATATCTTTTGATATCTCTAGTTTTACCTCTAATTGAGCAATGGTTTGTAAAGGTTGCTCTATGAACTTAAAACGTTATTTCAAAATGTTTTTAATATGTTAAAATATGTTTTGGTATTTCGAAAACCATGCATCGTGATTTCAAAACATAAATGGTTCATAAACTCTTGTTGGTTTGATACCATAACTTATATGGTTGACTGAAATCATCATTTGTGTGTTAGAGTATTGCTGATACACAAATGAACATGTTTCAGTCAACCTAAAGTGGTTCAGGTATCGTCCATAAGTTAGTTTATCTTGTCGATGCATGTGCTGTCAAATTTGTTCATCTGCCAACCTGTGGACGACCATGAGGTCGACCGCAGTGAAGTGAGGTCGACCGGAGGATGAAAAATCATCATCCGGTGGTTGTCCAATGAGCTTGAGGATGATGGTGCGGACGACCAAGTTTGATATGCGGTCGACCACACTTCCTTGAGTGGGTTTCCAATAGCTTCATTTTTTACCGTTGGGAACAAACCTTTAAATACCAAAACCTTTGGAATTCTTTCTAAGAAGATTTTTTGAGCAAAAACATTGTATATCTTGATCCTATAACATCTTAGAAACATTCCAAAACCTTTTCAAAACATCAATCTTGTTAAAATCATTAAATAAGGGTTTTTACATTCAAAGGTGAATTTTGAGCAATCTTGACAAGCCATTACTCAAAAAGGTGATTGTGATTCAAATTGATATATCTTCACATTAAGGTGATATCTATCAAACTCTCTATCTTTTATTATTGATTGTAATTGTATCAAGGTTGCAAGTAGCATAAAACCCTAAGTGTTAAGGTGAGCCTTGTGTAGGTTGTTTTGTATTCAAGGTTTGTTTGTAAAACCTTTGGGTGAACCTTGAATTGAATTGTATTGTTAGGATTCACTAAGGAGAGTGGTGGGATTATTGTATAATCAAGGTTGTGTTGTAAAACTCAAGGGTTGAGTGAGCCTTGATTGGTTTGAGAGGTTATTTGTAAAACTCTAAGGTGAATTGAGTGAGCCTCTTTTGTAATCTCATTTATTTGATTAGTGAAGGGATTTGATAAATCCTTGAGTAGGTAACTCAAGGTAGTGGATTAGGTTTTGTTGGATAAACCGAACCACTATAAATCATTGTGTTCATTGCTCTAATTTTTGTATTTTACTTGAACACATTATTTCTCACACAACTAGCATACCAAGTGTTTGATATTTGTTGTCAAATAGATGTTTTATTGAATTAGGTTGAAAAATTGGATAAAAACCTAATTCACCCCCCCTCTTAGGTTTTTCAATTGGTATCAGAGCAGGTCTTCTTGTTTGAGGTTTAATCACCTAGAAGTAAAGATCTTATGGCTCATATAGACTACAATATCATAAGTGAGGGTTACTCTACTAGTAGACCACCTTTGTTGAATGGCTATAACTACACTTTATGGAAAGATATAATTCATATTTATATTTCCTCCATTGATTTTGATTTATGGAATATTGTTATAAATGGTCCTTATGTTCCCTCTAAGATTATAAAGGGAAGAAGTGTTGAGAAAACTCTTAATGAGTTTGATGAAGAGGATAAAAAGAAAATGACTTCAAACTTTATTGCTATGAATATTCTTTGTTGTGCTCTTGATTTAGATGAATACAATAGGGTAAGTGGTTGTAGTTTCGCATATGAAATGTGGAGATTACTTGAAGTTGCACATGAAGGATTGACATGCACATCAAATCAAGAAGAAAGTGAAAATGAAGAAAACGATCAATCCGAGTTTGCAAACACTTGTCTTATGGCTCTTGAAGATGAAGTAAGTACTTCTACCTCACAAACTTTGCACATTAGTGAAAATGATTGCAATGATAATTGTGATATATTTGATCAAGATGAATTTGTTGCTAATCTCTATTATGAAATGAAGAAAGTCATCAAGAAGAATAAATTCTTGAAATGTCAAGTTGAAAATTTGTTATTGGAGAATGCTAAATTACTTGATGAAAATGCTTTATTGCTTTCTTCCAAAGTGACTCTTGATGAAAATATTATTGGTCTATGTGATAAGGTGAAATTTCTTGAAAATGCTAATAATGATTTTGTTATTAGAAACAAGAAATTGAATGACATGATGAGTGACTATGATGCTATGAAGTTGAGAATAGATTATTTAAGTGTTAGCTTACATAAACTCACATGTGGTAGAGATAATTTAAATAAATTACTTGGTGCTCAAAGATTCTCTAATGATAAGAGAGGTATTGGTTTTATTGATACACATGATGATGCCTTGCATACACACAAAAATATATCACACAAGAATATCTCACATGTGCATCATAAAGTACATCATACACATCACACACATACTCATATGTCATCAAGAATGTGTTGTACCTATTGTGGTAAGTATGGCCGTAAGGTAAATATAAGTTATACCAAGAAGAAAATCGAGAATGGTGCAAAAAGTATTTGGATTGTTAAAACAAATTCGACTAATTCTCATGGATCCAAAGTCACTTGGATACCAAAAGTTTCATCTTCTTTGTAGGTAACTCCATATGTTGATCATGAAGGAGCAATACAACATGTCAAGAGAATTTGCTCAATCCACATGATTAAATATGATATACTAAGGTACATTGTTCTTCATGAAGGTCATGAAGAAATTCATTCTTTTGAGATTGAATCTTTAGTAAGAATTTCTTGATTATGAATTATGTAAATTAGATCATAATGCTATATGTGGTTGAAAAGTGTTTTCAATACAAATACTTGATTAATTTTCTAATTGGTTTTGTATTTTGTATATGCTTTTCATGCTAAATTATTTCATCATGAAACATGTTAATTGCATATTGTGATAATTGAGTTGTCTTGTCATATTGTTTGATATAATTCTCTTACAAATTTTTCTCACAAACACTGATTATCCTATAAATATCATGATATAAGTGTGATTTTGTCTTTAAGTAAAGACTAGTAGTTCTGGTGAACTTGCGGACGACCCTTGAGAAGGTTTCAGTCGACCGCATGGAAAAATAGATCATCTACTAAGTAGACAGTAAGGTTGCGGACGACCCAAGGAAACGTTTTCGTCGACCACAAGCTCAAGAATGATCATCTGCAAGTGTGAATAAATGAAAATATGTATGATATTTATTTTGATGATTTAGTTGAACAAAATGTTATATGCGTTTCTTTGAAAGTTGATGATACATATCTTTGGAATTGTAAATTATGACATATTAGCATAGATACTTTGCATATTTTTTCAAAACTTTAGTATGTTAGAGGTTTGCCTAACATTAATTTTGAGAAAGATCATATTTGTGATGCATGTAAACAAGTCAAGAGTTCTTTCAAATCAAAGAAAATGTCTCTACTTCAAAACCTCTTGAACTTGTACTTATGGATTTATTTGGTGCTATGAGAACCATGAGAATTGGTGGCAAACTATATGTCTATGTGACTGTTGATGATTTTTTTAGATTTACTTGGATATCATTCTTGTTGAGTAAAGATGAAGTTTTTGAAGCTTTTGTCAAGCTCTCTTTAAACAAGTACAAAACACTATTGGTTGCAAACTTATCTTCATTGGAAGTGATAATGGTAGAGAGTTTTGCAATATTATTTTTTACAAAATTATGTAATGAGAATAATATATCTCACAATTTTTCAATTGCAAAAGCTCCTCAACAAAATGGTGTTGTTGAAAGGAAAAATCATACTTTACAAGAAATGGCATGTTCCATACTATGTGAAAATTATTTGTGAAAATATTTTTGGGTTGAATTTATGAATACTTCACTCTATATTGTTAATAGAGTACTTCTTATATCCTTTGTTAATAAAACCCCTTATGAACTTATGTTTGACAAAACTCCTTCAATTTCCTACTTTAAACTGTTTGGTTGTAAATGGTTTATTTTAAATGTCAAAGACAATCTTGGTAAGTTTGACAAGAAATCCGATGAAGGTATGTTCCTTGGCTACTCTTCAAATAAAAAAGCTTTTTGTGTTTACAATAAAAGAACTATGGTTATTGATGAAGTTATTCATGTTGTATTTGATGAGTCTAATATTTACTTGCCAAGAGATGAAAATGAAGGTGATTTTCAAGAGCTACTTATTGAGTCAACGAACAAATATATTGTTCAATCAAATGAAGATCATTGACATTCAAAAATCAACCTCACATGAAGGAGAGTCAAGTCATGATCTTCCAAAGGAATGGAAATACGTCCATAATCATCCAAATGATCAAATTATTGGCAATCCCAATGAAGGGGTAAGAACAAGAAGTCACTTTATAAATTGTGTTGATAATCTTGCATTTTTTGTCTCATATAGTACCTAGGAACATTGATGAGGCTCTTAGTGATGATTTTTGGATCATTGTCATCTAAGAAGAGCTAAATCAATTTGAAAGGAGCAAAGTTTGGGAACTTGTACCTAAACCTTCAAATCACATCATTATTGGTACAAAATGGTTTTTTAGAAACATACTTGTTGATCATGGTATTGCCACTAGAAATAAGGCTACATTTGTTGCTCAAAGATATAATCAAGAAGAGGGCATTGATTATGATGAGAGTTTTGCCCCAGTTACTAGATTAGTGTCCATTAGAATGTTACTTGCATTTGCATATTTTATAGGTTTTAAATTATTTCAAATGGATGTTAAAAATGCATTTCTATATTTGTTACATCCAATAGGTAGTTTATGTTGAACAACCTCCTGATTTTGTGCATGAATCTTTTGAAAATCATGTTTACAAACTTTCAAAAGCTTTATATGGTGTGAAACAAGCTCCAAGAGCTTAGCATGAAAGGCTTAGCAACTTCCTCATTGAAAAAGGATTGACTAGAGGAATTGTAGTCACTACACTATTTTTTAATAATAAAATGCATGACATTTTAATTGTTCAAATGTATGTTGATATTAAGTTTGAGTGAACTTTATTATTAAAATTGTTGTGTTTATCCATTGGCTGAGAAAATGTTCTATTTTAGAAAGCTATTGAGTGTTTATATACAATTGCTAATAAGTTTGTCATTGTATAGCTCTTTTAATTATCAAAACAACGATTCTTGGTTGATTATAAGTTGCTTAGAAGAAATTTCAAATGACACCTGAAGAAGGTGCGGTCGACCGCATCTTACGGGAGTATCGTCCGAAGAATGGCCAGTGGACTTGCGGAAGACCTCGAGAAAATCTTCGGTCGACCGCATGGTACAAGCCATCGACCGCAAAGTAGACAGAGGACTTGCGGACGACTAATATCAAATTTCCGGTCGACCGCAGATTACTACTCATCGACCGCAAAGTAAGCAGAGAACTTGCGGACGACCACAATCAAATTGTTCGGTCGACCGCAGAAACTGATTCTATCGTCCGAAAGAATAAATCACAAGGGATAAGCATATTGGATCAAAAGGTGGTTCAACCAAATCTCAAATGGTACCAAAGAAGAAGAAGAGCAACACTACCTTATTCACAAGTAAGGAGAATTAAATTTGATTCTATGACTATCTCGAGCTTTGAAATGTGATTCTTGAAAGTACCATCTATTCTAGTAAGTTTCCTTTTTGAAAATATCTTGAAGTATTTTGCTAAGGAAGGATGATATGATATTATTGTGTATGATGAGCCTATGTACTATGCCTATATACTTCAATGCTGTGCTAATCTAGAGAAAAATATTCTTGAAGGATATCAAGTTGTATATTATGTGTCTAAAGTATATGGTATTGATTGAACCATAATTAGATTGGTTTTTAGAAGCTTAATGTGTTGTTTATTGAGATAAAATCTACCTAATTGTGTGTTTATGTGCTTAAATTGGTTCTTTACACTTTTATCCTTGTTTACAGGTATTTTGAAGGTATTTTAACATGTTTAGAAGGCATTGGAGGAAGATAGGAGGCTTAACAAGTTGTTTTGCAAGCAAAATGGAGTGGACGCGCCTCAGAAACCAATTGGACGCGTACTTGAAGAAGTGGACGCGTCACTATTCATTCACGCGTCCATTCTCAGTAGTTTTGGAGCCTCACGCGTCCACTTGGACGTTTCTGACAACCTCGCGCATCCACTTTTGACAGCACGCGCGTGCACTCTCCGAATTGAAGATTTTGGACAGTTTTTTAGTAGTTTTGAATTAGGACTCTTATGTAACTAATCCTAGGACCTTTTCTAACTATTTATAGGCCTTAATAGCTTAGTTTAGGGTGTCAAGTACTTTAGATTCTTTCTTCCCGAGCATTGTAGGAGATCAAGGGTCGGAGCTTCTCGGGAAATCGGATTTCCGACTAATGAGTTTCTCTCTTTCCCTTAATCTTTTTATGATATTTTCCTTTATGTTTTGTGAGTAAACGTTTTTAGTTGGCAAGGATATGTATTAGGTTTAATTTATTCGGGAATATGAGATTTACGTTTTGTAATTAAAAACCCGATCTTTTCAAGGAATCATTATTTCTATTTGAGTATTTGAACAATTCTTGGTTTTATTCTATCAATTGTGTTATTTCAATTATTATTGGCCATCTTAATTGTTTTACATAGTTGATTAACTAGGGTTATGCAGAATCGATTTTCGGTAACCAAAAGTAGTAACTATTGATTAATTTAAATCTGTGTTTGATTAATTAATAGGGAATTGTTTGAAGCGAATTGCATGATTTTAATCGGCCATTAATTTTATGTAATTTGTGTTGATGTTGTCCTTATGCTTAATAATTTGATTGACTATCTTATGCGAGTGATTCGGTAATTTGGTTTAATCAGGTTAAACTTAATTTGCCGTGCTTCTCGGGAATTAACCTAATTTTTACAGGAATTGGAATTTGCTGCGTTACGCGGAATTCTAAGTCATTAGTCAAATAAGTTGTTATCGATGATTAATCCCGAATAAATGAAACCGAAATACAAAGTCCTTGCTAACGTCTTTTTTATCCATTGATTTCTAGTTATTTTGTGAATTACTTATTTTTAAGTTTTAATCTTTTTAGATAAAAACCAAATCTTTTCCCCCCAAAGTCGTGATTAGTTACTTAATCAAAGAATTTACAAGTCTCTGTGGGTTCGACCCTTACTTGCCCTAACTATATAAGTTGGTTGAGTTTGGTATTAATTTGATAGCGCAACGACACGCTCGTCAGGTATTGTTTTAAATTTCAATCACTATAACTTGGATGATATTTTGAGTGCTCCTACTGATGAGATTACATTTTTTTTACTCACCAAATTTGCCATTATTAGGCATTCTCCATTCAAGATTTTGAATATGCTTTTACAAATAAAGAACCCTTTGTGAATTTTGCAAAAAGGGAATCTATTGTTTTTAGTCTTGAAAATAATATACTTTGTCATATGTGCACCACTATATTTGTACTCATAGATGGTCATATGACATCTATTACTCATTTGCACATGTTTATTATGCTAACTATGTTCAAAGGAAAACAAGTAGATCTTGGTTATCTTATGGATATTGTTCTTTGTTAAGAAGGCTAGGAAAATAGCAAAAAGCCTACTTTATGGAAGGTTGCTTTAAAGAGTGTTCAAATTTTTTGAAATATCTTTACTTGAGGTTGTTGACATGAGATATCTTCATAAACGTGATTTTGTTGCATACAAGAGGATGCATGACTTATGTTTCAATAATGATTGGAAATTGAGAAAGAAAATATCTCAAGAAGATTTACTCCAACCATATCCGAAATCACAAGATTGATGGGTGAAAATGTACTCATTATTATTTGAAAGAGCATTCATAAGAAAGGAATTGGTCAAGAAGAAGCTAATCACTTGATACTTCCACCAGAGAAAGAATAAGGAAAGGGAAGACATCAATGGAAAAAGGAAAAGGAAACTCCTTTTGATACTTCTATTAGAAAGAAACTGAGTGAAGGAAAATGTTTGATGCAAGAGGAATATATGTTTTATTCCTCCTACAAAAGATGCCTTGTGGAATGATTTGGAGCATCTCTCAAACAAGATGGATATTATCCTTGAGAAGTCTAATACTAAAATCCAAGATGTGTTTGAAGAAGTTGTTCAACTTAAACCAAGAGTAAAGTTTCTTCATCACAAAGTTGACAATATATCTACTCATCTTGAGGCATTATATGGAGTCCACATAGATATTTCTTTACATTTTGATGAGAATACCACATATATGACAAAGAATCCTATTACTCCTATTGTTGTGTCATCAAGTAGTATTGAGCCATCTATTGCTGCTGATACATCCTCTACCATCATTTCAGAGGATACCACTGTAGTGACTACTATTAATGATCTACCAGTTGAAGCTATTATCATTCCAAAGACCACTTCTTCAACATAATCATTTTTGCAGTTTAAGGTCTATGCTCCCAAGCCTCGCACTCTAGCTTTGGCTACTTGAGGATCATCTTTATACCTTTCATTTTCTTTTTATATCTATAATGCACTATTTTCATATATTTTCTGCTACACTATGGTCTCTTCTTGTCGTATATTTTTAAGTAATGTAGTTTATTGGTTTGATTATTTCCCCATGATGACTCCTTGGTTTGATTATTTTGTCTTACCATATCTCTTTCACTGTGAATCCATCTCTTACATTATGAGAATTGTGCATGTGCACTACTTTTCAAAAGGATTGGTGTTAAAACACTTAGTATTAAAAGATTATCTAGGTAATTCTCTTTAATGAAAAACTAAAATTTTCATTTATATTATTTTCATGTGCCTCTATTAACTTCCTTTGCACTCTATGCCTGCAGCCATTTGTGCCATATTGTCTGCAACAAATTCAGTTTGCACATTGTAGGTATATGTAATATCTCAATCCACTAATAATAGGACATCCCATGAATTTAAAAACTGTCTTTGTTATAGGTTCTTAGTCAAGATCAAACACCTCTATTTTACAGTAGTGTATTTTGGAGAAGGGGTGGTGAATGATTTTTGCACTCAGTTCATTATTTAGAAATACCTATGCATTTCTCTTTTTTTTTCCTTTTATTTTTCAGTGCCATTTCTCATCTATTTTCTAGTTGTCTCTTGCAAAAACATCTTTGATATATTTTATATGGATTGGTTTATCTCTTACCTATCTAAAGATGTGAGGATTATTAGATAGCTGTCTACAAAGGAAAGCGAATACATTAATCCTATTAAAACCATGTACCAAGAAAATGCAATCTACCTTGAGGAATTTAGTAAACTTGAGAAGTTTTTGGGAGGAAAATAGAAAGGTGAAGAAATAGGTTGGAACAAGGAGAAGATGGAACAAATTTTGAAAGACCAAAGGGAAATTAATCCCTAAAAAAGAGAGGAAAGAGAAAGTGAAGAAGGAGGAGAGAGAAGGAATGGTAGAAGAAGATGTTCTTGCCTAAGATCTTCTAGGAAGGGTGAGTTTTTCTTAATTGTTTTAGATTTCTAGACTTGAGATTCCATGATCTTGATTGTTTACATGTTCTTAGTTCTACTTCACTTCTCTTTTTTTCTTGAAGAACATGAATCATGTGAACCATTTATGTTTTCCAGCCTAGTATATATGTGTGTGGAAGTTTATTCATTAAACTTTATTGACAAAGTCTATCGTATGGTTATCAAATTTAAACCTAACAATTCCTATATAGATAAAGAAAGTAGGGATCAAATCCATACAGATTTGTCAACTCTTAAATTAAAACAATTAATTGGAAAATGTTTTGAGGGTTTTTTGGTATTTTGAGTTAGCAAGGAACTAGTATCAAACTATATTTTTCATGTAATTAATCATAGATAAAGACATTATTAAGTAGTTGGTTTTAGAATTTTGATAAGCTCAAACAAATTAATATCTAATTTAATTAAAACCACTACCAACTAGTGCATATAGGATGCTCAATCAAATTGCATTAAGTAAATAAAACATCATCAACATTAAATTGTATATAACAATCAACTTAATTGTATACAATTTAAGTTATATAATTCTGATACTAATTTAATTAAGCTAAGAGCTTGAACTCAATTAAACTAGTAGATGCTACTTGAATTATTAATATAAGATTAATGATCCTAGCTATATAATCACATTTATTAACAAGATTATTAATCTAATTAATTCACACAATTATATTAATTAAAACAGAAATTATATAAATATTCAATTAATATATATAAGTATATTAAATAAATACACAGACACACACACACACACACATATATATATATATATATATATATATTTCTATAAATAAATATTGAATTTATATTAACTAAACAAATTATGTGGTTCAACCAACCATTTAAATAAATTAAATTAAAAGTATGGAGGTTCGGCCTTCAATAAAAAGAAATTAAACTAGTTAGCAGGCTCGGCCTTCCATAAAAAGAAATTAAACTAGTTAGGAGGCTCGGTCTTCCATAATAAAGAAAATAAAAGACATAAAAGTAAATTAGGTGGCTTGGCCTTCCTTTATTATATTTAAAGTGCATAAGTCCAGTTAATTAAATACAAATAGAAATTAAGTACAAAGAAAATTATCTCATAATCTCATTTATTAATAACTTTAACACATATCCTTGCTAACAAAAAGAAATTACTCACAATACATATTAAATAAATATAAGATGAAATTTTGAAAAACTCCCTGAAATTATCCGGACATAATTTATTTTCTAAATATTACAAAAAGACTTGAAAAATTATTCTAAAAATTCTGAAAACTATATTAATATGAATATAATGATAAAATAAAGAAATTGCAAAAGAAATGGAGAAGATTGTAGTTAAATTGGTGGAGAAATGAGAAAAAACAAACTTGTTATTTATAGGCACAAAAACCAATGGCAAATGGTAATTTCGCTCCCTAAAACCACTAAATCCACTGCTGGTCCATGCCATCTTGGCTTGAGAATGCATTCTCAGAATGCGTTCTTGGCCTTTGATTTTTGTTTTTTTATTATTTTCTTTCGGAAATGATGTCGTTTGAAGCTTTGTTGAGGCGTTTTCTTGCTGGCTGCCACGTCGACGATGACTAGGCCGATACGACTGATGTGGCGTCTTCTTACTCGTCCTCGATGACGTGAACTTTTTTTTTTACTTTCCAACAATTCTTCTTCTTCTTTTATCTTTAAAATATACTTAAATACAATAAAAACTTACAAACAATGAAATAGAAAGGAAATGTGAAATATATTCATTAAATAACATAATTAATTGATTTTTAAATGAAATATCTTCATTAAATAACATAAAAAATAATTAATTTATGAGTACATCAAATTCAAATTCCCCCACACTATCCGTTTGCTTGCCCTTAAGAAAATATTAAACACAAAATATACAAGTATAAATAACTAAAGAAGATTAAATAGGGTAAATACTACTTTTGCAATCAACCCATTTTTATTTGAAAAACAATTGTGATCATGTGGTTAAATATCATTTCCAAGTTTAACATTAATATTTAAAACCCTTAATAAAAATTTTATTTTTGAAAACATGATATAAGTATAATAAAAAGATAACAACAAAGTCACTATGTAAATAAAAATACATTTTTAGTTTCTCAATACAACTTATAAGCTCATAAACTCACATACTCTCCACTAATGATAAATATTTTGGTCGATATGGGTCAAATATGACTTTTAAGCTTGTTAATTTTAAGCTCGTGATTTAGCTACAATCGAAGGATATGAATATACAAAATATTTCAAGAGTTTAAATTGAAAATGAATTATAAACAATACTACTTCTTGAATAAAACATTAGCCATGATATCTCTTCTATTTTTTTCCCTTTTTTTTGTTTTTGAAGAGATCATATCTATAAGCTTTTTACATTTTAGTTTTTGACAATATCTCATAATCCTTTATGAGTAGTATTCATAACTTTTCAATACAGATTAAAACATGTTAATACAATCTCAATAAAGTATCTAAATATAAAAGTAATAAATGAGGCTATTTATCAAAAAAATTAAATGGTAATGGAATCATTCATACATGTAGGCTCAAAGTAGGATCGAGAGATATATAAGTATGGTTTGTTTAGAATGAATCAAACTATCAAATAAGACCTTATGTCATTCCTAATTCAACCAAGATCTTATTTAAATTTGGTCTCAAGCATGTAAAAGAACAAGTTTTAGTGCGTAGAGAGTGACTTTAAATTTACTAAAACATACAGTAAACTTATATTATCATCAAGTCATAATATTAATATTTTTAACTTTAGGTTTCATGAAAAATGATTTAGCCACATTAGTTAAATAAAAATATTTTTGTCAAATTACTAAGATATTCAATTGATTTATTCGAATAAATTTTACATAATGGCTACAATTATAAAAGAATTGAAAATTTTAACACAAAATTACCTAACATTTTAAAAATTTATAATACATGCATGATTTATTCAACAAAACAACAAATCATCAAAAACAATGTTTTTAAATGTACGGATCAATAATCAAATGAGTTTAATTAATTGACTCTTTACTTAAACCATCCCCCCACACTTGGTAATTACATTGTCCTCAATGTAAAAACAGACAAAATTTTAAAAACAAAAAACATTATTCCACATCTTTTAATAAAAAGAAAAAAGATAAGACACATTTATTTGAAAATAAAAACTTACAACTTTAACTTTAAGTCCACTTAATCTCTTTTTCGCTTATTACCGAAAATTGACCAGTTAATTGGAGGTACTTCTGAATCTGTCTTTGGTATAAAAGTTACTAATTCATCAAATAGCTTCTTGATGGTGGGTGCAGATACAATTATTTTTCATGCAATTGGAGATAAAAGTTTATGTGTAACAACTCAGCATGTCATACCATGGTATAGGGTACTGGTGAACTTTATGCAAAGTTTGATTTCTCAATTTGCTATTGTCTTTATACCTCTGCTACAAACTGAGCTCTATAATTTGGAGCAAATGCAATACTCTCTTTGTTGGTCATCGGTCTTATTAGTTAGTTATTCAATATGTTATCTAAATAGTGGGTAACAATGGAGTGTTCCAACATCTTACTACTGACAGTCGTTCCCATAGTGGAAAATGATTATCAACCCTACACTCCATCTCAGTCTAATGGGGAAGATAATGCCTATCAAATGTGGACCGATGACCAACAAAGAGAGTATTGCATTTGCTCCAAATTATAGAGCTCAGTTTGTAGCAGAGGTATAAAGACAATAGCAAATTGAGAAATCAAACTTTGCATAAAGTTCACCAGTACCCTATTCCATTGTATGTTTGATTGCATTCAATGTCGTCAGTATTGGATATTATTCCAATGTACTAAAAAATGTTGTGAAGTGTTGGTACCAACTCTGATAGTTTTGTCGTTGATTTGGTTCGACTAAGCTCCTTGATGAGTTGTTGGGATTGTCTGCCATGATTTGTCATTCAAATTGTATTTCCATGCACTTAGAAAATAGTCTCCTAAGACTTGTCTATTTTGTTGTCTCTACTAGCCGATAAAGCTAGTTGTAAGTTAGATTATGAGCTCATATGTCCCAAATCGGCTAATGAATCAGGTTTTGATGACAACAAAATAATTTCCAGCCTGAATTAAATTAACCAATAAAGATTGCTAAGTCCATGAAATATTTTTTTAAGAATGTATTCTTGGAGTAACTAAAGAAAACCTATAATAATATCTGCAAGTGTATGGAGAATTGAAAATGGTCGGACAACATGACTTTAGAATTTTGGCGAATGGATAGATGAGCCAAAAGATTACAAGTGCTCTATAGTCTAACTAACTGATGTGATGGAGATGTCATTAATGGAAATTCGAGTTCAAGTGCAAATACGAATAAGTTAGATCCTTTGAGCTATGATGGAGGTCCAATTAGGGGAGTTCATTTGGTTTTTCGATTCGATTTTTACAATTTCGATTCGGTTTTCGTTTTTTTACTTGAACAAACCGAACCAAACCGTATTACCTATACTACGGTTTGATTTTTCAATTTCAGTTTTCGGTTCGGTTCAGTTTTAAACTGAAATTTCAATTTTTTTTATTTACAAAAAAATTTCAATGAGTTTAAAGAAATATGATTAAATGAAATGATGATGCCAAATATACCCACACATTCAAACAATAGGCAAAATAAAGAAAATTTATCTTCTAAACAATTAAATCATAGTATCATATTATTTACACATTTTCAATGAGAAGAATATTGAAAATGATTCATAATATACCAAAAGATGATGAATGAACTTCTTTTACAATACCCAATTGTCATCTTGTGGATAACAAAAACACTTCAAATAAGAAAAGACAAAGAATTAAATAATTTTTGAAGTAAATAAATTTGGTTAAACATTAATTAATTTTATAAAAAAAATCGGTTTTTTTGTTTAACCGAAGTTTCTAAAATTCAAACCGAAATCTGAATCATAATTTTGAAAATTCCAGTTAATCTAACCGAATAAATCAAAAAACCGAAATACCAAACTATTTTTTAATTTTCGGTTCGGTTAGGTTTGGTTTTTCGATTCAATTCGATTTTTGAACACCCTAAATCCAATTACAAGAGCTAGAGCTAAAAATATGAAAGATGCACTTAATGGGCTTATTTTGTGCTATTTGGATCAATCATCTCAAGAGGGAAATTGCATTGGCTGTCAAAGACTAGTGAATTTAGTTAGATTTGATACAGAGTAGAAGACAATCGAATTCCAAGCCCACCAAGCTTGGGAATTTCTCGCAACCCATAAGAATTTTAAGGTTAATTTGTTTTCTATAAGAATTAGGAAATCTTGGCATACTTGGTGTCTATTGGATTTATTATGTTATTTGGTTTCCTATATTAATAAGGAAAGCTTGGTAGATTTGGTATCTTCGTAGATTTATTATGTTATTTGATTTTGTTTTTAAATAAGGAGAGTTTCTAATCAAATAAGGATTTGAACTATTTCTTTTACATATGAAATTTGAACAATTCAAAATATGAGTTTTGAATACAATTTTGAGTTTTCTCTTAAAGTTATTGTGATAGCTTTGCTTTGAAATTCTCAAAGAATTTCGCCACTTATAATTAGGATTTGATAACTAGAAGCTCATAATTTGTGATATTTGGTAATAATATCAAGAGGTTGTTACTAGTCTTATTTGATAGATATGCAATGATCGTATCACTAACTTGTTCCTAAACCTAAAACAAGGCGAAGATTAAAATTACAAGGTAGTAAAAGAAAGTTGTTAAAAAAAGCTAAATAGACAAGCTCTAAGACTAAGGAAAGTAAGAATAAAAATTGGCAAGTTTAGTCCCTCAACTTTGCCTCTTTGGTAAGCTAGGTCCACTTCTATTTTTTTCATTTTAGAAGTCCCTTAACAAATTTTTTTTGTCAAGTTAGGTCATGTTATCTAAATGTGACGGGTCAACCATCTTTGACCGAAACTTTCCATTTTCTATGAGGGAATAACGGTATTCCACTATTAAAGGCTATTTAGAATAGAAAAGAAAAAAACAAAAAGAAAAAGGCATAATGCGCTCACCACTTCACTCTCATTTTTCTTTTCTCATACATACACTGAATGCAAGTAGTTGGCCTTCGTATGAAGCTCCAGCTTAAAGGGTTACAACTGGAATGACAGTTAAGACGGTGATAGGACCTTGATTTTGAAGGAGATGGAATTGAAGGGCCATAATAGGCACCGTTCAACTGGGGCTGTTTGGGTTTAGCATGGTTGAAAAAAGAGTGAGGTAGCCTTTTTCTTTTTTGTTTTTTTCTCTAAATGGACTTAATAGTGGAGTACTGATTATGCCCTTACAAAAAATGGCAAGTTCTGGTCAAAGATGGTTGACCCGTCACGTTTTAGACGAAATGACCTAGCTTGACAAATGTTTTTTGTTAAGGGACTTATAAAATGAAAAAAAAAATGAATGGTGACCTAGCTTACCAAAGAGGTAAAGTTAAGGGACTTTCATAGTTACTCCACTTACTTTTTTCAACTTAAATCATCATGCATGCCATTAGTCCCTGTAAAATGCACATTAGGTTTGAAATGTTATCTTTGATTTAAATATGGAAATTTTACGTTTTTTACTCAACTGCATACAGATCTTCAAAGTTATTCTGAGAGTATGCATACTATATGCATCATTCTGCTCACTTGGTTTGTTTCTAGATAATGATTTCAAAAAACCTTCTATGGTTTTATATATAAATGTTTTCCTTATCCCCCTTTACTCCACTTATTGAGTAAAACTTGCTCACCCTCTTTTAAAAACCTACAGTTGCAGGTGAACATGGGGTGACCTAGAGTCATAATTATGAGATCACCACTATTTGCTATTTTCCATTTCACCTTTATGAGTTGTTGATGCTTGATGCTCCTCGTCTTCGGAGATATGTTTTGCTATTCTGTGTTGCTTGAACTTTATCTGCAATGTTATTCCGTGTTCAGTATCTACCTTGGATAATATACCTATTGGAGTTCTTGAGATGATGAACCTGGATGGAGACTGACATAGATAAGTTATTACCTAGAATCCTTGTGTACCTATATCATACCATTGTTAGAATTTTGTATAAGGATGACTTGACGTTGAATAAAAAAAAACTATTTTATCGTGACCTTGATTTCTTGTAAAGTTGATGAACTTGGTTTACATGTAGTGGTAGCAAGGTGGAAATCTAGGGCACCAAAGTCATTTTTCTTGTTTGTTATTATATTGTGAACCTGAAATCTGTCGCCTACAACATTCTGAATGATTTGTAATTTTTCCATGCAATTGCAGAGTTTATGTTTTTCCTCTTTTAGGTAGTCATAGATTAGGTCCAGTTAAGAGATAAGATAGAATCACAACAAATTTTCTTGTGTGGTTAGTTTTATTATTATTTTTCCCTTTTGTCACCTATTATTATTTTGGGGTTTTGCTACTCATGTTCAACAATTCGTATTAAAGTAAAGACCGAACATGATACTTAATTTACTAATGGAGTTGGATGATGTGTTAAAGTTGAGACTTCTTTTTTTCAAATATTACTTTGAGTATTTATGAATTCTAGGAACTACTTAGAGATATATTTTTAGGGTTAAATTAGGATTAATCCAAGCATGTAATTAGTGTGAAAGATTACTTCCTATATATAAATTATGTGCATCATGTCTATAAATCGAGTTTAAAAAATTTTGAACTCTGACTCATATTTTCACTTGGACTCATTGATGAGCTTGAGCACAGTCAATTTGACTTGGAGCGAGTTTTGACCGAATTTTTTGAAAATCATTTGCGAGTGCTTCGTTTGCACCATCCTTATTTATCTGAAATAAAATATATTAAACTAAAAAATTGAACATACTAATAGTGTTAAAAAATTGATTTTGACATAACACGAGGAGAGAAATTTTGTGTTAAACTAGAAAAGGGAAATATTTCTGTCGCAATTAATACTCTCTTCTTGAAACCTGCATCACTGTGAGGAAATAACTCCAAAGGGACCAACTCTATATATTTTAAAGGAAACTTAAACTCTGATACTAATTTAAAATTGAGTAAGATGTGTATGCATATTTTCCACGAATAAAGTAGCATTTGACGACTAAATTTCTACCAATCTCATTAAATTTCTTTTACGGGTATATGAGAATTAAGTGTGGGAGAAGCTAACCATCAAATAATCTTTGGCAAAAGTATATGGTGACAAGGAGACAAGAAAAGACCGATACATTATACATTAAGAAAAACATTGAGGGACGAAAGGATATGTAAGTTTTCGATACTATAAAAAAAAAAGTCAATAATTCATCTAATGAGCAATACTATGGGCTGATAAAAATAGGGAGCATTTTAGGTTCCTTAAAAAATAGTTTCTCCATGATACCCATTGGAGGCTCTTGACTTGATCTTATTGTGGCAAAAACTATTAGTAATACTTTTCGGCAAAATAATGTGTTGCTAAATTAAATAAGTATATCTAATGTCTAATATATACTTTAATAAATAGTACTGTATTTGTTAATAAGTACTATACTAAAATACTGCTGGTGGTAATCGATGCATCAATTAAGTTTCCAGTAAAGAGAGGAGAGTCACAAACGAACTACTTAAGTTCCAAGTCTTTCCTTAGTCAGAACCAGTTCCTAGGAAAGATGAGAGAGTTCCTAAGTATTTCCTTAGTCAGAACTTTATTTGATGTATAATCACTCTACCAATACAGTATAATAGAATAATACAATACAAATAAATAGTACACAGCGGAATAAAACTCAACTCAAAAGTATTGAATATTATCTAACAATGAAAAGAATACCAACAATTTAATAGCTAAAGCAAAATATAAAGGAAAGAACAAACCGGAATTAATAACGGAGTTCAGCCAATATTGGCATTGGGCGCCAACTCAACAATGCAGAATATTAATTAAGTTCAAAAAATGATTGAATTTCGTTGTTGTTACCACTTTGGTCAACATGTCTGCGGGATTCTCTACTGTTGGAACCTTCTGAATAAGTAATTTACCTTCTTCAAGAATCTCCCGTACAAAATGATAGCGCACATCAATATGTTTCGTCTTTGCATGATAGACTTGATTCTTTGCTAAGTGTATAGCACTTTGACTATCACAATGCACTGTAATGTGCTTTTGACCAACTCCCAAGTCTTCTAGCAACCCTTGAAGTCAAATTGCTTCCTTAACAGCCTCTGTAATTGCCATGTATTCGGCCTCTGTGGTAGACAAAGCTACCATTGATTGTAAAGTAGATTTCTAACTAACTGGTACCTTGACTAAAGTAAACAAGTAGCCAGTTGGAGATCATCGCTTATCCATATCACCAGTATAGTCAAAGTCATAATATCCAACTACACATTGACTAAGTGATTTGTCCTGTTCAAATACTAATCCAACATCCACGGTGTTTTGCAAATACCATAAAATCCATTTCATAGCTTGCCAATGACATTTGCTTGGATCATGCATATAGATCTCCAGTTGCTTGTGAAATATCCGAACTTGTGCACACTATTGCATACATCAAGCTACCAATCGCATTAGCATACGAAACTTTCGCCATGTATTCTCGTTCTGTGTCAGTCTTAGGAGATAACTTAGCACTAAGCTTCAAATGAGGAGCAAGTGGAGTACTTACAAGTTTTGCATTTTCATTCATGCCAAACGTTGCAGTACTTTTCTTCAAATACTATTTATGAGTCAAACAGAGTTTGCCACTCTTTCTGTCTCTACTTATCTCCATCCTGAGAATCTTCTTGGCTTCTCCTAAATCTATCATCTCAAACTCTTTGTTCAACTGGGTTTTCAACTTGTCTATCTCTATTTAGCTCTTCGATGCAATCAACATATCAATTACATATAAGAGTAGGTAGATATAGGAACCATCTTGTAGCTTGCGCAAATACACACAATGATCATATTTGCTTCTAGTGTACTTTTGTTTCATCATAAACTTATCAAATCATTTGTACTACTATCTTGGAGATTGCTTCAATCCGTACAACAATTTGTCTAGCTTGCAAATCTAGTTTTTCTTACCAGCAATCTTGAATCATTCAAGCTGTGTCATATAGATTTCCTCTTCCGAGTCACCGTGTAAGAACGCAGTTTTTATATCTAGTTGAGCTAGCTCTAAATCCATATGTGTTACCAAGGCCAATAAAACTCTAATTGATGAATACTTTACCACTGGAGAAAATACCTCGTTATAGTCAATTCCCTCCTTTTGGGCATAACCTTTAGCCACCATATTTCTTTGCAAATACCTATTTACAATCAATTGTTTTTTTCTTCTTAGGTAGTTGTGTCAATTTCCACATGTAGTTCTTATAAAGAGACTTCATCTCTTCGTTCATGGCATTCCTCCACTTTTCACTTTCTGAATTTTGGAGTACCTCGTGATAAGTGGATGGAACATCGTCTTCAACAATTGGAAGTGCATAAGCCACCATATTAGCAAATCGAGCAGGCTTTTGAGGTTCTCGTCTTGTCCTCCTAACTGCAATTGGTGGTGTCAGCTTATCTTCTTCTTAGGTAGAAACAACTTCTTCCAACTCTTCTTCTGTTATTGAGATGTCACTTTCAACTTCTGTTTATATTGTTGGGATCATTCTCATCTGTTGAAACTCCACCTACTTTGGTATAGACTCCACCTATTGTGGAATATCATCGGTCTTTTCATCTGCTACCTTATTAAATATAGCAGATTCATCAAATACAACATTTCTACTAATGATTGTTTTATTTGATTCTAGACACCATAAACGGTATCCCTTCACTCCAGAGGTAACTCCCATAAAGAAAGCTTTCTTTACCCTTGAATCTAACTTCGATTCCTTAACATGATAATAAGCAGTATAGTCAAATACACGTAATAAATTATAATCAGTAGCATTTTTTCCAGACCATACCTCTATAGGTGTTCTGCCATTTATTGCAGAATATGGTAGTTGATTGACAATGTGTTGCGCATAATTCGGCCCAAAATTGTCGTCCTAGCCCAGCATTGCACAACATACATCTTACTTTCTCTATCAAAGTTTGATTCATGCGCTTTGATACCCCGTTCTGTTATGGTGTTTATCTGACGGTGAAATGCTGAATAATGTCATATTTTTAACAAACTTCTTCGAATGGATCACTTTGATATTCTCTACCGTTGTCTATTCAGAGAACTTTAATCTTTCTCCCTGTCTAGTTCTCAATCCGAGTTTTCCATTTAAGAAAAATTCTTAGCACTTCATCATTCGTCTTCATAATGTGTACCCACACTCGTCTGGAAAAGTCATCTACAAATATGACAAAATAACGTCTGCCACTTAGGGACGTTGTTTTGAAAGGTCCTCATATATTTGAGTGAACATAGTTCAGAATACCCTTGATATTATGGATAGCAGTGTCAAACTTCACTATTTTCTACTTTCCCAGAACACAATGCTCACAGAAGCCTATCTTGCAAGTCTTTGCACATTTAACAATCCTTGCTTTGTCAACACCTGTAAAGATTTTTCACCAGCATGTCCCAAACGCATATGCCACAATCTGGCAACTTGTGAATCCTTATCTTTTTCGGAAGTTACTGTTGCTACTGTTCTAACTTCAGTATTACCTTGAGAGTAATACAAGTTGTTGTTGCTTCTAATGCCCTTTATCATCACAAGTGCACCAGATATGATTTTTAGAATTTTATCTTGCATGTTCACAATGAAGGCTTTAGATTCTAAGGCTACTAAAGAGATGAGATTCTTATTCAAATTCGGAACGTACTGAACATCTGACAAAACTTTGATTGATCTATCATGATTCTTTAGCCGAATCGAACCTATCCCCATTGTCTTAGAAGGATTATCGTTGCCCATATATATAAACAACTCCACCATTTAGTTTTTCGAAATTGAAGAACCACTCTCGAACTGGAGACATATGATAAGTGCAACTTGAATCCAAAATCCACTCATCAGAGTGAGATGTTGATGATGAAACAACTAGTGAAAATTCTCCTTCACTATCGCACTCAGCTACATAAGCATCTGTATTAGTTTTTCCTCTCTTCAACTTTGGACAATCATTCTTCCAGTGCCCCTTTTCGCGACAAAAGGCAGACTCATTTTTTCCAAGTTTGGACCGTGACTTAGATCTTCCACTCCTTCCTTGCTTCCATTGTTTCTGGCTCTTGGACGACCTCTCACAATCAATGCTTCATCAGCTATGACATTCTGATTCTTCTTCTTGTTTATCCTTCTCAATTCATAGTTGTATAAAGTAGAAGTAACACCTTCCATAAACACACATTCCTTGCCATGCAGTAAAGTAGTCTCCAAATGTTCGAACTTATCAGGAAGAGATAACAATAACATAATGGCTAAATCTTCATTCTTAAAAGTTTCACCTAATTCGAACAGGTCTGCTTTTAAACAATTAAAATTAATGATGTGATCATTCATAGATGTACCTAGAATATATTTGAATCGGAACAATTTTTTCTTCATCAAAAGTTTATTCTGACTAATATTTTTCAAGAATTGATTTTCCAACGCCTTCCATAATTTGTATGCTGAAATCTCATTTTTGACTGGATACTTCTGTTCTCTAGATAGACTTGTTCGAATTGTTCCACACGTCAGTCGATTGATTGTCTTCCAATCCTTTTCTTTTATATCATCTGGTTTCTCTTATTCAATCGCGATATCTAGACCCTGCTAAAAGAAAAAGTCTTGCATCTCATCTTACCACATGCCGAAATGACTGATACTGTCAAATATATCGACTGTAACTTTAACACTTGACATTGGAGTGTCACAAACGATACACCAATTGAGTTCCCAAGAAAGAGAGGAGTGTCACAAACGGACTACTTAAGTTCTAAGTCTTTCTTTAGCCAGAACCAGTTCCCAGGAAAGAGGTGAGAGTTCCCAAGTCTTTCCTTAGCCAGAACCTTACTTGATGTATAATTACTATATCAATACAGTATAATAGAATAATACAATACAAATAAATAATACACTACACAAAGGAAGAAAACCCAACTCAAAAGTATTGAATATTATCTAACAATGAAAAAATATCAGCAATTTAATAGCTAAAACATAATATAAAGAAAAGAACAAACTGGAATTGATAACAGAGTTCACTCAATATTGCCTACGTCTCCGGGCCCCACCACAGTAGCAGACCATTTTACTGAATGCTCAAAGTATTACAATTATGATATCCTAATTAAAGGATTTCCACAAATATAGAAAATTAGATGTTGAAGGGGTAATTTTTAAAAAATAAGGTGGTTTTCTTTTATAGAGTTAAGAAAACACACCTATTTACAAATTTTTAGATGAGAGACTAATATTAGCAATAATAATTTACCATATTTCTAACACAATGGACGACATTACTTGTAGTGAATAGAAATATGTAAAAATTCTCTACCTCGTTATAGGACACAAGACTTATAACAAGGAACCTCTAAGATGATTATATTTGAGCAAGATTTATAAATAAATAAAAAATCTATTTTTTTAAATGAATTTTCTTAAAAAATATTTTTGCTCTTCAAAATTATCACATTCAAATTTTAATTTTTTCTCAACTCCATATATGAGTTTGACCTATTTATATAAAAAATATTTTTAAATTAAAATTACACTTTCATTATGGATGATTTGCGATTAACTCCCTTAACTTTACAGTTTTAGTCACATAGAGGTCTTAAAGATTTTTTTTTTTTTTACTTTTAAGATATGTAACTTTTTACGAACAACCAATGATATCCTTTTGGTCAAAAATTCATCGAAATCGGTAAAGAATAGCACTTCATTGTCATGCGAGCAATTTTTTTAAAGGAAAAAATGGAAACTTACGGTAACACGCCCCTAAACTTTGATTAACATTGAATTAAATGTTCTAATTGCATCCATTTTCCCTTTTCTTTATTTATTCCTCTCTTAATCACTCTCGCTAGTCACGATCACCCACCAATCACCACTAGCAGTCTTTCACTTCCCATAAATCATGTGGCATTCTTCCTATTGTTGTCTTGGACAATGATTCCAATTGCCACAACGATGTGATCAATCGAGGAAGAGACGACATATATTGGCGCTAGTGAATGGAAACCTCAAGTTAATAGGGAAGGCCGGTGTTGGGTAATCGATTACAAACTTGGGCTATTGAGGGAGTGTGTGATAAAATGGGAAGGTTTGAAGACTTGTGATCAAAGTGTTTGATGAAATGCCAGAGAAAATTGTGGTTGTTGGTGGAGCTTTGTGTTTGTGTTGTTTCAAATTCGATTAGACTTTTTGGTTCTATTGTTGCTTGCATGTTTGTGCTGGTGAATCTCTCCTCGCCACCCCCTCCTTCTCTGCTTCCCCCTAGAAATGTTTGAGATTTCTATCATCCTAGAGAAAGATTTCTCCCTAATTCCCCCCATAAAGACGGGGAGATTTAAAGGCCCAAGTGGTTTGGAAGAGGAGTTTAGTAAGGTTCTTGAGACTCAGAAGAAGAAGGAAAGGAAAGAAAAAGGGTAAGGAAAAAAAAGAGAAGAAAAGAGCAAGAAATAGAATTATGGGTGGGTAATAGTAAGTTTCCATTTTTGCCCCAAAAATATTGTTCACTTGACATTCGCCTCTTTTTGTCGCGTTCTATTGGATTTTATCATAATTACTTAATTGACTATTCGTAAAATATTACGAAATTTAAAAAAAAAAAATTTAAAATTTATATGGCTAAAAATGTAAAGTTAAGGGATTAAATTCTCTAATCATCCTTCAAAATATCATATTAGTTATCTTTAAAAATTGTATTATCCTATCAAATTAAGCCCATATTCATTTTTAAAATAAATTAGTAAAAATAAAAGTTCAATGGGAGGAAAAAGCAGTTGCAGATACCTCAGTCTAGTGACAGAGCGTTGGCACACACACACACACAGAATCATTGAATTGCCTATTTAATTAACAATCCCTTACCGATATACTTCTCAAACTCCCTCTCTGTATCTCTCTCTCTAAAACTCCTAAAACATACAAAAGAGATTATATTGTTACCCTAATTAAGACCTCAAATTATGGACCAGAAAAGCAAAGAAAACGGTGCAGAGATCACAGTAACGTCAAACTATGACGAAGAGCTGGTAGAAGGAAGAACTCATAAAGAGAGAGTCAGAAAGCAGTACGTGAGCTCCCTCTCTTTTCGCCAAATGGAATCCCTTTCCGCAGTTTGTGACACATATCTGCCCTCCATCGATGTCTCCAACAGTGATAAGTCGGTGATTAAATTCTTGCAAACTTCAGCCTCCATCACCGGAACTCCAGACCATGTAAGACCCCATAAGCTAAAATATTCTAAACATGCAACAGTTAAATATTTCTTCTTTCTTTCCATTTATATAATATTTATATTCGCCCTTAATTTAATTTTTTACTGTTCTACAATTTGTTTCTTGTTTCTGTCCGCTGAAATATGCTTATGTTTCCCCCAGCTTGGAGGCATGATCAGTGAAAGACTGCAACATCCAAAGCTATGGTTGGCAACAATGGCTCTGTGGTTGTTATCAACAAGAATAGGAACCTTGATTCTTTGTGGAAGAGCAAGCTTGTCTAGCCATTTTCCATACCTGCAGAAATTTTCTCAAGTTTCAAAAGCAAAAAGAGAAGAGATAGTGCTCTCATGGGCTGGGAGCTGGTTTTTTCTCCTTAGACTTCTTTTCAGAGCCTCTAAAGTTCTCATTCTGCTGGCGTTCTTCACACAGGTATAGTGATTTCTGCATCCAAAACCGAATACATCACACAAATCCATGTACCCTTCTAAAATTGTCATATCCGTTTATTTAAATTAATTTTATATACTTAACCATAAAGGTCATTTTAAAAAGGTATATAAGATACAAAGTATATATGTGTGTGCGTGTAAATTCTATATGCCTAAATGAAAAAAATAGAATTATGCAGAATTTACAAGGGTGTTTAGTTTTTAACAGTTAATACATTTCCTTTACTATATTTATATGATTTCTATCTTTCTTTCTTCTTCTTTTTTATTGAAATTCCTTTTATCTAGAATTACTTGAGTCAGCTGACCCTGAATCTTACTCGTTACAAATTGTGACTTTGTATAAACATCAGCAAGTCTCTTACAACTCTTACAACTTAATACAGCCATCAATTTATACAATTCTATATGTAATTACATCATATCTGCATATCAATATTATATATATATATATATATATATATATATATTACCCCTTTTAATCAATGAACTAGAGTACTATTTTGTCAGTACATCATTTTCACGTATATTTATAATTATATTTATATTTATCCTATCGATGATTTCTATGTTCTCATTAATGTTCTAAAAGAATTTTCTATGAAGAAGCCAAAAGTCAACCATTGATCATAGTGTGTAGTTGAGTGTTATAAGTTTCAGAATGATTCTATTTAGTTCCATCTCATTTAGCTGTGGAAGAGTTAGGAAGTCTTAATGATATGGTAAAAAATATAATCAGGATTTTTTTTTAAAAAAAGAAAGCCTAATAATGTGTAGTGCAGGCCAAGAATTTTAATATGCATAACATGAAACTAAATTCCGTTTCTTAATTATTTTACGAATATACTTGGGCAAAAGTTTACTTTTTTCTTTCTTTCAATAAATATTCCTGCCCTCAACTCATTTTTCTTTTTCTAACTGTACTTTATGACAAATTAACAATATATTTTAAAGTGTTTAAAATAAAATATTTTTTACTCTCCCAATAAATTTTCAAATCCAACTCATGGGCCTATTATGTATCATAGATAATAAATCTTCATTTTATTTATTTATATATTTATTATACTTTCTCCATTCAAATTGAATATTCATATTTGATTTAGTTTAAAAATTAAAAAGATTCATTAATGTTAATGAAGTTATTACGTTATTTTTATTATTAATTTGGTTAATCATTGAACTGTTATTTATTAATAAAATGTAAATATTTTAAATTAAAGAAGTTCTTAATATAAATTTAAATAAAATAATGTTAATTTTAAAAATTGAACATTTAATTTAAAATATTTCAAAGTAAAAATGTGAGCATTTAATTACAAATGGAGGAAGTACCAAAGTAAATATTTTATAGAAATATATATACCAGAGAAAGTATTTCTGTATAGCAAATTTCTGATAAATTTTTAATTAAATCCAAAATGGTAAAAAACAAATCCAAATTTGTATTCCATTTGTCAAGTAATTCCACGTCTAATATAATGGTCTCTCTGGTCCCTAGGTTGGTCTTCCCAACCATTTGTCAAGTTTTTTTCCCTAATTCTTTATCAACTGATTATAAGTTAACCAATCAAAGGCTAACACAAACCTCACAAGTAGATTGATTTAGAATATTAAGGATTTGAAGCATTGTAACCATGTTCTAGCTAATTTTTACTTGTGTAGAATTTGATTGTGGCCTACGTGACAATTTGATACCATAGTTGATTCGTAGCATTAGTTATTAAACGACAATTGTTTATTCAATTCATGGAAAGGAAATATACAAACATAAAATGGATTCATATTTATAGTAAAATAGATTTATGTATACTAATTTAGAGAGAGAGAGAGAGAGATTGGTCCCCCTTTTGTCATTTCTTTTTCTTTTTTTTCTGTGGGGAGTTGTGGGGGAAATAATGAAATAAACAATAGGTCCATAGTTAACCATCATGACTTCCGACTCAAAACTTATTACTGGACGTTGGCAATAACAATCATAAAATTAGTGTACAACTATATCGTTTATTGTACTTTTTTTCCCCATTTTGTCTACATAATCATTTAAGTCCATAAATTCCAATATCTACCGAATGTGAAATTGTTTCCTGTACCAACCAATAATAGCACTTACATGATAGTTTAAGGAGAGAATTAAATTCACACGCTCCCATAGTGACTATATTCCAAAAATGAACATATATTTGCCGTAGAAGGATTGAAAACAGTAATGTCTCCAAAGAATTGATTATATCGCTCTTCTTTGAAAAGTTTTGAGGCCCAGAAGGCTGAATCTTTGAGGCCCAGAATTAAGTATGCAGACGTTCTCTCCCTACCGACTACCAGCCCAATACACTGCTCCGAGACATTCTCTGATTTTTTTTACCCCCAGTAATTTTCTCTGTTTTCCGGTAATTTTGAAATTTTATCTTAGGCAATCTCTTCGTTTTTTTTCTTCTGCAAATAAGAGTTACCTTGGAATTATATTTCTCTTCCAATTACACTTGCTATATTTTTTCCATTAATATATGAGGATTATGGACAAAAATTTATGGGATTCTTGAGAAATTAATTTTAACATGAGATAATTTTAGTTTTGGTGGATTATAAAACTGTAATAAATATGTCGTCCATTGATTTATATATATATATATATAGAGAGAGAGAGAGAGAGAGAGAGAGAGAGAGAGAGAGATTCTTTGAAACGGCGAAGCTACACAAAAATGCTGTTTAGATTCCTGAACTTCTAGAAAAGCATGATAGTTTTATTTGTCATTCTCAGGTAGATGAAAAGGATGAAAATGTGTCCTGGAAAGCCATAGGATACTGTGGACCTGATCCAGACTTCAAAAGGAAACCTTCACAAACAATGGAGACTGAGGAAGAAAAAAACCAAGAAAACATGGACAAAGAGGAGCTCTTTGGACCTCTTTACAAAGGGATTGTAAATCTAAACCGACCACGAAAACTCGTCTTTGAGAGACTAAAGAGTGCAGGATTTTCTGTTTCAGTGCCAATATTGAAGAAAGAAGGATCAAAATTACCTGAAGCAGCTTTCGTTATCAAATGTGATGCTGTGGTAGTTGGTTCAGGCTCAGGTGGTGGTGTGGCAGCTGGTGTTTTAGCAAATGCTGGCTATAAAGTGATTGTTTTAGAGAAAGGAAGCTATTTTGCAAGGGAAGATCTCTCGCTTCTGGAGGGTGCGACAATGGATCAAATGTACCTTGGTAATGGATTACTTGCAACTGATAATATCGATGTGATAATGCTTGCTGGATCCACAGTAGGTGGAGGATCAACAATCAATTGGTCAGCATCGATTCGGACACCAAACCATGTTATCAAGGAATGGAGAGAAAGATACGATCTCGAATTGTTTGAGAGCAAATTATACAAGGAGGCCATGGATGTTGTTTGCCAGAAAATGGGAGTTCAATCTGAAATTGAAAATGAAGGATTCAACAACATGGTTTTGAGAAAAGGGTGCCAGGAATTGGGATATCCCGTGACAAATATACCGCGAAATGCATCCCCTGATCACTATTGTGGCTGGTGCTGCCTTGGCTGCAAAGATGGGAGAAAGAAAGGTACCTCGGAAACATGGTTGAAGGACTTGGTGAATTCAGGCAATGGTGTGATACTTCCAGATTGTGAGGCTATCAAAGTCACGTCACATAAGAGGAAAAACCGAGGCCGTTCTGCTGGAGTTGTGTTTAGATTTCGATATCAGGGAGTAGAACAAGTCTGGATAGCAGAAGCGGAAGTGGTTATTGTTGCTTGTGGAGCACTTGGAACTCCTGAACTACTGAAAAGGAGTGGCCTGAAGAATCCAAATATTGGCAAACATTTGCACGTTCATCCTGTGGCAATGGCATGGGGATATTTCCCTGATACAACACCAAATGTGTGGCCAGAACCCGAGAAGAAGAGCTATGAGGGAGGCATAATGACCGCGATGTCAACAGTTGTTGCAAATTTTGAAGGATCAGGCTATGGAGCTGTGATACAGACACCTTCTCTTCACCCTGGAATGTTCTCAGCCCTAATGCCTTGGCTTTCAGGTGTCGATTTCAAGAATCGGATGCTCAAGTTTTCAAGGACTGCACATGTATTTGCCTTGACAAGAGATCAAGGATCAGGACAAGTACTTTCATCGCATTCCATAACTTACAAAATGGACAAAATTGATGAAGATAACACGAAAAGTGGACTAGAGAAGGTCCTGAGGATACTAGCAGCAGCTGGAGCTGAAGAAATTGGAACTCATCACAATGAAGGAAAGACATTGAAAGTGAGACAAGCCACCTCAGATGAGTTTGAAGACTTTGTCAGAGAGGAGAGTTCACGGTCACTGAGAAACCTATCGATGCCAATATGTTCTGCACATCAAATGGGAAGTTGTAGAATGGGGATTGACTCGAGGACCTCGGCTGTGAATCCCATGGGGAAGACCTGGGAAATGGATGGACTATACATAGCTGATGCAAGTGTTTTACCAACAGCATTAGGAGTAAATCCAATGGTTACAGTTCAGGCCATTGCTTATTGCATTGCACAATCAGTTCTTGAAGTTCTCAGGAGATAAAAGAGGCACTTAATCAAAGTGCTATAACACCATTAATAAGTTAAAACGGTTAGTTGTCAAGTAAATCAAATCAAACGTATTTATTACATATGTCTTTGATTGAAATTAAATAAAGTATTTTTATGTATGAGGATGTTTTTAACAAAGTATTATTTGAATATTTGCTAAATATAAAAAAAAAAAAAAATTATCTTCATCTCTAAGTCACTAAGTGTAAGGTGAAACACCATAGTACACTCCGAAGTCTCTCTTAGCAGGTTACCCTCTTCCAGATCCGATGCCATTCCTCCAATTGAAGTCCAGGCAAGTCCCTTCCACTCATCTCCCTCACCGGGCACCAAATAATCTGATTGAGATGATCCATCAGGAGCTGGGGCTCTAGTGCATCCCAATTTATGCACCATTAGAATGATTTAGTATTGAAGAAAAATTTAGGTTAAAAAGAAACTTATCTTTTCTCTTAAAAAATAGTGTAAACTAAACATATGTAAAATTTCTATTTCGTTAAAAAAAATTTAAATATGTCAATTAACTCTTTTCTTCAAAATTAGTAATTAGGTTCTTTGTTTTATTAAAAATATTGCATATTTAGCAAAATGATAAATTTGGTTGAGATTTTCTCCATATCTTAAAGAACCAAATTGAAATTCACACCAAAAGCTAGTGGCTTGAATTACATATGGTATTATGGTTCCAAATTTCAACTACCAAAATATCAAAAGATTTTGTGGTCCCTGTTTTAATATTTACCACTAATTTTATGTTATCCACTAAAAATATCGAGATTAATTATAGTGAAAGAAACCATAAGAAAAACAAAATTTCAAATTTATTTAAAAATATTCTTTCCTTTTTGTCTCAAATGACTGTAAATTTGACCCCTTTCTTTGTTTATGCATTTGGCAGTTATATTTTCTTCTTATGGTTTGTTCTAAGATTCTTGCGGCTTCAATGGGTTTGCAAATTGGTCTTTCTCTAATAAGCAAACACAACCTCTCATGGTAGGCAAAGTGAAACCCACTTACGTTAGAGGGTTGAATAGATGGGAATGTAACTCAATGGAGAAAACCATAAACTTAGTAGTTAAGTTTCATGTTTTCTAAATGTAACATGGCAGATTTTTAAATATAATACTTTGCATCATTAATTTGACTAAAATATCCACACTCCTAAAATACCTCTTCCCAAAAACGATTCTCTCTCTCTCTTTCCCCCATAGCCTCCCCCGATTCTCTCCTCTGGTTTAACTTCCCCCAACCCACCACTAATTATCTCCTCTCTTCTCTCTTTTCCAAACAACTCCCCTCCCCCATTTCATATGTTCTCCTAAATCTCCACAAGTTCGGTCAAACTCGAGTTCGAGTTGAGCTCGAGCTAGCTCGTTAAAAATTCGAGTCGAGCTCGAGTTCAAAATTAGTTGTCTCGTGCCTCGTCGAGCCACTCGCGAGCCAAATAAATATATATATATATATATTTTATTTTTTAATTTTTTTTTCAATTTTTAAATTAAAATTATTTTTAAAAATAATTCAAACTTGAGCTCGAGCTCAGCTCGAAAGTTATCTTTTATTCGAGTTTGAGCTGGTTAAAAATTTGACAAGTCGAGCTCGAGCTCGAATTTTCAAACTCGATCGAGCTCGAGCTTGAACTAGCTGGAGCTCGACTCGGCTCGTTTGCACCCTTATTCTCTCCCTTTTCAAATCAATGAAGAGCTCAATAGGAAAGAATAATAACTAAAAAGACTTTCAAATCATGTAGGAAGCTACATTTTCTTTTAGACTATATTTAGTAAGTTACAACAATGACAACTACTATTATGAATTTTGCAACTAATATTGTGAAACCTAGAGGTTTGACGGTGGTCAATTCACAAATTGACAAAAAGGATGCACTTTTTACTTGTTGCACTCGAAGTAACTTATGCTTTGACAACTCCAAGGCCCTCAATCAATAAAGATGACGACACTCTTGATGACTTAAGGACATAATAAAAATGGGCCAATGGTGATGAAATTTGTTATGGTCACATCTTGAATGCTATGTGTGATAGCCTCTTTGATGTTTATCACAACATTCCCACCACCAAAGAACTTTAGGACAAAATCGAGGCAAGATACATGCAAGAGGATGCTTCTAGTAAGAAGTTGCTTGTCTCTAACTTTCTCAATTATAAGATGGTTGATTCTAGGCTAGTAATGCAACAATTTTATGAAATTGAAAAGATGTTAAATTGTTTTAATCAACATAATTTGAAGATGGATGAGACTATTATTGTGAGTTCAATTATAAATAAACTTATCTTATCTTGAAAAGATTTCAAGAAAGAACTTAAATATCAAAAGGAGCAGATTTATCTTGATAGAGTTAAATCTCTTCGCATAGAAAAGAATTTTGTGTGTAGGAGATTCAATCAAGATGAGAAGGAAAAGGACAAATATCCATCGACTAATATGCATATGGTGGAGGATGGCCAACAAAGTAAACCTAATAAAGGTAAATAGTCATACCAAGCCAAAGATCAATCCAAGAAGAACAAGAAAAAAAAAAGGGAAAGTGCTTCCATTGTAACAAGGTTGGGCATTCCAACTATGAATGTCATCTTTTTGAAAAAGAAGATGAATAAGGGAGAAGTTTCCAAGGAAGATATTCCAAATCTTGTTGCTATCATCTCGGAAGTAAATATTATTGAGGAAGATATGCCTTGGTGGGTTGATACCTGAGCCACTAAACATGTGTGCAAAAATAAGGTATTATTCAAAAACTTGAGGCTCATGGATGATTCAAGTGTTGTGATATATATGAGAAATGCAGCCAAAGCTCCTATTCTTGGCATAGGATAAGTGGATCTCAAGTTTACTTCTAGCCATGTTGTGAATTTGATAAATGTGTTTTATGTGTCAGAGGTTAGAAAAAACCCTGTTAGTGGTAGTTTACTTAATAAATTTGGTTTCAAACTAGTCTTTGAGGCAAAAAAATTGTCCACATTATGGCCCAACAAGGCCTATTTTTAGCTCGGGCCAAATGGCTAGGTAATTTTGTACGTTGGCCAAGTTGGGCTTGATGATCACTTGGTCCAAGAGGCACCATTGAAGTCAAATTTATTTTTGTTTTCTAGCATTGTGAAGCTTGTGCATTATTCGGAAAATTGAATTCCATTAAGTTTGTGGGAAAGGGCTACTATTGTGATTGTATGTTTAAGTTGAATATATTGTCTATCAACAATAATAAGAATTATTCTTTTGCTTATGTTGTTGAGTGTTCGTTTAAGTTATGGCATAAGGGATTAGGTCATGCGAATTATAAAAGAATAAATCAAATTATGAAACTTGATCTTTCACCATATTTTAAAAATGATGAAAGGAAATGTAGAACTTGCATGCTCATAAAAATAACAAGACAACCATTTCCTAAAGTTGAAAGGAAAACAAGTAAATTGAATCTAGTACAAAGTGATGTATGTGATTTGCATAGTCTCCAACTTTAGGAAATAAAAAGTACTTTGTTACTTTTATTAATGATTGTACTAGATTTTTTCATGTTTACTTGTTACATTCAAAAGATTATGCACTTGAAAAGTTTAAAATCTATAAAGGTGATTAGTAGTCAAAGGATATACTCAAAAGTATGTCTTGGATTATTTTGATACATATTCACCAGTAGCTAGAATAGCTAAGATTCAGTTGTTTCTTGTTGTGGCTTCAATTAAAAAATGGGTTATTCACCAAATGGATGTCAAAATGGCATTCTTAAATGATAATTTGGATGAAGAAGTGTACATGAAACAACCTGAAAGTTTTGTTGGACCAAGGCAAAATAGAAAGGTGTGCAAATTTTTTAAATCTTTGTATGGATTAAGACAAGCACCTAGACAATTGCATAAAAAAATTTGATCAAGTAAAAATTTAAATTATTTGACCTGATTAAACCATAGATTCCTACATAAATATTTTTTATATCTTGATATAACAAAACATTATCTTTAACCGAATAACTATAAAAGTTATAGATTGATATAAAATGAATTATGAAGAAGAATGTGAGTAGTATGAAGGGACTTGTTACTCTTTATTTAAAGAGAGATGTCTATAGGCCTCTTGAAGATTTAAATTGTAGAAATGCATGGCCATGTTAGAATAGTTTGATAAAGAGTTATCAAAATTATTTGATCATGCAATTAACTCATATATCAAGAAATTGAATAATTAAGCTTTATAAGGATGACATATTCAATGTCTTATGCTTAATGTTGATACCATATCACAAAATGATTAATTATTGAAATACAATTAGGATAAATCGGACCATCGATTTCTTCATTTAAATTGGATAATCATAATGTCTTGCTAGAGACCACTTATGATTTATGGACTAAATAAAAAGATTTTTAATTACATTACTAATTTAAATGAACCTACAAGGTCACACAATAAAACAGACTAAAAGGGACATTTTGTTTATAATGTTTAGATAAGATCTAAACATGTATTTTGTGAGTATATTGGGAATTGAAGAGGAAGAGGAAAACATATCATTTTTGAAATGAGATGTAGGCTTTTAGGGTTAAATGAAACCCTAGCCACCACTTAGGAGTCTATATATACGCCTAACATAAGATTTTAGGGCTACAAGTAAATTGCTCACAAGAAACCCTAGCCGCACCTATATCACCTCTGCTTCCTTCATCTTCCTAGTTCTCCCAAAACAACAAGATATAATTTTTCATGCTAGAACAAGGAGATTGTCCTAAGTGAAAGTTCATAGTGTAGGAATATGATATCCATAAAGCTTAATGGACTTAGCTTTGTACACACGCATAAGAGTATATGAATACAAAACCATATGCATCATTTATGCAACAAATGAAAGGTTTGAATCTAAGTGTATAAGTTCAAGTGGCTAATCTTATGTATGATTGGTTCAAAGCTTGTCTACCAATTTGTGTTGATAAGTTATGAGTGACTTTATACTAAAGTAGTGTTTCAATTGACATATACCATTATGAATGCATAGATTATCAAGAATTTTCAGTTATCTGTTATAGACTTTTTCAATATATTGAAAATGGCAGGGAATTGTTGGAGACTTTTAAAGATATTGAAACTCCTAATAGAAATTATAATAATATGAAGATAATAATAAAAGAAAGAAAATTACAAAAGAAATGGAGAAGATTGGAGCTAAATTGCTCTCTAAATCATAAAAATAAGCTTCCTATTTATAGTCACAAAAATCAAGGGCAAAATGGTCATTTTGCACTCCAAAGTCTTGAAAATTTAGTTGGTGGCCTAATTTCCCCAACTTCGCCACATGTCACGTCCTCATTGGTCCAAATTGCGGCTTCTAGAAGCGCCACTTGTCACATTCTGATTGCACAACTTGTCATCTTCTGATTGCGCCACGTGTCATCTTGTCATTGTGCCACCTCATCGGATGACATATAATTTTTTTTTTTTTAAAAAATCTCCAACATTTCTTCTTCTTCTTTTTATCTCCACTGAAAGACTTACAAACAAAGAAATAAGGGAAACGTGAAATATATCCATTAAATAACATAATTAACCGATTTTTAAACAAAATATAGTCATTAAATAACATAAAAATCAGTTAATTTATGAGTACATCAAATTCCCCCACACTATCCCTTTGCTTGTCCTCAAGCAAAATATAAACAAAAAATATACAAGTATAAATAACTTAAACAAGATTAATAAGGTAACAAAATGTTATATAAATTTCAATACAACTTTCACAATTAACCCCTTTTTAAACAATTGTGCTCGTGTGCTTGAATATCATTTACAAGTTTAACATTAACATTCAAAGTTAACAAAATGTGACCGTGAAAAACATATAACCCTTGATAATTTTTTTTTAAAATATGCTATGAATATAATGAAAAGATAATAATAACAAAGTCACTATGTAAATAAAAATATATTCTTAGTTTCTCAACACAACTTATAAACTTGTAAACTCACATACTCTCCACTAATGATGAAAAATTGTGGTCGATTTGGATCAAATAAGACTTTTAAGCTTGTAATGTTCAACTCGGGATTTGACTACAAACGAATGATAGAAATATACAAAATATATCAAGAGTTTAATTTGAGAATTATTTACCACCTCTTGATGAAACTTTTAGCCATGATATCTTTCATTTCTTTTTTTTTTCCTTTTATTTTCTTTCTCTTCTTTTTCTTTTTCTTTTTTTTTGAAGAGATCAAATAAATGAGCTTTATATCTTTCGATTTTTTTTTTGACAATATCTCATAATCCTTTATAAGCAGTGTTCATAACTTTTCGATACAGATTAACACATGTTTAATACATTCTTAACAAAGTATTTGGATAGAAAAGTAAATGGTAATGAAACCATTCATACATGTTGGCTCAATATGGATTGAATTTCATTATTTGGAACACATCTTCGTATGACATTGTCTGCGCAGCTTTTGAATAGGTAGGGATCATCCCAAAGGTAGTGTTTTGAGTCATTTCTAATTTTATCATTTTGAGGCTTAGATAAATGATTTGGAAATACTTTGGTAACAATATAATTAACCATATGAGCATACCAAGGTATAATTTCATTCAATGCACAAAGATGCTCATCAGAAAATAAATCAGAGATAGGATATTCTTCTCCTTCATATGTGAGTCGACTCAAATGATCAGCAACAATATTCTCAGCTCATTTCTTATCTCGGATTTCAAGGTCAAATTCCTGGACTAAGAGAATCCATCTCAGTAGTCTTGGTTTAGACTCTTTCTTCTTTACAGGTACTTTAGAGCTGCATGATCTGAATAAACAATTACTTTTGTTCCCAACAGATAAGATCTAAATTTTTCTAGAGCAAAAATAATAGAGTAGAGTTCTTCTCAGTTGTGGTATAATTGCGCATTGGGCATCATCAAGTAATTTAGATGCATAATATATCACATTATGAACTTTATCTATTTTCTGACCTAGAACAACTCAAACTGCTTTGTCACTAGTATCACACATTATTTCAAAAGGAAAATTCCAATTAGGGGGTTGAATGATAGGTGATGAAATCAATTTTTCTTTCAACAATTTAAATGCTTGTTTACAACCTTCATCAAAATTGAATTTATGTTCTTTTTGTAATAACTTGCATAAAGGTTGAACAGTTTAGAAAAATCCTTAATAAACCTTCTATAGAATCCAGCATGGTCTAAGAAAGATCTTACATATCTTACCGTAGAAGGATAAGGAATAGACTTAATCACATCAATCTTGGCTTTGTCAACAACCAGTCTTTTTGGTGAAACTACGTGCCCTAAAACAATTTCTTGTTCTACCATAAAATGACACTTTTCATAATTGAGAACAATGTTAGTTTCAACACACCGTTTAAGCATAAGTTCCAAATTTTCTAAACATGAATCAAATGAATTTCCATAGACAGTAAAATCATCCATGAAAATTTCAATGATATTCGTGACAAAATCAGAAAATAAGGACATCATGCATTTTTGAAAAATAGCAGGTGCATTGCATAAACCAAAAGACATTCTTCTATAAACATAAGTACCGAATGGGCATGTAAAAGTAGTCTTACCTTGGTCCTCTGGGGCAATAGCAATATGAAAATAACCAAAATAACCATCAAGTAAACAATAATGAGAACGATCAGATAGACATTCTAACATTTGATCCATGAAAGGAAGGGGAAAATGGTCTTTCCTAGTTGATGCATTAAGTTTCTTGTAGTCTATGCAGACTCTCCAACGGTTTTGCACTCTAGTAGGAACTTTCTCACCTTCAGAGTTTTCCACAATAGTTATTCCACTTTTCTTTGGAACAACATGTACAGGACTTACCCAATGTGAATCTGTGATTGGGTAGATGACACCAGCATCAAGAAGTTTTAGAATTTCAGCTTTTACTACTTCCATCATAGGCGGGTTTAGTCTCCTTTGTGACTTTGGTTGGTTTAGCTCCACCTTCTAACAATATACGGTGCATGCATGTTCATGGGCTAATCCTTTAATGTCGGCTAAAGTCCGTCCAGTTGATGACAGTCTTATTGTCCCTAAGCACAGAAACTAACCTCTCTTCTTGGGAAGATGAGAGATTGCTAGCAATAATAACATGTAAAGAATTACCTTCACTCAAATATGCATATTTCAAATGAGAAGGTAAAGTTTTAAGCTCAAGTGATGGGGGACAAACAACATATGGTAAAATTTTATCATGTGAGCTAGGTAATGCAATTATAGAATTACTAAAAGGACATGCAAATAAATCATTGATAGCTTGTTTGAGTTCATTGTCACATTCCACAGTTAAAGTGTCAAGAACATTTTCATCTATGCTCAAGTTCATAATGGATTGCATCATTTTAGTGTAGCTCAAATAAAATATATCTTCAATAAGTGGATCTATAATATCCACAACAAAAACTGTAGAACATTCATCAGAAGGGTATTTCATGGCATCAAATATGTTAAAAGAAATTTTATCACCATCAAATTTCATTGATAAAGTCCTTCATTAACATCAATTTTAGTTCTAGTAGTTTTCATAAATGGTCTACCTAATAGAATAGGTGACTGTGATGAACAAGTATTTTGACTATCATCAGTTTTCAAAATGTAGAAATCTGCAGGGAATACTCAGTCATTTACTTTAACCAGTGCATCTTCTATTACTCCTTCTGGATAAGACACAAACCTATAAGCTAACTGAATAACAATTCTAGTAGGCTTCATTGGTCCCAAATTTAAAGAGTTATAGATTGTATAAGGCATGACATTAATAGAGCCTCCTAAATATAGCATACAACATGAGACTACCTTATCACCAATTGTACAAGGGATAGCGAATACCTGGATCTTTCTGCTTTGGAGGAAGTTTCTGTTGGAGAACAACAAACACACATTCCCCCACACTGATTCTCTCATTACCTTTAAGCTTCTTCTTGTTGGTACAAAGTTCTTTTAGGAACTTAGCATAACGAGGAATCTGTCTTATTGCATCCAAAAGAGGAATGTTGACTTCAACTTTCTTGAAGATCTCCAGAACATCTTTTTCTTCCTCATCTTTCTTATTCTTAGTTAACCTATTAGGGAAAGGAGGACTTACCTTGGGAATAGAAGAAGAAGATTCTCCTATCTGAGGAACTTTGTCGAAATATGCTGGGCTTGAAATAGGCGCTTTCTCCGTGCCTTTAATTTCCTCTGGTCTCTTGGATTCTTCCAACACTTCACCACTTCTTAATGTTACGGCACTAGCATTCTCTCTGCGATTGAGTGGTTGTGATGGAAGTTTATTGAAAATCAGTGTTTTCAATTGACCTAACTCAGAAGCCATTTGTCCTACCTGATTCTCCAAGTTGTGAATGCTGGACTTTGTATCCTTTTGGAAGGATATGGTATCTCTCTGAAAAGATATAGAACTTGAGCCTAGATATTTCACCATATCTTCTAAAGACATACTCTGTTGTTGGTTCTGAGTTTGAGGAGGATTTTGGTGTTGATTAGAAACAAAACCTGGTGGGTTCATTGGTGGCCTAACCCCTTGGTTACTCCATCTAAAGTTAGGATGGTCTCTCCACCCTTCATTGTATGTGTTAGAGAATGAATTGTGTCTTCTCTGAGGTTGGTTCTGAAAATTACCCATGGCATCGGCTTGTTCCTCTTCAAATAGTGTAGGACAAGAATCTGTAGGATAGTCATTGCCTAAACAAATTCCACATGCTTTTACCGGTGCAGTGATTCTTTTCCCAACTAATTAACCAATTAAATTGGTAAGATGATCTAGTCTTTTCTCAATTTGTGTAGATGATGATGCTTGAAAGCCTTAAAGCTTTTAATATCTTAATTTTGATTAATGACAAACATTGATGAGGACTAATGTCTTCACCCCCCCTCTTAGGTTTTTCAATTGGTATCAGAGCAGGTCTTCTTGTTTATAAGGATTAACCTCCTAGAAGCAAAGATTCTATGACACATCTAGATAACACTATGATGGTAGAAGGTTACTCTACTACTAAACCTCCTTTGTTGAATTACACAAACTATAATTTCTGGAAAAATAGAGTTAGAATCTGTATATCTCCTCTAAACTATGAATTATGGAATATTGTTGAAAATGGACCTTATGTGCCTTTTAAAGTTGTTGATGGTATCAAGATTGACAAATTATCTGAGGAATTTGATGATGAAGATAAAAAGAAAATGACCATTGAAAGCCCTAAAGCTTTTAATGTCTTAATTTGGATTAATGACAAACATTGATGAGTACTAATGTCTTATTTGTATAAGTGATAGAATTTTTGGATTCATGATTTAATCCATGCAAGAATAAGATTTCAAGTCTTCAAGGAAGTATACAAGTCAAGACTATCAAGATTTGAAGACAAGCTTTTATTGGATTAGATAGGAACTAGAGGTATAGTTTTAGAGTTATATATTTTGATATCTCTAGTTCTACCTCTAATTGAGTAATGGTTTCTAAAGGTTGCTCTATTAACTTAAAACGTTATTTCAAAATGTTTTTAATATGCTAAAATATGTTTTGGTATTTCAAAAACTGAAAAACCTAAGAGGGGGGGTGAATTAGGTTTTAATCGATTTTTCCTCTTTAAAATCAACAGTGCTTTCTAAGATAACAAATAACAAACACTTGGTGCTCAAACAGTGTGTGAAATAATGTGATCAAGAAAAAGGCAAAGAACACAGAGATTTATAGTGGTTCGGTTTATCCAACAAAACCTAATCCACTACCTTGAGCTATCTACTCAAGGATTTCACAAAACCTTTCACTAATTTAGTATAAGAGATTACAATAGAGCCTCACCCAATTCCCTTAGGGTTTTACAACACAAACCTCTTACCCAATCAAGGTTCACTCAACACTATGCGTTTTACAATATAACCTTGATTACACCCCTATCTCTAATACAACAATTAATGAAAAAGATACTCTTAATACACTCACAATATTCTATGATTCAAGGCTCACTCTAACCCTTAGAGTTTTAAGCTCAATGCAACCTTGAACAAAACAAACAAGATAAGTAGATGAAGAGTTTGATATAGATATCACCTTAATGTGAAGATATATCTTGTTGAGTAAAGATGAAGTTTTTGAAGTTTTTGTTAAGCTCTTTAAACAAGTACAAAACACCATTGGTTGCAAACTTATCTTCATTAGAAGTGATAATGGTAGAGAGTTTTGCAATAGTATTTTTTACAAAATTATGTGATGAGAATGATATATCTCACAATTTTTCAATTGCAAAAGCTCCTCAACAAAATGGTGTTGTTGAAAGGAAAAATCGTACTTTACAAGAAATGGCATGTTCCATACTATGTGAAAATTATTTGCGAAAATATTTTTGGGTTGAATTTATGAATACTTCTCGCTATATTGTTAATAGAGTGCTTCTTATATCCTTTGTTAATAAAACTCCTTATGAGCTTATGTTTGAAAAAACTCCTTCCATTTCCTACTTTAAAGTGTTTGGTTGTAAATGGTTTATTCTAAATGTCAAAGACAATCTTGGTAAGTTTGACAAGAAATCCGATGAAGGAATGTTCCTTGGCTACTCTTCAAATAGAAAAGCTTTTTGTGTTTACAATAAAAGAACTATGGTTATTGATGAAGCTATTCATGTTGTATTTGATGAGTCTAATATTTACTTGCCAAGAGATGAGAATGAAGGTAATTTTCAAGAGCTATCTATTGAGTCAACGAACAAAGATATTGTTCATTCAAATGAAAATCATTCAATACCTAAGGATGTAAGTGAAGAGATCATTGACATTCAATAATCAACCTCACATGAAGGAGAGATGATGTACTCATAAATTAACTGATTTTTATGTTATTTAATGACTATATTTTATTTGAAAATCGGTTAATTATGTTATTTAATGGATATATTTCACGTTTCCCTTCTATTTCTTTGTTTGTAAGTTTTTCAGTGTATTTTAGTTTATTATGGAGATAAAAAGAAGAAGATGAAGAAATGTTGGCGAAGATAAAAAATAAAAAAAATAAAAAATAAAAATATATGTCATCCGATGACGTGGCGCAATCAGAAGATGACAAGTGGCGCAATCAAAAAGTGACAAGTGGCGCTTCTAGAAGCCGCAACTTGGACCAATGAGGACGTGACATGTGGCGAAGTTGGGGAAATTAGGCCACCAACTACATTTTCAAGACTTTGGGGTGCAAAATGACCATTTTGCTCCTGATTTTTGTGGCTTTAAATAGGGAGCTTATTTTTATGATTTAGACACCAATTTAGCTCCAATCTTCTCCATTTATTTTGCAATTTATTTCTTTTATTATTGTCTTCATCTTAGTATATTTTCCTGATTTTTTAGAATAATATTTCAAGGCTTTTTGTAATATTTAGTAAAGAAATTCTGTCCGGATAATTTCAATATTTCCGAGGAGTTTATCTTTCAAATTTTCTTTCTAATGTTTATAAATATGTATTGTTAGTAGTTTTCTTTTGTTAGCAAGGATATGTGTTAAGTTATTAATAAATAGGACTATGAGATAATTTTCTTTGTACTTAATTTCTATTTAGATTTATTTAAATGGACTTATGGTCGGTTTACCCGCCTAGTCTTTATTTATTTTGCTTTATGCACTTTAAATATCGCAAATGGATGGCCGAGCCACCTATTAGTTTAATTTACTTTATATATTTTATTTTCTGTATTATGGAAGGCCGAGCCTCCTAACTAGTTTAATATATTTTTATGTCTTTAATTCTTTTTTTTTATGGAAGGCCGAGCCTACATACTTTTAGTTTAATTTATTTAAATGGCCGGTTGAACCGCCTAATTTCTTTAGTTAATATAAATCCAATCTTTTTTTCTATATATATATATATGTGTGTGTATTTATTTAATATACTTATATATTAATTAAGTATTTATATAATTCCTGTTTTAACCAATATAATTGTGTGAATTAATTGGATTGACAATCTAGTTAATGAATGTGATTATATAGCTAGGATTATTAATCTTGTATTAATAATTCAAGTAGCATCTACTAGTTTAATTGAGTTGCAGCTCTTGGCTTAATTAAATTAGTAGCGGAATTATATAATTTAAATTGTATATAATTAAGCTGATTGTTATATACAATTTAATGTTGATGATGCCTTATTTGTTTAATGCAATTTGATTGAGCATCCTATACACGCTAGTTGGTAGTCGTGTTTAATTAAATTAGTGATTAATCTGTCTGACCTGATCGGGATTAATCTATTTTGTAAGGATAGGAATCTGTCTGAGCTGATCGGGATTCTAAAACCAACTACTTAATAATGTATCTATCTATGATTAATCCCATGAAAAATATAACTTGATACTAGTTCCTTGCTAACGCTTTTTATATCATTTGTATTCCAAATTTCGTTTTTAATTCTTTTTACAAAATCCAAAACCTCAAAAATATTTATTTTAATTGTTGTCATTTCCTTATTCTCAAAATACCAAAACCCCCAAAACCTTTTCCGATTAACGATTTTAATTTAAGAGTTGACAAATCTTTGTGAATTCGATCCCTACTTTCCCTATCTACATAGGAATTGTTAGGTTTAAATTTGAGAGTCGTACGACAGGCTTCGTCAAGAGACAAGTCATGATCTTCCAAAGGAATGGAAATGCGTCCATAATCATCCAAATGATCAAATCATTGGTATTCCCAATGAAGGGGTAAGAACAAGAAGACATTTTATAAATTGTGTTGATAATCTTGCATTATTGTCTCATATAGTACTTAGGAACATTGATGAGGCTCTTAGTGATGATTTTTGGATCATTATCATCCATGAAGAGCTAAATCAATTTGAAAGGAGCAAAGTTTGGGAACTTGTACCTGGACCTTCAAATCATATCATTATTGGTAAAAAATGGATTTTTAGAAACATACTTGTTGATCATGATATTGTCACTAGAAATAAGGCTACACTTGTTGCTCAAAGATATAATCAAGAATAGGGCATTGATTATGATGAGATTTTTGCCCCAATTACTAGATTAGTGTCCATTAAAATGTTATTTGCATTTGCATATTTTATAGGTTTTAAATTATTTCAAATGGATGTTAAAAGTGCATTTCTAAATTTGTTACATCCAATAGGTAGTTTATGTTGAACAACCTCCTGGTTTTGTGCACGAATCTTTGAAAATCATGTTTAGAAACTTTCAAAAGCTTTATATGGTTTGAAACAAGCTCCAAGAGCTTAGTATGAAAGGCTTAGCATATTCCTCATTGAAAAAGGATTGACTAGAGGAATTGTAGACACTACACTATTTTTAAAAAATAAAGTGCATGACATTTTAATTGTTCAAATTTATGTTGATATTATATTTGAGTGATCTTTGTTATTAAAATTGATGTGTTTATCCATTGGCCGAGAAAATGTTCTATTTTTAGAAAGCTATTGAATGTTTATATACAATTGCTAATGAGTTTTTCATTGTGTAGCTCTTTTAATTATCAAAACAACGATTTTTGGTTGATTATAAGTTGCTTAGAAGAAATTTCAAATGACACCTGAAGAAGGTGCGGTCGACCGCATCTTACGGGAGTATTGTTCGAAGAATGGCCAGTGGACTTGCGGAAGACCTCGAGAAAATCTTCGGTCGACCGCATGGTACAAGCCATCGACCGCAAAGTAGACAGAGGACTTGCGGACGACCAATATCAAATTTCCGGTCGACCGCAGATAGTACTACTCATCGACCGCAAAGTAAGCAGAGAACTTGCAAACTACCACAATCAAATTGTTCGGTCGACCGCAGAAACTGATTCTATCATCCGAAAGAAGAAATAACAAGGGATAAGCATATTGGATCAAAAGGTGGTTCAACCAAATCTCAAATGGTACCAAAGAAGAAGAAGAGCAACACTACCTTATTTACAAGTAAGGAGAATTAAATTTGATTCTATGACTATCTCGAGCTTTGAAATGTGATTCTTGAAAGTACCATCTATTCTAGTAAGTTTCCTTTTTGAAAATATTTTGAATTATTTTGCTAAGGAAGGATGATATGATATTATTGTGCATAATGAGCCTATGTACTATGACTATATACTTCAATGCTATGCTAATCTAGAGAGAAATATTCTTGAAGGATATCAAGTTGTATATTATGTGTCTAAAGTATATGGTATTGTTTTAAATTTCAATCACTATAACTTGGATGATATTTTGAGTGCTCCTATTGATGAGATTACATTTTTTTTTTTACTCACCAAATTTGCTAGTATTATGGCCTTTGTGAATTTTGCAAAAAGGGAATCTATTGTTTTTAGTCTTGAACATAATATACTTTGTCTTATGTGCACTGCTATATTTGTACTCATAGATGGTCATAGGACATCTATTACTCATTTGCACATGTTTATTATGCTAATTATGTTCAAAGGAAAATGAGTAGATCTTGGTTATCTTATGGATATCGTTCTTTGTTAAGAAGGCTAAGAAAATAGCAAAGAGCCTACTTTATGGAAGGTTGCTTTAAAGAGTGTTCAAACATTTTGAAATATCTTTACTTGAGGTTGTTGACATGAGATATCTTCATAAACGTGTTTTTGTTGCATACAAGAGAATGCATGACTTATGTTTCAATGATGATTGGGAGTTGAGAAAGAAAATATCTCAAGAAGATTTACTCCAAGTCATTACCGAAATCGCAAGATTGATGGGTGAAAATGTACTCATTATTATTTAAAAGGGGCATTCATGAGAAAGCAATTGGTTAAGAAGAAGCTGAGAGACATCAAGAGGTATAAAGAGAAAAGTTGATCAACTAGAGGGAGAAGAAAATATACCACTTGATACTTCCACTAGAGAAAGAATAAGGAAAGGGAAGACATCAATGGAAAAAGGAAAAGGAAACTCCTTTTGATACTTCTATTAGAAAGAAACTGAGGGAAGGAAAATGATTGATGCAAGAGGAATATAAGTTTTATTCCTCCTACAAAAGATGCCTTGTGGAATGATTTGGAGCATCTCTCAAACAAGATGGATATTATCCTTGAGAAGTGTAATACTAAAATCCAAGATGTGTTTGAAGAAGTTGTTCAACTTAAACCAAGAGTAAAGTTTCTTCATCACAAAGTTGACAATATATCTACTCATCTTGAGGCATTATATGGAGTCCACATAGATATTTCTTTACATTTTGATGAGAAGACCACATATATGAAAAAGAATCCTATTACTCCTATTGTTGCGTCATCAAGTAGTATTGAGCCATCTATTGCTGCTGATACATCCTCTACCATCATTTCAGAGGATACCACTGTAGTGACTACTATTAATGATCTACCAGTTGAAGCTATTATCATTCCAAAGACCACTTCTTCAACATAATCATTTTTGCAGTTTAAGGTCTATGCTCCCAAGCCTCGGACTCTAGCTTTGGCTACTTGAGGATCATCTTTATACGTTTCATTTTCATTCACTATTTTCATATGTTTTCTGCTACATTATGATCCCTTCATATAGTAAAATTTTAAGTAATGTAGTTTGTTGGTTTGTTTATTCCCCATGATGACTCCTTAGAAAATTGAGAGATTTTATTATATGTTTTTGACATTATTATAATCCTTCATACACATTCTTTTTGAATGATGATAAAGGGGGAGAAAAACTAAGTGTTGATAGCAATGTTTAGAAGTTATATTTGTGTTGTGTTCTTTTGGAAACTAACATTTTGTAGGAAAATGAAGATCAAGAACACTTACAACAAAAGGGGAGAATTTAATGCAAAGAGGAGAAATCATCTAAAGAAAGATACTTGAAGTTCAATAATTTTTGAAGAAAATCAAGGATAGGTACAAAAGGGAAGACACGTTCAAAAGGGGAGAGTTTGAGGAACTTGAAGTATTTCAAGTGCACTTGACAATCACATTCATCAAAACCATGAAGAAGAAGAAACTAACAAATAACATAATGTATTTCTAAGTTTTTGAGTTATTGAGAATGAAGGAGAATGGGAATTGTATGTTGATGGCCGAGTTGGCCTTATGTGATATATTTCATTCATGTTTGCTTGTTAAACTTGTGTTGTAAAAATGGTTTTTATAAGATTTACAAAGGAAACTCTGTCAAAATTTTTATAAAACTGATGCATATTGATAGGGGGAGCTTTATAAATGTTTTTATAGTCTATCTATATGCTCTTAATTCTGGAAGGAAGGAGGATACGGAGGTTGGTGGAAAAATAGACTTCTTTAAGCCTATATAAGCTAGGAAGTGATCTCATATACTTACAATGAACCTTTTCATTTTGAGATTCAATATTTGTTCAAAATTGTTTCCTTCAATATATTTCTTGATATCATCAAACTAAATGACTATATGCTATATGTGATATCTTACAAATACTTAGCATATTGTAAGGGGGAGCATTTTACAATGTTTTATACATATTCTATAAACTCTTCCTTACTTTGAATCCTTGCACTTAATTGTTTTACCTATCACATTGCATCAATATTTGTCATCATCAAAAAGGGGGAGATTGAAAGGCCTAAAGCTTTTAATGTCTTAATTTTGATTAATGACAAACATTGATGAGGACTAATATCTTATTTGAACAAGTGATAGAGTTTTTGGATTCATGATCTAATCCATGCAACAACAAGATTTCAAGTCTTCAAGGAAGTATACAAATCAAGACTATCAAGTTTTGAAGACAAGCATTTATTGGATTAGATAGGAACTAGAAGTATAGTTTTAGAGTTATATATTTTGATATCTCTAGTTCTACCTCTAATTAAGTAATGGTTTCTAAAGGTTGCTCTATGAACTTAAAACGTTATTTCAAAATGTTTTTAATATTTTAAAATTTGTTTTGGTATTTCGAAAACCATGCATCGTGATTTCAAAACTTAAATGGTTCATAAACTCTTGTTGGATTGATACCATATCTTATATGGTTGATTGAAATCATCATTTGTGTGTTAGAGTATTGTTGATACACAAATGAACATATTTTAGTCGACCTAAAGTGGTCCAAGTATCGTCCATAAGTTAGTTTATCTTGTGGATGCATCTGCTGTCAAATTTATTCATCTGCCAACCTCTGGACGACCATTAGGTCGACCGCAGGTGAAGTCTGGTCGACAAGATGATGAAAAATCATCATCCGGTGGTTGTCCAGTGAGCTTGAAGATGATGATGCGGACGACCAGTCTGATATGCGGTCGACCGCATTTCCTGAGTGGGTTTCCAACAGCTTCATTTTTGACCGTTGGGAACAAACCTTTAAATACCAAAACCTTTGGAATTCTTTCTAAGAAGATTTTTTGAGCAAAAACATTGTATATCAATCTTGTTAAAATCATTAAAGAAGGGTTTTTACATTCAAAGGTGAATTTTGAGCAATCTTGACAAGCTATTACTCAAAGAGGTGATTGTGATTCAAATTGATATATCTTCACATTAAGGTGATATCTATCAAACTTTCTATCTCTTATTATTGATTGTAATTGTATCAAGGTTGCAAGTAGCATAAAACCCTAAGTGTTAGGGTGAGCCTTGTGTAGGTTGCTTTGTGATGTACTCATAAATTAACTGATTTTTATACTACTTAATGACTATATTTTGTTTAAAAATCGGTTAATTATGTCATTTAATGGATATATTTCACATTTCCTTTCTATTTCTTTGTATTATAAGTTTTTCAGTGTATTTTAGTATATTTTGGAGATAAAAAGAAGATGAAGATGAAGAAGAAGAAAAAAAAAAAAAAAAAGATGAACAGTAACTCCGGTGAATAGTACCACCGTCGATGATGACGTCACTGCTTACGTCATGAACAGTGTCCGTCGGCTGGTCAAAGTCAACAAGTCAACCTGCTACAGTACGCGGAGGTCAAAATGACCATTTTACCCCTAGAAATTTCCCTATAAATATGCTAGCTTCATTTCTCATTTAAGACACCAATTTAGCTCCAATCTTCTTCATTTCTTTTGTACTTTCTTTCTTTTATTATTATCTTCATATTAATATAATTTCTAGAATTTTTAGAATAGTTTTTCAATTATTTTTGTAAAATTTAGTAAAGAAATTATGTCCGGATAATTTCAATATTTTCGGGGAGTATTTCTTTCAAATTTTCGTTCTAATGTTTATAAATTTCATCTTATATTTATTAAATATGGATTGTGGGTAATTTCCTTTTGTTAGCAAGGATATGTGTTAAGTTATTAATAAATGGGATTATGAGATAATTTTCTTTGTACTTAATTTCTATTTGGATTTATTTAACTGGACTTATGGTCGGTTTACCCGCCTAGATCGAGATTAATCTAATTTGTAAGGATAGGAATCTGTTTGAGCTGATCGGGATTCTAAAACCAATTACTTAATAATGTCTTGATCTATGATTAATCCCATGAAAAATATAACTTGATACTAATTCCTTGCTAACGCTTTTTTTTATATCATTTATATTCCAAAAATAATAAAGACTAGACGGATAAACCGATCATAAGTCTAGTTAAATAAATCTAAATAGAAATTAAGTTTAAAGAAAATTATCTCATAATCTCATTTATAAATAACTTAACACATATCCTTGCTAATAAAAAGAAATTACTCACAATCCATATTTAATAAATATAAGATGAAATTTATAAACATTAGAACGAAAATTTAAATGAAATACTCCCCGAAAATATTAAAATTATACGGGCATAATTTCTTTACTAAATTTTACAAAAGACTTGAAAAACTATTCTAAAAATTCTAGAAATTATATTAATATGAAGATAATAATAAAAGAAATAAACTACAAAAGAAATGGAGAAGATTGGAGCTAAATTGGTCTCTAAATCATAAAAATAAGCTTCTTATTTATAGTCACAAAAATCAGGGAGCAAAATGGTCATTTTGCACCCCAAAGTCTTGAAAATTTAGTTGGTGGCCTAATTTCCCCAACTTCGCCACATGTTGCGTCCTCATTGGTCCAAATTGCGGCTTCTAGAAGCGCCACTTGTGACATTCTGATTGCGCCACTTGTCATCTTCTGATTGCATCATGTGTCATCTTCTCATTACGCCACGTCATCGGATGACATATAATTTTTTTTTTAAAACTTCTCCAACATTTCTTCTTCTTCTTTTTATCTCCATAATGAACTAAAATACAGTGAAAAACTAACAAACAAAGAAATAGAAGGGAAACGTGAAATATATCCATTAAATAACATAATTAACCGATTTTCAAACAAAATATAATCATTAAATAACATAAAAATCAGTTAATTTATGAGTACATCATCAATGCTTTTCTTTTTCTCCTTCAAAACATGTATGGAGCATCAGATGTTATAGAATATGGATATTTGTCCCCACAATGCTATTTGGAAATAGGTTATAGACGGAAACAAGTCATAGACTATTAGGAAGTTTTCCACTTTCCATGTAGAAAAGAAGGAAACGTTAGATAAGGTTTATCCTTATGTAGATTACAGCGTAGCAAAGAAAAATGGAAACATGTATATGATTTACAATTACATATATCCCATTTTATGTATTTTTAAGAAATAAAAGAAAGGAACATCTTAAGGCTACAAGTGACATTTACTTCATTGATTAAGTATCATAGTTCCTATCATTTCTACTTTTGGGAAGAAAATTGGCACAGTAGCATCCCCAATTTACTTTTCAATTTTTCTCCTTTTCTATTATGTACCATTACTCCAGTATTTCTTTCTTATTCTTTCAAAAAACCTAGTTTTTGGGCAAAACAAAAGAAATCACTCCCCCTTCCAACATTAAATGTTCGCGTTTTCATTTTACCATTTTCAAAATTGAATGACTAATTTACTAAAATAAGTATATTTATCATTTATATTTCTACTAACATTTTTTCTAATTTATCAAATTTATGTCACACTAACTAATTGTCTTACAACTAACATAATTCATAATAAGAATAATAACTTAACGTCTTTAAGGTCAAAAGCTATATTAATTTTAAACTGAGTTAAATATGAGCATTCAATTCCGTATATTAGGAGTATTTTCTTTTCCCTTCTATACTTACTTTTAGGTACATCTGATTAATCAAAATGGGTACACCCATCACCGTCCTCGTAGGTATGCAATATTCTCCTTCCCCAACTTGCTTTAAAATGTACATATAAAAAATAACTAGTGCATTAAAAATCCATAAAATACATTAATAAAATAAAAATTAAACTAAATTCATAAAATACATTTACATTACATATTTGATTTTCTTCTCATTCCGTTTTTGCATAAATTTATATACAAGATGGTTTAAAGTAAAATTATTAACACTATAGCGCTGTTCTTCATATTTGAATTTATTTCATAGACTGAGAACTTCTTGTTGTACACGTCTATAATGATATGTTTCAAGAGTTAATCGAATATTATCCAATGACCCATTTCTAAGCCCATCATTTATGAATTTAATATTATCTTATCTAATTCTAGATGCAAATCTGTGTGAACATCATTGCGTATTACAGTTCTATCTTGCACATGTGTAAAAAATTCTAGCCACTTACCTATTTTTTTCTTTGTAAAACTACATTTACCCAATCTAGATAGACACTTGGGAAAAGTATCTAGATGTTCACCACTTGGTCGGATCTCGTCTTCAATTAAGAATCTAATAACTTTAAATATTCTTTTGGACATTAGACGCCTCAATCATTCTATTCTCATTCACTCAATTTTTCTTCATACATTGATTGAGAGCATAGGGTAATACTTTTGTAATTTATGAATGATATCATCCATTTTGAAAATAAAGTAAGAAGAAGAAAAAAAAAAGATGAAGATAGAAAAATTAGCTATGGATGAAGAAGAAGAATAATATATATTTCTAAGTAATTTGATGAATAAGAAGATGAAGAAATGAAACAATAGGCTATTTAAAGAAGAACAAAATAAGTGATAGGATATAATAATATAACGGATTTGAAAAATTAAGTAGAGGACAAATAGAAAAAAAAAGTGATGGGATATAATAATACAACGGATTTGAAATAATGGGTAGAAGACAAATAATACAACATATTTAAAAAATTAGGTAGAAGACAAAGAAACTTCAAAGACAAGTGCAAGAGCTTGAAAAAGGGTATGTTCGTGAAAGTATGTATCATTGTGTGCTGTTCCAGTTATTCTTGTTCCAAAGAAAGATGGCTCTTGGAGAATGTGTGTTGATTGTAGAGCTATTAACAATATAACTGTTAAATATCGTTATCATATCCCTAGGTTAGATGATACGCTTGATGAATTGCATGGTTCTTGTGTCTTTTCTGAAGTTGATCTTAAAAGTGGCTATCATCAAATTAGGATGAAAGAAGGTAATGAATGGAAAACAACTTTTAAGAGTAAGTATGATTTATATGAATGGTTAGTTATGCCTTTGGACTAACAAATGCACCTAGTACATTTATGAGGCTTATGAACCATGTGTTGCGTGCTTTCATTGGAAAATTTGTTGTTGCTTATTTTGATGACATTCTGATTTATAGCAAGAGTCTTGATACACATCTTGAACATCTAAAGTTCGTTTTTGAGGTTCTAAGAAAAGAAAAATTGTTTGGAAACATAAACAAATGCATATTTTGTTCAGATAAGCTTGTTTTTCTTGGTTTTGTTGTAAGTGCTGAAGCCATTAAGATTGATAGTGAGAAGGTCAAATCCATTTAAGAGTGGCCTACATCTACTTCAATTACTCAAGTAAGAAGCTTTCATGGTTTAGCTAGCTTTTATCGTCGTTTTGTTAAAAATTTCAGCACCATTGCAACACCATTAACTAAAGTCATTAAGAAAAACGCTCCATTTAAGTGGGGTAAAGAACAAGAAAAGGATTTTAATCTTATTAAGGAAAAACTAGCTTCTGTTCCATTACTTGATTTGCCTATTTTCTAAAACTTTTGAAATTAATTGTGATGCTTCACGCATAGGCATTGGAGGCTTTTTGATGCAAGAAAGTCACCCAATTGCTTACTTCAGTGAGAAACTTGGGGGTGCAGCCTTGAATTATCCAAGTTATGATAAGGAATTGTATGCTTTGGTTAGAACTTTAGAAACTTGACAACATTATCTATGGCCTAAAGAGTTTGTAATTCATGTTGATCATGAATCTTTGAAACATCTAAAAGGGCAACATAAGCTAAATAAACGACATGCTAAATGGGTTGAATTCATTGAGACTTTTCCTTATGTAATAAAGTATAAACAAGGTAAGGAAAATATAGTCAATGATGTTTTATCTCGTGGATGTTCTTTGTTTACAACTCTTGATGCTAAGATTCTTTGTTTTGAGTATGTTAAAGATTTATATGGTTTAGATTCTGACTTCTTTGAAATTTTCAAGAAGTGTACAAAAGGAGTTTTTGAAAAATTTTACTTGTTTGATGGATTTTTGTTTAGAGAGAATAAGTTGTGCATTCCTTCTTCTTCTTTATGTGACTTACTTGTTCAAGAGGCACATGTTGGAGGGTTAATGGGACATTTTGGAATTTCTAAAACTCTTAATGTTTTAAATGAGCATTTTTTTTTGGCTCCGCATGACAAAAGATGTTGAAAAGGTTTGTGGTAGATGCATTACTTGTAGTAAATAAGCAAAATCTAGGTTACAACCTCATGGACATTATACACCTCTTCCTATTCCTGATTCTCCTAGGATTGATATTTCTATGGATTTTGTGTTAGGATTACCTCAAACTAAGCAGGGGAATGACAAAACCTGTCATACGACTATCAAATTTAAACCTAACAATTCCTATGTAAATAGGAAAAGTAAGGATTGAATCAACAGATATTTGTCAACTCTTAAATTAAAATAATTAATTGGAAAAAGGTTTTGGGGGTTTTGGAATTTTGTGAATAGAACTAAAAAGGATTTTGGAATACAAATGATATAAAAAGGTGTTAGCAAGGAACTAGTATCAAGTTATATTTTTCATGGGATTAATCATAGATAAAGACACTATTAAGTAGTTGGTTTTAGAATACCGATAAGCTCAAATAGATTAATCTCTACTTTAATTAAATAATGTTATCCATCAGCGTGTATAAGATGCTCATTCAAATTGAATTAAATAAATAATGTATCACCAGCATTAAATTGTATATAACAATTAGTTTAATTATATACAATTTGATACAGACTCTCTAGGCGACCAGCCCTAGGAACCCAAATCTCAACGGATTAGAAACCCTAATTACACAAGAAACGAGTTGAAGAAGATCAGAATTAGAACCTAAAGGAAACTAAGGCCTTTAAACCCTAATTCCTGAATAATTCTTTTAAATTGATGTTAATCTCCAAACAATATACATAGTTAATGTCCTTAAATCAAACACCTAAAAGAAACCCTAAACTGACTTGGATCTGATTACAAGTAGATTGGGCCTAATTATTCTTTAAATAAAATGTCTTAAAAACATAATTTGATAATTAGAATTAAAAGCCCAAAATGAAATTACGCATGATAATTATAACATAAAGGCCCAAAAACGAAAATTAAAGAAAAATTCTCTAATTAGCTCATGCACTCTTGTTGATCTTCCATATTTAACCCTTGCACACATAGATATGTAACCTCCCTTGGTGAAGCTTTGGAATCTTCAAGTTTTGTAGCTTCTTTATATTGAACATTCATTATCAAATCTTGTAAAGCTTTTTCATCCTCTTTGTCATTGCCCTAGTCATTGGACCACCAATTGATACGAACCTTGTCCTAACTTGTAGAACGAAACCCAAATCAATAAAGTCGTCCAAGAATCGTTTCTAGGTGGTTGCTATGGTGGAACCACGACCCATTGCTTCTATAACACGCAAGAACCTTGGTATAAAAGATACGCCACAATCAACCCACCAAACATTGATTGATAATTCAAGAACGAGTGTTCTTCAAAGAACCAAAGAGAAATAATCTCTACATTTTTATTAATAAACTTTTATTCTCCTCCTTACAAAGTATTATATGAATGATATTTATAATAGTAAAACCCTAAATAATTAAGAAAGCAAATTAAAGAAAACTTAGGACTCCTAAATCACTAAGGAAATCATATTACAAATTGTATTTTGGAAGCTACTAAAATTTATTCTATAAAATCTTCCAAATCTTATTTAAGATAGAAAATCTTCAATAAATCCTTCAATTTTCGTGCATCTTCCATAAGGAATCAAAATAGACTTTGACTTGAATTACAAGAATCAAGTATCGTAAAATAGTTGAATGTTTGACCTCCAACTTGATTTGAATTCATATTGGGCTTTTCTAAGCACGAAAATTCTTCAATCATAAGCCGTTAAAACGTCTTTGGACAGTTTGTCATTATTCTCCCCCTCTTGAAAAAGATTTGTCCTCAAATCTTTAGCATCATCATTGTTGTAGCCTTGACTTTTGATAAGCCTTTTCACAACTTGAAATAAAATCATGTTAATGGGAAAAAAAAATTTCTAAACAAAATCTATGGCCTCTTTTTTTTTCCAGATCTTTTCTGCCTATTTTCTTTTTTTGTTTTCTTTACAAGAATGAAAATAAGATTACTCAATCTCCAAACCCAATGATAAGAACCTTGCCAACATGTAACAAAACTCAATATCAACAGTGTGATAAGAACCTTGCCAACTTGTGACAAACCCAGTATCAATAATGTGAAATCTAAATATCAAGAAATCCAAAACGCGAAGAAAAAAAAATAAAAATAAAATGAAGGATATGCAAACCTAACTAGAAACTAGCTCTGATACCAAATGATACGAACCCCGTCCTAACTTGTAGAATGAAACCCAAATCAATAAAGTCGTCTAAAAATCGTTTATATGTGGTTGCTATGGTGGAACCGCGACCCATTGCTTATATGATAAGCAAGAACCTTGGTATAAGAAAGACGTCATAATCAACCCACCAAACATTGATTGATAAGTCAAGAATGAATATTTTTCAAATAACCAAAGAGAAATAATCTCTACATTTTTATTGATAAACTCATATTCTCCTCCTTATAAAGTATTATATGAATGATATTTATAATAGTAAAACCCTAAATAATTAAGAAAGAAAATTAAAGAAAACCTAGGACTCCTAAATCACTGAGGAAATCATATTACAAATTGTATTTTGGAAGCTACTAAAATTTATTTTATAAAATCTTCCAAATCCTATTTAAGATAGAAAATCTTCAAAGGATCCTTCAATTTTCGTGCATATTCCATAAGAAATCAAAATAGACTTTGACTTGTATTACAAGAATCAAGTATCGCAAAATAGTTGACTATTTGACCTCCAATTCGATTTGAATTCATATTGAATTTTTCTAAGCACGAAAATTCTTCAATAATAAGCCGTTAAAAGATTTTTGAACATTTTGTCATCACCAATTCCATGCAGAGGATCTACACAATATTTGAAATCATCAACTTGCTTGGGAACTTCAGCTTGATCTCCATTATTCCCCCCTTCCTCAAAAGGATTTGTCCTCGAATCTCCTGCATCAAACGAAGATAAATCAGCCACATTAAAAGTAGCACTAACAATACCATAATCACTTGGCAGATCCAGTTTGTAAGCATTATCATTGATTATCTCCAAAACTTGAAAATGGCCATCTCCCTTGGGCTGCAATTTTGATTTCCTTTTGTGAAGGAAACCTCTCCTTTCGTAAGTGCACCCAAACCCAATCTCCAGGTTGGAAAACAACTTTCAAACGCCCATTGTTGGCTTGCTTGGCATATTGTTCATTCCTCCTTTCAATGTTATCTTGAACCCTTGCATGCAATTCCTTCACAAAATTTGCCTTTTTCTTTCCATCAAGATTAGCATGCTCATTAGTAGGTAAAGGGAAAATATCCAAAGGAGGTAAAGGGTTAAAGCCATAAACAACCTCAAAAGGAGAATAGGAAGAAATAGAATGCAAACTCAATATGTGTGATGTATTCATAAATTAACTGATTTTTATGTTATTTAATGACTATATTTTGTTTGAAAATCGGTAAATTATATTATTTAATGAATATATTTCACGTTTCCTTTCTATTTCTTTGTTTGTAAGTTTTTCAGTATATTTTAGTTTATTATGGAGATAAAAAGAAGAAGATGAAGAAATGTTGGAAAAGATAAAAAAAAAAATCTATGTCATCCGATGACGTGGCGCAATGAGAAGATGACACGTGGCGCAATCAGAAGATGACAAGTGGCGCTTCTAGAAGCCGCAACTTGGACCAATGAGGACGCGACATGTGGCGAAGTTGGGGAAATTAGGCCACCAACTACATTTTCAAGACTTTGGGGTGCAAAATGACCATTTTGCCCCTGATTTTTATGGCTATAAATAGGGAGCTTATTTTTATGATCTAGACACCAATTCAGCTCCAATCTTCTCCATTTCTTTTGCAATTTATTTCTTTTATTATTGTCTTCATCTTAGTATATTTTCCAGATTTTTTAGAATAATATTTCAAGGCTTTTTGTAATATTTAGTAAAGAAATTCTGTCCGGGTAATTTCAATATTTCTGGGGAGTTTATCTTTCAAATTTTCTTTCTAATTTTATAAATTTCATCTTATATTTACTAAATATGTATTGTGAGTAATTTTCTTTTGTTAGTAAGGATATGTGTTAAGTTATTAATAATGGGATTATGAGATAATTTTCTTTATACTTAATTTCTATTTGGATTTATTTAACTGGACTTATGGTCGGTTTACCCGCCTAGTCTTTATTTATTTTTCTTTATGCACTTTAAATATCGCAAATGGATGGCAGAGCCACCTATTAGTTTAATTTACTTTTATGTCTTTTATTTTATGTATTATGGAAGGCCGAACCTCCTATGTAGTTTAATATATTTTTATGTCTTTAATTCTTTTTTTTATGGAAGGTCGAGCTTCCATACTTTTAGTTTGATTTATTTAAATGGCCGGTTGAACCGCTTAATTTCTTTAGTTAGTATAAATCCAATCTTTCTTTCTATATATATATATATATATGTGTGTGTGTGTATTTATTTAATATACTTATATATATTAATTAAGTATTTATATAATTCATGTTTTAACCAATATAATTGTGTGAATTAATTGGATTGACAATCTAGTTAATGAATGTGATTCAAGTAGCATCTACTAATTTAATTGAGTTGCAGCTCTTGGCTTAATTAAATTAGTTGCAGCTCTTGCCTTAATTAAATTAGTAGCAGAATTATAAATTTAAATTGTATATAATTAAGTTGATTGTTATATACAATTTAATGTTGGTGATGCCTTATTTGTTTAATGCAATTTGATTGAGCATCCTATACACGCTGGTTGGTAGTGGTGTTTAATTAAATTAGTGATTAATCTATCTGAGCTGATCGGGATTAATCTATTTTGTAAGGATAGGAATTTGTCTGAGCTGATCGGGATTCTAAAACCAACTACTTAATAATGTATCTATCTATGATTAATCCCATGAAAAATATAACTTGATACTAGTTCCTTGCTAACGCTTTTTATATCATTTGTATTCCAAAATTTCGTTTTAATTCTGTTTACAAAATCGAAATCCTCGAAAATATTTATTTTAATTGTTGTCATTTCCTTATTCTCAAAATACCAGAAAACCCCCAAACCTTTTCCGATTAACTATTTTAATTTAAGAGTTGACAAATCTCTGTGGATTCGATCCCTACTTTCCCTATCTACATAGGAATTGTTAGGTTTAAATTTGAGAGCCGTATGATAGGCGGCGTCAAATTTTGGCGCCGCTGCCGGGGATTTGTTTTAATTTCTTCTATTAAAATTGTTAATATTTTTATTTTGTTACAGATTTCATTCCTTTGGTGATATTGAGATACGGATTTCATTCCTTTGGTGACACCAGACAACAAGTTCATTGCTGTATGCACTTAAGAAGTGGTAAGATCACCGGGGAAGAACAATGGAGTAAAACACCAGTTGAGATTAGAGAACAAGCTACGGATCTTGAAGAAGGCAAAACAGAAAATCAACCGGATACCCAACTTATTTCTGGTGATATTCTTCCTGCTCATGTTTTTAATATGGCTTTGAATCAAAGATCTCTAAAAGAACTCACTGCTCCTACTCTTGATGAACAACCTTTATGCATTATTTTTCCACAAGTTGATGCTAATTTTAAAATGCATACTAGTTTTTATACAATGTTTGCCAACATTTAATGGATTACCTGGAGAAGATCCACTTAGGCACATTAAGGAATTTCATGTTATTTGCACTAATTTGAAACAAGAAGGTACAAGAGATGAAGTTATTAAACTGCGTTCTTTTCCTTTTAGCTTACAAAATAGTGCAAAAGATTGGTTATATGATTTGCTTTCGGGAAGATTTAAAAGATTATGTGCTAGTTGTCCTCATCATCAAATACCTGAACAATTATTAATTCAATATTTTTATGAGGGTTTGATTTCTTATGACAGGATGACTATTGATGCTGCTAGTAGTGGTGCTCTTTCAGATAAAACCCCACAAGCTGCATGTGAATTAATAGCTAACATGGCTGCTAATTCACAATCTTTTAACACCAAGAATGCTACTGTAAGAAAGGTAAATGAAGTAGATGCATCATCATCATCATCATCATCTACACAAATTGAGCAAAGACTAGATCATCTTACCAATTTAGTTGGTCAATTAGTTGGGAAAAGAATCAATGCACCGGTAAAAGCATGTGGAATTTGTTTAGGCAATGACCATCCTACAGATTCTTGTCCTACACTATTTCAAGAGGAGCAAGTCATCGCCATGGGTAATTTTCATAACCAACCTCAGAGAAGACAAAATCCATTCTCCAACACATACAATGAAGGGTGGAGAGACCATCCTAACTTTAGATGGAGTAACCAAGAGGTTAGGCCACCAATGAACCCACCAGGTTTTGTTCCTAATCAACACCAAAATCCTCCTCAACCTCCTCAGAACCAACAACAGAGTATGTCTTTAGAAGATATGGTAAAATCTCTAGCCTCAAGTTCTATATCTTTTCAGAGAGATACCATGTCCTTCCAAAAGGATACAAAGTCCAGCATTCACAACTTGGAGAATCAGGTAGGACAAATGGCTTCTGAGTTAGGTCAATTGAAAACAAAGCTTTTCAACAAACTTCCATCACAACCACTCAATGCCAGAGAGAATGCTAGTGTCGTAACATTAAGAAGTGGTAAAGTGTTGGAAGAATCCAAGAGACCAGAGGAAAATAAAGGCACGGAGAAAGCACCTATTTCAAGCCTAGCATCTTCCGACAAAGTTCCTCAGATAGGAGAATCTTCTTCTTCTATTCCCAAGGTAAGTCCTCCTTTCCCCAATAGGTTAACTAAGAACAAGAAAGATGAGGAAGAAAAAGATGTTCTGGAGATCTTCAAGAAAGTTGAAGTCAACATTCCTCTTTTGGACGCAATAAGACAGATTTCTGGTTATGCTAAGTTCCTAAAAGAACTTTGTACAAATAAGAAGAAGCTTAAATGTAACGAGAGAATCAGTGTGGAGGAATGTGTGTCTGCTGTTCTCCAACAGAAACTTCTCCAAAGCAGAAAGATCCAGGTATGTTCGCTATCCCTTGTACAATTGGTGATAAAGTAGTCTCAGTGACGAATCCTGTCGTACGACTCTCAAATTTAAACCTAACAATTCATATGTAGATAGGGAAAGTAGGGATCTAATCCACAGAAATTTGTCAACTCTTAAATTAAAATCGTTAATCGGAAAATGTTTGGGGGGTTTTTTGGTATTTTGAGAATAAGGAAATGACAACAATTAAAATAAATATTTTTGAGGTTTTGGATTTTGTAAACAGAATTAAAACGAAAATTGGAATACAAATGATATAAAAAGCGTTAGCAAGGAACTAGTATCAAGTTATATTTTTCATGGGATTAATCATAAATAGATACATTATTAAGTAGTTGGTTTTAGAATCCCGATCAGCTCAGACAGATTCCTATCCTTACAAAATAGATTAATCCCGATCAGCTCAGACAGATTCCTATCCTTACAAAATAGATTAATCCCGATCAGCTCAAACAGATTAATCACTAATTTAATTAAACACCACTACCAACCAGCGTGTATAGGATGCTCAATCAAATTACATTAAACAAATAACGCATCACCAACATTAAATTGTATATAACAATCAACTTAATTATATACAATTTAAATTATATAATTCCGCTACTAATTTAATTAAACCAAGAGCTGCAACTCAATTAAACTAGTAGATGCTACTTGAATTATTAATACAAGATTAATAATCCTAGCTATATAATCACATTCATTAACTAGATTGTCAATCCAATTAATTCACACAATTATATTGGTTAAAACAGAAATTATATAAATACTTAATTAATATATATAAGTATATTAAATAAATACACATATATATATATATAGAAAGAAATATTGGATTTATATTAACTAAAGAAATTAGGCGGTTCAACCGGCCATTTAAATAAATTAAACTAAAAGTATGGAGGCTCGGCCTTCCATAAAAAAAAAGAATTAAAGACATAAAAATATATTAAACTAGTTAGGAGGCTCGGCCTTCTATAATATATAAAATAAAAGACATAAAAGTAAATTAAACTAATAGGTGGCTCTGCCATCCATTTGCGATATTTAAAGTGCATAAAGCAAAATAAATAAACACTAGGCGGGTAAACCGACCATAAGTCTAGTTAAATAAATCCAAATAGAAATTAAGTATAAAGAAAATTATCTCATAATCCCATTTATTAATAACTTAACACATATCCTTGCTAACAAAAGAAAATTACTCACAATACATATTTAATAAATATAAGATGAAATTTATAAACATTTGTAATAAAATTTGAAAGATAAACTCCCCGGAAATATTGAAATTATCCGGACAGAATTTCTTTACTAAATATTACAAAAAACCTTGAAATATTATTCTAAAAAATCTGGAAAATATACTAAGATGAAGACAATAATAAAAGAAATAAATTGCAAAAGAAATGGAGAAGATTGGAGCTAAATTGGTGTCTAAATCATAAAAATAAGCTCCCTATTTATAGCCACATAAATCAGGGGCAAAATGGTCATTTTGCACCCCATAGTCTTGAAAATGTAGTTGGTGGCCTAATTTCTCCCAACTTCGCCACATGTCGCGTCCTCATTGGTCCAAATTGCGACTTCTAGAAGTGCCACTTGTCACCTTCTTATTGCGCCACGTGTCATCTTCTCATTGCGCCACGTCATCGGATGACATAGATTTTTATTTTTTAATTTTTTTTTAATTTTTTATCTTCTCCAACATTTGTTCATCTTCTTCTTTTTATCTGCATAATAAACTAAAATACACTGAAAAACTTACAAACAAAGAAATAAAAGGGAAACGTGAAATATATCCATTAAATAACATAATTAACCGATTTTCAAACAAAATATAGTAATTAAATAACATAAAAATCAGTTAATTTTTGAGTACATCAACTCACATATGAAGGGGAAGTATCTCCTATCTCTGATTTATTTCCTGATAAGCATCTTTATGCATTACATGGAATTATACTTTGGTATGCTGATATGGCTAATTATATTGTTACCAAAGTATTTCCAAATCATTTATCCAAGCCTCAAAAGGATAAAATTAGAAATGACTCAAAACATTACCTTTGGGATGATCCCTACCTATTCAAAAGCTGGGCAGACAATGTCATACGCAGATGTGTTCCAAATAATGAAATTCAATACAGATTTAATATTTGTCATACTTTTGAATGTGGAGGTCATTTTGTACCAAAACGAACAGCTAGAAAAATTCTGGAAAGTGGATTTTATTGGCCTACTCTTAACAAAGTTGCATATTACTTTGTTAAATCTTGCAATGAATGTCAAAGAGTTGGTAATATATCCAAGAAATATGAAATCTCCTGAAACCTTTTCATGAAGGATTTGTCGGAAAAATTATCAATTCCATTGCTTTTGAAGACCCACCACCAGAAAGGAATTGAAATCTGTACTCGTCGAGTCTAAGACGTTAAACAAGGGCACTGTGTGGGAGGCAACCCATCGCTTTCTTAAATACTTTTGAATTGTTTGATTTTCCTTTTTCACTTTTTAGCTTGCAGGCCTAGCAGAAATTGTTGAATACGCGTCTTCTCGGATACTGAAAGATGGCGTATTTAAGTTAATTAAATGTCCAACAGTGATTAAACACGGCTTTAAATAGCCTGCTTAATTGTTGAAAGAATCACCAAACGATTTCTGCTAATTTCCTTTCAAGAGTAAATTCCATCTGCAAGGTATTTATTTCCTTTTTACATTTTAGTTTGTCTTCCCATCCCTTCTTTCTTTCTATCTCTTTGTTACATAATGGATGATTCACTAATGACAATGAGAAGATATTATCCATTGCTCCCTATTAATTATTTGAGAAAAATCTATCTTATGAGATTTGATGTACTCATAAATTAACTGATTTTTATGTTATTTAATGACTATATTTTGTTTGAAAATCGGTTAATTATGTTATTTAATGGATATATTTCACGTTTCCCTTCTATTTATTTGTTTGTAAGTTTTTCAGTGTATTTTAGTTTATTATGGAGATAAAAAGAAGAAGATGAAGAAATGTTGGAGAAGATAAAAAATAAAAAATAAAAAAATAAAAATCTATGTCATCTGATGACGTGGCGCAATGAGAAGATGACACGTGGCGCAATAAGAAGGTGACAAGTGGCGCAATCAGAATGTGACAAGTGGCGCTTCTAGAAGTCGCAACTTGGACCAATGAGGACACGACATGTGGCGAAGTTGGGGAAATTAAGCCACCAACTACATTTTCAAGACTTTGGGGCGCAAAATGACCATTTTGCCCCTGATTTTTGTGCTATAAATAGGGAGCTTATTTTTATGATTTAGACACCAATTTAGCTCCAATCTTCTCCATTTCTTTTGCAATTTATTTCTTTTATTATTGTCTTCATCTTAGTATATTTTCTAGATTTTTTAGAATAATATTTCAAGGCTTTTTGTAATATTTAGTAAAGAAATTATGTTCGGATAATTTCAATATTTTTGGGGAGTTTATCTTTCAAACTTTCTTTCTAATGTTTATAAATTTCATCTTATATTTATTAAATATGTATTGTGAGTAATTTTCTTTTGTTAGCAACGATATGTGTTAAGTTATTAATAAATGGGATTATGAGATAATTTTCTTTGTACTTAATTTTTATTTGGATTTATTTAACTGGACTTATGGTCGGTTTACCCGCCTAATCTTTATTTATTTTGTTTTATGCACTTTAAATATAACAAAGGGATGGCCGAGCCACCTATTAGTTTAATTTACTTTTATGTCTTTTATTTTATGTATTATGGAAGGCCGAATTCTTTTTTTTATGGAAGGCCGAGCCTCCATACTTTTAGTTTAATTTATTTAAATGGCCGGTTGAACCGCCTAATTTATTTAGTTAATATAAATCCAATCTTTCTTTCTATATATATATATGTGTGTATTTATATAATTCCTGTTTTTACCAATATAATTGTGTGAATTAATTGGATTGACAATCTAGTTAATGAATGTGATTATATAGCTAGGATTATTAATCTTGTATTAACAATTCAAGTAGCATCTACTAGTTTAATTGAGTTGCAGCTCTTGGCTTAATTAAATTAGTAGCAGAATTATATAATTTAAATTGTATATAATTAAATTGATTGTTATATACAATTTAATGTTGGTGATGCCTTATTTGTTTAATGCAATTTGATTGAGCATCCTATACACGCTGGTTGGTAGTGGTGTTTAATTAAATTAGTGATTAATCTGTTTGAGCTGATCGGGATTAATCTATTTAGTAAGGATAGGAATCTGTCTGAGCTGATCGGGATTCTAAAACCAACTACTTAATAATGTATCTATCTATGATTAATCCCATGAAAAATATAACTTGATACTAGTTCCTTGCTAACGCTTTTATATCATTTGTATTCCAAATTTCGTTTTTAATTCTTTTTACAAAATCCAAAACCTCAAAAATATTTATTTTAATAGTTGTCATTACCTTATTCTCAATATTCCAAAACCCCCAAAACCTTTTTCGATTAATGATTTTAATTTAAGAGTTGACAAATCTCTGTGGATTAGATCCCTACTTTGCCTATCAAATAGGAATTGTTAGGTTTAAATTTGAGAGCCGTACGACAGGCTTCGTCAAATTTTGGCGCCGTTGCCGGGGATTTGTTTTAATTTCTTTTATTAAAATTGTTAATCTTTTTATTTTGTTACAGATTTCATTCCTTTGGTGATACTGAGATACAAATTTCATTCCTTTTGTGACACCAGACAACAAGTTCATTGTTGTATGCACTTAAGAAGTGGTAAGATCACCGGGGAAGAACAAAGGAATAAAACACCTGTTGAGATCAGAGAACAAGCTACGGATCTTGAAGAAGGCAAAGCAGAAAATCAACATGATATCCAACTTATTTCTGGTGATATTCTTCCTGCTCATGTTTTTAATATGGCTTTGAATCAAAGATCTCTAAAAGAACTCACTGCTCCTACTCTTGATGAACAACCTTTATGCATTATTTTTCCACAAGTTGATGCTAATTTTAAAATGCATACTGGTTTTTATACAATGTTTGCCAACATTTAATGGATTACCTGGAGAAGATCCACTTAGGCACATTAAGGAATTTTATGTTATTTGCACTAATTTGAAACAAGAAGGTACAAGAGATGAAGTTATTAAACTGCGTTCTTTTCCTTTTAGCTTACAAAATAGTGCAAAAGATTGGTTATATGATTTGCCTTCGGGATCTATTCAAGATTGGACTGGAATGCAAAGAGCTTTTCTTGCCAAATATTATCCTGCATCTAGAACTGCAACAGTCCGAAAAGATATAAGTGGCATAAGACAACAAAATGGTGAAACATTGTATGAATATTGGGAAAGATTCAAAAGATTATGTGCTAGTTGTCCTCATCATCAAATACCTGAACAATTATTAATTCAATAGTTTTATGAGGGTTTGATTTCTTATGACAGGATGACAATTGATGCAGCTAGTGGTGGTGCTCTTTCAGATAAAACCCCACAAGCTGCACGTGAATTAATTGCTAACATGGCTACTAATTCACAATCTTTTAACATTAGGAATGATACTGTCAGGAAAGTTAATGAAGTAGATACATCATCATCATCATCATCATCTACACAAATTGAGCAAAGATTAGATCATCTTACCAATTTAGTTGGTCAATTAGTTGAGAAAAGAATCAATGCACCGGTAAAAGCATGTGGAATTTGTTTAGGCAATGACCATCCTACAGATTCTTGTCCTACTCTCTTTCAAGAGGAACAAGCCAATGCCATGGGTAATTTTCAAAACCAACCTCAGAGAAGACACAATCCATTCTCCAACACATACAATGAAGGGTGGAGAGACCATCCTAACTTTAGATGGAGTAACCAAGGGGTTAGGCCACCAATGAACCCACCAGGTTTTGTTCCTAATCAACACCAAAATCCTCCTCAGAACCAACAACCTAGTATGTCTTTAGAAGATATGGTGAAATCTCTAGCTTCAAGTTCTATATCTTTTCAGAGAGATACCATGTCCTTCCAAAAGGATACAAAGTCCAGCATTCACAATTTGGAATCAGGTAGGACAAATGGCTTCTGAGTTAGGTCAATTGAAAACACAGATTTTCAATAAACTTACATCACAACCACTTTTCAGTGTTGGAAGAATCCAAGAGACCAGAGGAAAATAAAGGCACGGAGAAAGCACTTATTTCAAGCCCAGCATCTTTCGACAAAGTTCCTCAGATAGGAGAATCTTCTTCTTATATTCCCAAGGTAAGTCCTCCTTTCCATAATAGGTTAACTAAGAACAAGAAAGATGAGGAAGAAAAAGATGTTCTTGAAATCTTCAAGAAAGTTGAAGTCAACATTCCTCTTTTGGATGCAATAAGTCAGATTCCTCGTTATGCTAAGTTCCTAAAAGAACTTTGTATCAACAAGAAGAAGCTTAAAGGTAACGAGAGAATCAGTGTGGGGGAATGTGTATTTGCTGTTCTCCAACAAAAACTTCCTGCAAAGCAAAAAGATCCAGGTATGTTCGCTATCCCTTATACAATTGGTGATAGGGTAATCTCAGGTTGTATGCTAGATTTAGGAGACTCTATTAATGTCATGCCGTATACAATCTATAACTCTTTAAATTTGGGACCAATGAAGCCGACTAGAATTGTTATTCAGTTAGCTGATAGGTCTGTGGCTTATCCAGAAGGAGTAATAGAAGATGTACTGGTTAAAGTCAATGATTTAGTATTCCCTGCAGATTTCTACTAGAAGATGTACTTGTTCATCACAGTCACCTATTCTGTTAGGTAGACCATTTATGAAAACTACTAGAACTAAGATTGATGTAAATGAAGGTACTTTATCAATGGAATTTGATGGTGATAAAATTTCTTTTAACATATTTGATGCCATGAAGTATCCTTCTGATGAATGTTCTACAGTTTCTGTTGTGGATATTATATATCCACTTATTGAAGATATATTTGATTTGAGCTACACTGAAATGATGCAATCCATTATGAACTTGAGCATAGATGAAAAATGTTCTTGACACTTTATCTGTGGAATGTGATAATGAACTTAAACAAGCTGTCAAGGATTTATCTGCATGTCCTGTTAGTAATTCTAAAATTGCATTACCTAGCTCACATGATAAAATTTTACCATCTGTTGTTTGTCCCCCGTCACTTGAGCTTAAAGCTTTACCTTCTCATTTGAAATATGCATATTTGAGTGAAGGTCATGCTTTACCTGTTATTATTGCTAACAATCTCTCATCTTCCCAAGAAGAGAGATTAGTTTCTGTGCTTAGGGACAACAAAACTGCCATCGGCTGGACTTTAGCCGACATTAAAGGTATTAGCCCATCAATATGCATGCACCGTATATTGTTAGAAGATGGAGCTAAACCAACCAGAGACTCACAAAGGAGACTAAATCCTCCTATGATAGAAGTAGTAAAAGCTGAAATTCTTAAACTTCTTGATGCTGGTGTCATCTATCCAATCACATATTCACATTGGGTAAGTCCTGTGCATGTTGTTCCAAAGAAAAGTGGAATAATTATTGTGGAGAACTCTGAAGGTGAGAAAGTTCCTACTAGAGTGCAAAATGGTTGGAGAGTCTGTATAGACTACAGGAAACTTAATGCATCAACTAGAAAAGACCATTTTCCCCTTCCTTTCATGGATCAAATGTTAGAACATTTATCTGGTCGTTCTCATTATTGTTTCCTTGATGGTTATTCTGGATATTTTCAAATTGCTATTGCCCCAGAAGACCAAGGTAAGACTACTTTTACATGCCCATTTGGTACTTATGCTTATAGAAGAATGCCTTTTGGTTTATGCAATGCACCTGCTACCTTTCAAAGATGCATGATGTCCTTATTTTCTGATTTTGTCACGAATATCATTGAAACTTTCATGGATGATTTTACTGTCTATGGAAATTCATTTGATTCATGTTTAGAAAATTTGGAACTTGTGCTTAAACGGTGTGTTGAAACTAACCTTGTTCTCAATTATGAAAAGTGTCATTTTATGGTAGAACAAGGAATTGTTTTAGGGCATGTAGTTTCACCACAAGGACTGGCTGTTGACAAAGCAAAGATTGATGTGATTAAATCTATTCCTTATCCTTCTACGGTAAGAGAAGTAAGATCCTTCTTAGGCCATGTTGGATTCTATAGAAGGTTTATTAAGGATTTCTCTAAAACTGTTCAACCTTTATGCAAGCTATTACAAAAAGAACATAAATTCAATTTTGATGAAGGTTGTAAAGATGCATTTAAATTGTTGAAAGAGAAATTGATTTTATCACCTATCATTCAACCCCCTAATTGGAATTTTCCTTTTGAGATAATGTGTGATGCTAGTGACAAAGCAGTTGGAGCTGTTCTAGGTCAAAAAATAGATAAAGTTCCTCATGTGATATATTATGCATCTAAATTACTTGATGATGCCCATTGCAATTATACCACAACTGAGAAGGAACTCTACTCTGTTATTTTTGCTCTAGAAAAATTTAGATCTTATCTGTTGGGAACAAAAGTGATTGTTTATTCAGATCATGCAGCTCTAAAGTGTCTGTTAAAGAAGAAGGAGTCTAAACCAAGACTACTGAGATGGATTCTCTTACTCCGGGAATTTGACCTTGAAATCCGAGATAACAAGGGAGTAGAGAATCTTGTTGCTGATCATTTGAGTCGACTGACATATGACGGGGAAGTATCTCCTATCTCTGATTTATTTCCTGATGAGCATCTTTATGCATTGCATGGAATTATACCTTGGTATGCTGATATGGTTAATTATATTGTTACCAAAGTATTTCCAAATCATTTATCTAAGCCTCAAAAGGATAAAATTAGGATGACCCCTACCTTTGGGATGACCCCTACCTTTTCAAAAGCTGCGCAGACAATGTCATACGCAAATGTGTTCCAAATAACGAAATTCAATCCATATTGAATTTTTGTCATACTTTTGAATCTGGAGGTCATTTTGGACCAAAACGAACTGCTAGAAAAATTCTGGAAAGTGGATTTTATTGGCCTACTCTTAACAAAAATGCATATTACTTTGTTAAATCTTACAATGAATGTCAAAGAGTTGGTAATATATCCAAGAGAGATGAAATGCCTTTGAAAACTATCTTAGTTTGTGAACTTTTTGATGTATGGGGTATTGATTTCATTGGACCTTTTCCTTCGTCTTTTGGAAATACTTACATCTTGCTTGCAGTGGATTATGTGTCCAAATGGATTGAAGCTAAGGCCACTCGAACGAATGATTCCAAAGCAGTTGTGACATTTATCAAGGACAACATATTCCATAGATTTGGAATTCCAAAGGCCATCATCAGTGACAGAGGTACGCATTTTTGCAACAAGGTAGTGGAAACTCTGTTTAAAAAATATCATGTTTCTCATAAGGTTTCTACTGCCTATCATCCTCAAACAAATGGACTTGCTGAAATCTCTAACAGGGAAATTAAGTCTATTCTAGCTAAAGTAGTCAATCCTAATAGGAAAGACTGGAGCCTTCGATTGGGAGATGCTCTTTGGGCATACAGAACAACATTCAAAACCCCAATTGGTATGTCACCATTTAGATTGGTTTATGGTAAAACCTGTCATCTACCTGTGGAATTAGAACATAAGGCATTTTGGGCCATTAAACAATGTCATCTTAATCTTGATAATGCACAACCTAATCGAAAACTGCAAATTCAAGAACTAGAAGAGATTAGAAATGATGCATATGTTAATTCCTGGATTGCAAAAGAAAAGATGAAATATTACCATGACAAAAATCTTTCAAGGAAGAATTTCAATATTGGTGATAAGGTTCTACTCTATAATTCTCGTCTGAGACTGTTTTCAGGAAAGCTAAAGTCAAGGTGGATTGGCCCATTTGTTATCATTAATATCTTTAATCACGGGTCAGTGGAGATAAAAAGTCTTCAAACGAGCAAAATTTTCAAAGTGAACGGTCATCTCCTTAAACCTTTTCATGAAGGTTTTGTCAGGCAAATTATCGATTCCGTTGCTTTTAAAGACCCACCACCAGAAAGGAATTGAAATCTGTGCTCGTCGAGTCTAAGACGTTAAACAAGGGCGCTGTGTGGGAGGCAACCCATCGCTTTCTTAAATACTTTTGAATTGTTTGATTTTCCTTTTTTCACTTTTTGGCTTGCAGGCCTAGAAGAAATTGTTGAATACGCGTCTTCTCAGATACTGAAAGATGGCGTATTGAAGTTAATTAAATGTCCAACAGTGATTAAACACGGCTTTAAATAGCCTGCTTAATTGTTGAAAGAATCACCAAACGATTTCTGCTAATTTCCTTTCAAGAGTAAATTTCATCTGCAAGGTATTTCTTTCTTTTTTTACATTTTAGTTTGTCTTTCCATCCCTTCTTTCTTTCTATCTCTTTGTTACATAATGGATAATTCACTAATGAAAATGAGAAGATATTATCCATTTCTCCCTATTAATTATTTGAGAAAAATCTATCTTATGAGATTGGAGCGTATGAAATTACTAGTATCCATTGGAATGCTAGAGGATATTAGGTGGATAATTGAAGTTAAGGTCCAAATTAGTGGTGAACATCCAGCTTTTCCCAAACGTCAACCTCGGTTGGGGAAGAGTAGTTATGCAAAGAAACGGAGAGGTAAAAGAATGAGAGTCTGTTATAAATGTGCTAGATGGAACTGTGATACCAGTTGTCGTTCACTTGGGTATTTATCCGATAATCGAGAAGACAAAATTGCTTTCATTAAGAATGGACTGAGTAAAGAGTCATTAGATGATATCAAATTGACTATTGATTTGCATTCTAGTGGATACGTTCAAATGGAAATTCTCGGGTTATGGAAACAATTCAAAATTGAACAACTCCGGTACACTCTTCGGTATCTGAATTTAAACGATCCCGTTTGCCAGTTTTTAAGAAAGTTGGATGAGCAGCATACCCCCGACTCATAGAAGGTGTTTGAAACCGTTACTGGACGTAAAACCAGAGGAAGATGTGAGCCACAATCACAACTACTTGTTTTTATTTGTTTCTTCCTTGATTTGTTTTATTTGTTTGTTTTCTTTTTAGTGTGTAACAGAATCACTTTTGAAGTCGTTACTATGGAAGGTCCATCAATCAAAAGTCTAACAAACATCGTAGTGTTTGGAGGAACAACCGTAGGTGCTACTGTTTCGCATCTAACTGCTGCTATCCAATTGGGAAGAGTACTAGCTCATCGAAAGATCGGTCTAGTATACGAAGGAGGAAATGCTGGTTTAATTAGAGAGGTTGCTCGAGCACACCAGTCATACCAAACACTTGTTCAAATTGAAACAAATCAACCAAACAAAGTTCTCGCGGTAGGTGTAATTCTCACTCCTCTGAAAGAAGTATATGGCAGAACAATTGGATATGAGGTACAAACAAAATCATTTTATGAACGCATGACACTCATGTTGCATAACTCTGATGCTTTCATAGTCATACCAGGAGGATATGAGGTATTAGAATGCTTGTTCAATTTAACATTCTGGTTTAACATGAAATTGCACACTAAACCAATTGGTCTTTTAAATGTTGATCACTACTTTGATGGTTTGTTAGCATTTCTTGACATAGCTGTAACACATAAGCTTCTATCTCCAGTAGCACGAAGAATAATTGTATCTGCACCCACAACCAAGGAGCTATTGGATGAATTAGTGACTTTTGTACCAGAGACAGATCCAGAAGTACCTCCAATTAACTGGTTAATTTCCGGTAACAAGCGAAAAAGAGATTAAATGGATTTAGAGTTAAAGTTGTAAGTTTTTCTTTTTAAATAAATGTGTGTTTTTTTTTTAATTAAAAGCTGTGGAATAATGTTGTTGTTTTTAAAACTTTGTGTGTTTTTACATTGAGGACAATGTAATTCCCAAGTATGGGGGGGTGGTTTGAGTAAAGAGTTAAGTGATTAAACTCATTTGATTCTTGATCCACACCTTTAAAAACATTGTTTTTAATAATTTGTTGTTTTGTTGAATAAATCATGCATGTATTATAACTTTTTAAGATATTAGGTAATTTTGTGTTAAATTTTTCAGTCATTTTATAATTGTAACCCTTTCTGTAAATTTTTTTTCGAATAAATCAATTGAATATCTTAGCAATTTGACAAAAATATTCTTATTTAACTAATGTGGCTAAATGTTTTATGTTATGAAACCCAGAGTTAAAAACATTAGTATTTTGACTTGATGATAATGTAAGTTTACTATGTGTTTTAGTACATTTAAGGTCACTCTCTACACACTAGAACTTGTTCTTTCACATGTTTGAGACGAAATTTAAATAAGATCTTGGTTGATTTGGGGATGACATAAGGCCTTCTTTGATAGTTTGAGCCTTTCTAAACGAACCATACTTATATATATCCCTCGATCCTACTTTGAGCCAACATGTATGAATGGTTTCATTACCATTTAATTTCTTTGATAATTAGCCTCGTTTATTACTTTTCTATCCAAATATTTTATTGAGAATGTATTACCATGTGTTAATCTGTATAGAAAAGTTATGAACACTGCTGATAAAGGATTACGAGATATTGCCAAAAAAATCGAAAGGTAAAAAAAAAAAATCAAAGAGCCGTCGTTTATGCACTTGATACGACAGGTTTCCACACATAAACGACGGTTCCCTATCCGTCGTTTATACACCTAAAACAACGGTCTTTCATTAATATGCGACGGTCCAAACCGTCGTATTACATTTATTAAGAGATTATAATAATTATTTTAACACGGACCGTCGTAAATAATAAGCAAAGTATATATGACGCTTTTGTGGCCGTCGTATGAAATGAAAATACTACTAAAAGTGTCACATTCAAATTTATTTACAGCTAATGGTCATATAACACTATTTGTTACTACGAGCTGTCGTATTAGGATAGTTTTTTACCACGTATCGTCGTATATAGTCTACTGATGTACTCATAAATTAACTGATTTTTATGTTATTTAATGACTATATTTTGTTTGAAAATCGGTTAATTATGTTATTTAATGGATATATTTCACGTTTCCCTTCTATTTCTTTGTTTGTAAGTTTTTCAGTGTATTTTAGTTTATTATGGAAATAAAAAGAAGAAGATGAAGAAATGTTGGAGAAGATAAAAATAAAATAAAATAAAATAAAATAAATCTATGTCATCCGATGACGTGGAGCAATGAGAGGATGGCACATGGCGCAATCAGAAGATGACAAGTGGCGCAATCAGAAGGTGACAAGTGTTCCTTATAGAAGCCGCAACTTGGACCAATGAGGACGCGAACTACATTTTCAAGACTTTGGGGTGCAAAATGACCATTTTGCCCCTGATTTTTGTGGCTATAAATAGGGAGCTTATTTTTATGATTTAGACACCAATTTAGCTCCAATCTTCTCCATTTCTTTTGCAATTTATTTCTTTTATTATTGTCTTCATATTAGTATATTTTCCAGATTTTTTTAGAATAATATTTCAAGGCTTTTTGTAATATTTAGTAAAGAAATTCTATCCGGATAATTTCAATATTTCCGGGGAGTTTATCTTTCAAATTTTATTTCTAATGTTTATAAATTTCATCTTATATTTATTAAATATGTATTGTGAGTAATTTTCTTTTGTTAGCAAGGATATGTGTTAAGTTATTAATAAATGGGATTATGAGATAATTTTCTTTATATTTAATTTCTATTTGGATTTATTTAATTAGATTTATGGTCGGTTTACCCGCCTAATCTTTATTTATTTTTCTTTATGCACTTTAAATATCGCAAATGGATGGCAGAGCCACCTATTAGTTTAATTTACTTTTATGTTTTTTATTTTATGTATTATGGAAGGCCGAACCTCCTAACTAGTTTAATATATTTTTATGTCTTTAATTCTTTTTTTTATGGAAGGCCGAGCCTCCATATTTTTAGTTTAATTTATTTAAATGGCCGGTTGAACCGCCTAATTTCTTTAGTTAATATAAATCCAATATTTCGTTCTATATATATATATGTGTGTGTATTTATTTAATATACTTATATATATTAATTAAGTATTTATATAATTTCTGTTTTAACCAATATAATTGTGTGAATTAATTGGATTGACAATCTATTTAATGAATGTGATTATATAGCTAGAATTATTAATCTTGTATTAATAATTCAAGTAGCATCTATTAGTTTAATTGAGTTGCAGCTCTTGGCTTAATTAAATTAGTAGCGGAATTATATAATTTAAATTGTATATAATTAAGCTGATTGTTATATACAATTTAATGTTGGTGATGCCTTATTTGTTTAATGCAATTTGATTGAGCATCCTATACACGCTGGTTGGTAGTGGTGTTTAATTAAATTAGTGATTAATCTGTCTGAGCTGATCAAGATTAATCTATTTTGTAAGGATAGGAATCTATCTGAGCTGATCGGAATTCTAAAACCAACTACTTAATAATGTATCTATCTATGATTAATCCCATGAAAAATATAACTTGATACTAGTTCCTTGCTAACGCTTTTTATATCATTTTTATTCCAAATTTCGTTTTAATTCTGTTTACAAAATCCAAAACCTCAAAAATATTTATTTTAATTGTTGTCATTTCCTTATTCTCAAAATACTAAAAAAAACCCCCAAACCTTTTCCGATTAACGATTTTAATTTAAGAGTTGACAAATCTCTGTGGATTCGATCCCTACTTTCCCTATCTACATAGGAATTGTTAGGTTTAAATTTGAGAGCCGTACGACAGGCTTCGTCATCTAGTAAATACAACCATTTGATGTAAATAACATAGTTTTATACGACGGTCTAAAAACCATCGTATATAATAGTTTAAACGATGGACCGTCATTTATGATCATTATTTACGACGGTTCTAGGTCCGTCGTATAAGAGTCTGTCGTTAATATGATGTTTTCCTGTAGTGTATTAGCTTAATTTACTTTTTTGTCTTTTATTTTATGTATTATGGAAGGCCGAGCCTCCTAACTAGTTTAATATATTTTTATGTCTTTAATTTTTTTTTTATGAACGGCCGAGCCTCCATACTTTTAGTTTAATTTATTTAAATGGCCGGTTGAACCGCCTAATTTCATAAGTTAATATAAATCCAATCTTTCTTTCTATATATATATATATATGTGTGTGTATTTATTTAATATACTTATATATATTAATTAAGTATTTATATAATTTCTGTTTTAACCAATATAATTGTGTGAATTAATTGGATTGACAATCTAGTTAATGAATGTGATTATATAGCTAGAATTATTAATCTTGTATTAATGATTCAAGTAGCATCTACTACTTTAATTAAGTTGCAGCTCTTGGCTTAATTAAATTAGTAGCGGAATTATATAATTTAAATTACATATAATTAAGCTGATTGTTATATACAATTTAATGTTGGTGATGTCTTATTTGTTTAATGCAATTTGATTGAGCATCCTATACACGCTGGTTGGTAGTGGTGTTTAATTAAATTAGTGATTAATCTGTCTGAGCTGATCGGGATTAATCTATTTTGTAAGGATAGGAATCTGTCTGAGCTGATCGGGATTCTAAAACCAACTACTTAATAATGTATCTATCATTCCTTTGGTGACAGCAGACAACAAGTTCATTGTTATATGCACTTAAGAAATGGTAAGATCACCGGGGAAGAACAAAGGAGTAAAACACCAGTTGAGATCAGAGAACAAGCTACGGATCTTGAAGAAGGCAAAGCAGAAAATCAACCGGATACCCAACTTATTTCTGGTGATATTCTTCCTGCTCATCTTTTTAATATGGCTTTGAATCAAAGATCTCTAAAAGAACTCACTGCTCTTACTCTTGATGAACAACCTTTATGCATTATTTTTCCACAAGTTGATGCTAATTTTAAAATGCATACTGGTTTTATACAATGTTTGCCAACATTTAATGGATTACTTGGAGAAGATCCACTTAGGCACATTAAGGAATTTCATGTTATTTGCACTAATTTGAAACAAGAAGGTACAAGAGATGAAGTGATTAAACTGCGTTCTTTTCCTTTTAGCTTACAAAATAGTGCAAAAGATTGGTTATATGATTTGCCTTTGGGATCTATTCAAGATTGGATTGGTATGCAAAGAGCTTTTCTAGCTAAATATTATCCTGCATCTAGAACTGCAACAGTTCGAAAATACATAAGTGGCATAAGACAACAAACTGGTGAAACATTGTATGAATATTGAGAAAGATTTAAAAGATTATGTGCTAGTTGTCCTCATTATCAAATACCTGAACAATTATTAATTCAATAATATTTTTATGAGGGTTTGATTTCTTATGACAGGATGACTATTGATGCTACTAGTGGTTGTGCTCTTTCAGATAAAACCCCACAAGCTGCACGTGAATTAATAGTTAACATGGCTACTAATTCACAATCTTTTAACACCAGGAATGATACCGTAAGAAAGGTGATGTACTCATAAATTAACTGAATTTTATGTTATTTAATGACTATATTTTGTTTGAAAATCGGTTAATTATGTTATTTAATGGATATATTTCATGTTTCCCTTCTATTTCTTTGTTTGTAAGTTTTTTAGTGTATTTTAGTTCATTATGGAGATAAAAAGAAGAAGAAGAAATGTTGGAGAAGTTTAAAAAAATAAAATAAAAATCTATATCATCCGATGACGTGGCGCAATAAGAAGATGACATGTGGTGCAATCAGAAGATTACATGTGGCGCAATCAGAAGATGACAAATGGCTCTTCTAGAAGCCGCAATTTAGATCAATGAGGACGCGACATGTGGCGAAGTTGGGGAAATTAGGCCGCCAACTACATTTTCAAGACTTTGGGGTGCAAAATGACCATTTTGCCCCTGATTTTTATGGCTATAAATAGGGAGCTTATTTTTATGATTTAGACACCAATTTAGCTCCAATCTTCTCCATTTCTTTTGCAATTTATTTCTTTTATTATTGTCTTCATCTTAGTATATTTTCTAGATTTTTTTAGAATAATATTTCAAGGCTTTTTGTAATATTTAGTAAAGAAATTATGTTCGGATAATTTCAATATTTCCGGGGAGTTTATCTTTCAAATTTTCTTTCTAATGTTTATAAATTTCATCTTATATTTATTAAATATGTATTGTGAGTAATTTTCTTTTGTTAGCAAGGATATGCGTTAAGTTATTAATAAATTTTATTATGAGATAATTTTCTTTGTACTTAATTTATATTTGGATTTATTTGACTGGACTTATGGTCGGTTTACCCGCCTAGTCTTTAATTATTTTTTTCTTTATGCACTTTAAATATCGCAAATGGATGGCCGAGCCACCTATTAGTTTAATTTACTTTTATGTCTTTTATTTTATGTACTATGGAAGGCCAAGCCTCCATACTTTTAGTTTAATTTATTTAAATTGCCGGTTGAACCGCCTAATTTCTTTTGTTAATATAAATCCAATCTTTCTTTCTATATATATATATATGTGTGTATTTATTTAATATACTTATATATATTAATTAAGTATTTATATAATCCTGTTTTAACTAATATAATTGTGTGAATTAATTGGATTGACAATCTATTTAATGAATGTGATTATATAGCTAGAATTATTAATCTTGTATTAATAATTCAAGTAGCATCTACTAGTTTAATTGAGTTGCAGCTCTTGGCTTAATTAAATTAGTAGCGAAATTAAATAATTTAAATTGTATATAATTAAGCTGATTGTTATATACAATTTAATGTTGGTGATGTCTTATTTGTTTAATGCAATTTGATTGAGCATCCTATACACGCTGGTTAGTAGTGGTGTTTAATTAAATTAGTGATTAATCTGTCTGAGCTGATCGGGATTAATCTATTTTGTAAGGATAGGAATCTGTCTGAGCTGATCGGGATTCTAAAACCAACTACTTAATAATGTATCTATCTATGATTAATCCCATGAAAAATATAACTTGATACTAGTTCCTTGCTAACGCTTTTAATATCATTTGTATTCCAAATTTCGATTTAATTCTGTTTACAAAATCCAAAACCTCAAAAGTTTTTATTTTAATTGTTGTCATTACCTTATTCTCAAAATACCAAAAACCCCCAAAACCTTTTCCGATTAACGATTTTAATTTAAGAGTTGAAAAATGTTTGTGGATTCGATCCCTACTTTCCCTATCTACATAAGAATTGTTAGGTTTAAATTTGAGAGCCATACGAAAGGCTTCGTCAAAGTTTGGCGCCGTTGCCGGGGATTTGTTTTAATTTCTTCTATTAAAATTGTTAATCTTTTTTATTTTGTTACAGATTTCATTCCTTTGGTGATATTGAGATACAAATTTCATTCCCTTGGTGACACCAGACAACAAGTTCATTGTTATATGCACTTAAGAAATGGTAAGATCACCGGGGAAGAACAAAGGAGTAAAACACCAGTTGAGATCAGAGAACAAGCTACGGATCTTGAAGAAGGCAAAGCAGAAAATCAACCGGATACCCAACTTATTTCTGGTGATATTCTTCCTGCTCATCTTTTTAATATGGCTTTGAATCAAAGATCTCTAAAATAACTCACTGCTCTTACTCTTGATGAACAACCTTTATGCATTATTTTTCCACAAGTTGATGCTAATTTTAAAATGCATACTGGGTTTTTACAATGTTTGCCAACATTTAATGGATTACTTGGAGAAGATCCACTTAGGCACATTAAGGAATTTCATGTTATTTGCACTAATTTGAAACAAGAAGGCATAAGACAACAAACTGGTGAAACATTGTATGAATATTGAGAAAGATTTAAAAGATTATGTGCTAGTTGTCCTCATTATCAAATACCTGAACAATTATTAATTCAATAATATTTTTATGAGGGTTTGATTTCTTATGACAGGATGACTATTGATGCTGCTAGTGGTGGTGCTCTTTCAGATAAAACCCCACAAGCTGCACGTGAATTAATAGTTAACATGGCTACTAATTCACAATCTTTTAACACCAGGAATGATACCGTAAGAAAGGTAAATGAAGTAGATGCATCATCATCATCATCTACACAAATTGAGCAAAGACTAGATCATTGACGAAGCCGGTCGTACGACTCTCAAATTTAAACCTAACAATTCCTATGTAGATAGGGAAAGTAGGGATCGAATCCACAGAGATTTGTCAACTCTTAAATTAAAATCATTAATCGGAAAGGGGTTTGGGGGGTTTTTGGTATTTTGAGAATATAATTAAAAAGGAATTTTGAATATAAATGATATAAAAAAAAAGCGTTAGCAAGGAATTAGTATCAAGTTATATTTTTCATGGGATTAATCATAGATCAAGACATTATTAAGTAATTGGTTTTAGAATCCCGATCAGCTCAGACAGATTCCTATCCTTACAAATTAGATTAATTCTGATCAGCTCAGACATATTAATCTTTAATTTAATTAAACACCACTACCAACCAGCGTGTATAAGATGCTCAATCAAATTGCATTAAGTAAATAAGGTATCACCAACATTAAATTGTATATAACAATCAGCTTAATTATATACAATTTAAATTATATAATTCCACTACTAATTTAATTAACCCAAGAGCTGCAACTCAATTAAATTAATAGATGCCACTTGAATCATTAATACAAGATTAATAATCCTAGCTATATAATCACGTTTATTAACTAGATTGTCAAGCCAATTAATTCACATAAGTTTATTAATTAAAACAAGAATTATATAAATACTTAATTAATATATAGATATAAGTATATTAAATAAATATACAAATATATATATATATATAAAGAAAGATTGGATTTATATTAACTAAACAAATTAGGCGGTTCAACCGGCCATTTAAATAAATTCAACTAAAAGTATGGAGGCTCGGCTTTCCATAAAAAAGAAAATAAAAGACATAAAAGTAAATTAAACTAATAGGTGGCTCGACCATCCATTTGCGATAAAGCAAAATAAATAAAGACTAGGCGGGTAAACCGACCATAAGTCCAGTTAAATAAATCCAAATAGAAATTAAGTACAAAAAAAATTATCTCATAATCCCATTTATTAATAACTTAACACATATCCTTGCTAACAAAAGGAAATTACTCACAATTCATATTTAATAAATATAAGATGAAATTTATAAACATTAGAACGAAAATTTGAAAGAAATACTCCTCAAAAATATTGAAATTATCCGGACAGAATTTCTTTACTAAATTTTACAAAAAGACTTGAAAAACTATTCTAAAAATTCTAGAAATTATATTAATATGATGATAATAATAAAAGAAAGAAATTACAAAAGAAATGGAGAAAATTGGAGCTAAATTGGTGTCTTAAATGAGAAATGAAGCTAGCATATTTATAGGGAAATTTCTAGGGGTAAAATGGTCATTTTGACCTCTAGGTACTTTAGCAGGTTGACTTGCTGACTTTGACCAGCCGACGACACTGTTCATGACGTAAGCAGTGACGTCATCATCGACGGTGGTACTATTCACCGGAGTTACTGTTCATGTTAATCTTCATTTCTTCTTCTTCTTTTTATCTCCAAAATGTACTAAAATACACTGAAAAACTTATAACACAAAGAAATAGAAAGGAAATGTGAAATATATCCATTAAATGACACAATTAACCGATTTTTAAACAAAATATAGTCATTAAGTAGTATAAAAATCAGTTAATTTATGAGTACATCAAATTCCCCCACACTATCTCTTTGCTTGTCCTCAAGCAAAATATAAACACAAAATATACAAGTATAAATAACTTAAATAAGATTAATAAGGTAACAAAGTGTTATATTAATTTCAATACAACTTTCACAATTAACCCCTTTTTATTTGAAAAGTAATTGTGCTCGTGTGCTTGAATATCACTTACAAGTTTAATATTAATATTCAAAGTTAACAAAATGTGATTGTGAAAAACATAAAATCCATAATAATTTTTTTTTTTTTTGAAAACATGCTATCAGTATAATGAAAAGATAACAACAAAGTCACTATGTAAATGAAAATACATTCTTAGTTTCTCAACACAACTTATAAGTTTGTAAACTCACATACTTTCCACTAATGATGAAAATTTTGGTCGATCTGGGTCAAATAGAACTTTTAAGCTTGTAATGTTAAGCTCGGGATTTGGCTACAAACGAAGGATAAGAATATTCCAAATATTTCAAGAGTTTATATTGTGAATGAATTACTACCTCTTGAAAAAAATTAGCCATGATATCTCTTCATTTTTCACACTTTTCTATTTTCTTTTTCTTTTTCTTTTCTTTTCTTCTTCTTCTTCTTTTTTTTTTGTTTTTTTTTTTGTTTTGAAGAGATCATATCTATGAGCTTTTTACCTTTCGGTTTTTGACAATATCTCGTAATCCTTAATCAGCAGTGTTCATAACTTTTCAATACAGATTAACACATGTTTAATACATTCTCAATAAAGTATCTGGATAGAAAAGTAATAAATGAGGCTATTTATCAAAGAAATTAAATGGTAATGAAACCATTCATACTTGTTGGCTCAAAGTAGGATCGAGGGATATATATAAGTATGGTTCGTTCAGAAAGGCTCAAACTATCAAAGAATGCCTTATGTCATCCCCAAATCAACCAAGATTTTATTTAAATTTCGTCTCAAGCATGTGAAAGAACAAGTTCTAGTATGTAGAGAGTGACCTTAAATGTACTAAAACACACAGTAAACTTACATTATCATCAAATCACAATAGAAAATGTTTTTAACTCTAGGTTTCATAACATAAAAGATTTAGCCACATTAGTTAAATAAAAATATTTTTGTCAAATTGCTAAGATATTCAATTGATTTATTCGAAAAATTTTTACAGAAAATGGTACAATTATAAAATGACTGAAAAATTTAACACAAAATTACCTAACATCTTAAAAAGTTATAATACATGCATTATTTATTCAACAAAACAACAAATTATTAAAAACAATGTTTTTAAAGGTGCGGATCAAGAATCAAATGAGTTTAATCACTTGACTCTTTACTCAAACCACCCCCCACACACTTGGGAATTACATTGTCCTCAATGTAAAAACACACAAAGTTTGAAAAACAAAAAATAAAATAACATTATTCCACAGCTTTTAATAAAAAGAAAATAACACACATTTATTTAAAAAGAAAAACTTACAACTTTAACTCTAAATCCACTGAATCTCTTTTTCGCTTATTACCAGAAATTGACCAATTAATTGGAGGTACTTCTGGATCTGTCTCTGGTACAAAAGCTACTAATTCATCCAATAGCTCCTTAGTTGTGGGTGCAGATACAATTATTCTTCGTGCTACTGGAGATAGAAGCTTATGTGTAACAGCTATGTCAAGAAATGCTAATAAACCATCAAAGTAGTGATCAACATTTAAAAGACCAATTGGTTTAGTGTGCAGTTTCATGTTAAACCAGAATGTTAAATTGAACAAGCATTCTAATACCTCATATCCTCCTGGTATGACTATGAAAGCATCACAGTTATGCAACATGAGTGTCATGCGTTCATAAAATGATTTTGTTTGTACCTCATGTCCAATTGTTTTGCCATATATTTGTTTTAGAGGAGTGGGAATTACACCTACCGCAAGAACTTTGTTTGGTTGATTTGTTTCAATTTGAACAAGTGTTTGGTATGACTAGTGTGCTTGAGCAACCTCTCCAATTAATCCAGCATTTCCTCCTCCGTATACTAGACCGATCTTTCGATGAGCTAGTACTCTTCCCAATTGGATAGCAGCAGTTAGATGCGAAACAGTAGTACCCACGGTCGTTCCTCCAAACACTGCGATGTTTGTTAGACTTCTGATTGGTGAACCTTCCATAGTAACAACTTCAAAAGTGATTCTGTTACACACTAAAAAGAAAACAAACAAATAAAACAAATCAAGGAAGAAACAAATAAAAACAAGTAGTTGTGATTGTGGTTCACATCTTTCTCTGGTTTTACGTCCAGTAACGGTTTCAAACACCTTCTATGAGTTCGGGGTATGCTGCTCATCCAGCTGAAGAGTGTACCGAAGTTGTTCAATTTTGAATTGTTTCCATAACCCGAGAATTTCCATTTGAACGTATCCACTAGAATGCGAATCAAGAGTTAGTTTGATATCATCTAATGACTCTTTACTCAGTCCATTCTTAATGAAAGCAATTTTGTCTTCTCGATTATCGGATAAATACCCAAGTGAACGACAACTGGTATCACAGTTCCATCTAGCACATTTATAACAGACTCTCATTCTTTTACCTCTTCGTTTCTTTGCATAACTACTCTTCCCCAACCCAGGTGGACGTTTGGGAAAAGCTGGATGTTCACCACTAATTCGGACCTTAGCTTCAATTATCCACCTAATATCCTCATGCATTCCAATGGATACTAGTAATTTCATACGCTCCAATCTCATCAGATAGATTTTTCTCAAATAATTAATAGGGAGCAATGGATAATATCTTCTCATTTTCATTAACGAATCATCCATTATGAAACAAAGAGATAGAAAGAAAGAAGGGATAGAAAGACAAACTGAAATGTAAAAAGGAAAGAAATACCTTGCAGATGAAATTACTCTTGAAAGGAAATTAGCAGAAATCATTTGGTGATTCTTTCAACAATTAAGCAGGCTATTTAAAGCCGTGTTTAATCACTGTTGGACATTTAATTAACTTGAATACGCCATCTTTCAGTATCCGAGAAGACGCGTATTCAACAATTTCTTCTAGGCCTGCAAGCCAAAAAGTGAAAAAAGGAAAATCAAACAATTCAAAAGTATTAAAGAAAACGATGGGTTGCCTCCCACACAGCGCCCTTGTTTAACGTCTTAGACTCGACGAGCACAGATTTCAATTCCTTTCTGGTGGTGGGTCTTTAAAAGCAATGGAATCGATAATTTGTCCGACAAATCCTTCATGAAAAGGTTTCAGGAGATGACCGTTCACTTTAAAAATTTTGCTCGTTTGAAGACTTTTTACCTCCACTGACCCGTGATTAAAGATATTAATGATAACAAATGGGCCAATCCACCTTGACTTTAGCTTTCCTGGAAACAGTCTCAGACGAGAATTATAGAGTAGAACCTTATCACCAATATTGAAATTTTTCCTTGAAAGATTTTTGTCATGGTAATATTTCATCTTTTCTTTTGCAATCCAGGAATTAACATATGCATCATTTCTAATCTCTTCTAGTTCTTGAATCTGCATTTTTCGATTAGATTGTGCATCATCAAGATTAAGATGACATTGTTTAAAGCAGGCTATTTAAAACCGTGTTTAATCACTGTTGTACATTTAATTAACTTAAATACGCCGTCTTTCAGTATCCGAGAAGACGCGTATTCAACAATTTTTGCTAGGCCTGCAAGCTAAAAAGTGAAAAAGGAAAATCAAACAATTCAAAAGTATTAAAGAAAACGATGGGTTGCCTCCCACACAGCGCCCTTGTTTAACGTCTTAGACTCGACGAGCACAGATTTCAATTCCTTTCTTGTGGTGGGTCTTCAAAAGCAACGGAATCGATAATTTGTCCGACAAAACCTTCATGAAAAGGTTTAAGGAGATGACCGTTCACTTTGAAAATTTTGCTCGTTTGAAGACTTTTTATCTCCACTGACCCGTGATTAAAGATATTAATGATAACAAATGGGCCAATCCACCTTGACTTTAGCTTTCCTGGAAACAGTCTCAGACGAGAATTATAGAGTAAAACCTTATCACCAATATTGAAATTTTTCCTTGAAAGATTTTTGTCATGGTAATATTTCATCTTTTCTTTTGCAATCCAGGAATTAACATATGCATCATTTCTAATCTCTTCTAGTTCTTGAATCTGCAGTTTTCGATTAGATTGTGCATCATGAAGATTAAGATGACATTGTTTAATGGCCCAAAATGCCTTATGTTCTAATTCCACAGGTAGATGACAGGCTTTACCATAAACCAATCTAAATGGTGACATACCAATAGGGGTTTTGAATGCTGTTCTGTACGCCCAAAAAGCATCTCCCAATCGAAGGCTTCAGTCTTTCCTATTAGGATTAACTACTTTAGCTAGAATAGACTTAATTTCCATGTTAGAGATTTCAACAAGTCCATTTGTTTGAGGATGATAGGCAGTAGAAACCTTATAAGAAACATGATATTTTTTAAATAGAGTTTCCACTACCTTGTTGCAAAAATGCGTACCTCTGTCACTGATGATGGGTTGAATGATAGGTGATAAAATTCTCAAAAGGAAAATTCCAATTAGGGGGTTGAATGATAGGTGATAAAATCAATTTCTCTTTCAACAATTTAAATGCATGTTTACAACCTTCATCAAAATTGAATTTATGTTCTTTTTGTAATAGCTTGCATAAAGGTTGAACAGTTTTAGAGAAATCCTTAATAAACCTTCTATAGAATCCAGCATGGCCTAAGAAGGATCTTACCTCTCTTACCGTAGAAGGATAAGGAATAGATTTCACATCAATCTTTGCTTTGTCAACAGCCAGTCCTTGTGGTGAAACTACATGCCCTAAAACAATTCCTTGTTCTACCATAAAATGACACTTTTCATAATTGAGAACAAGGTTAGTTTCAACACACCGTTTAAGCACAAGTTCCAAATTTTCTAAACATGAATCAAATGAATTTCCATAGACAGTAAAATCATCCATGAAAATTTCAATGATATTCGTGACAAAATCAGAAAATAAGGACATCATGCATCTTTGAAAGGTAGCAGGTGCATTGCATAAACCAAAAGGCATTCTTCTATAAGCATAAGTACCAAATGGGCAAGTAAAAGTAGTCTTACCTTGGTCTTCTGGGGCAATGGCAATTTGAAAATATCCAAAATAACCATCAAGGAAACAATAATGAGAACGACCAGATAAACGTTCTAACATTTGATCCATGAAATGAAGGGGAAAATGGTCTTTTCTAGTTGATGCATTAAGTTTCATGTAGTCTATACAGACTCTCCAACCATTTTTCACTCTAGTAGGAACTTTCTCACCTTCAGAGTTCTCCACAATAGTTATTCCACTTTTCTTTGGAACAACATGCACAGGACTTACCCAATGTGAATCTGTGATTGGATAGATGACACCAGCATCAAGAAGTTTTAGAATTTCAGCTTTTACTACTTCCATCATAGGCGGGTTTAGTCTCCTTTGTGACTCTCTGGATGGTTTAGCTCCATCTTCTAACAATATACGGTGCATGCATATTGATGGGCTAATACCTTTAATGTCGGCTAAAGTCCAGCCGATGGCAGTTTTGTTGTCCCTAAGCATAGAAACTAACCTCTCTTCTTGGGAAGATGAGAGATTATTAGCAATAATAACAGGTAAAGCATTACCTTCACTCAAATATGCATATTTCAAATGAGAAGGTAAAGCTTTAAGCTCAAGTGACGGGGGACAAACAACAGATGGTAAAATTTTATCATGTGAGCTAGGTAATGCAATTTTAGAATTACTAACAGGACATGCAGATAAATCCTTGACAGCTTGTTTAAGTTCATTATCACATTCCACAGATAAAGTGTCAAGAACATTTTCATCTATGCTCAAGTTCATAATGGATTGCATCATTTCAGTGTAGCTCAAATCAAATATATCTTCAATAAGTGGATCTATAATATCCACAACAGAAACTGTAGAACATTCATCAGAAGGGTACTTCACGGCATCACATATGTTAAAAGAAATTTTATCACCATCAAATTCCATTGATAAAGTACCTTCATTTACATCAATCTTAGTTCTAGCAGTTTTCAGAAATGGTCTACCTAACAGAATAGGTGACTGTGATGAACAAGTATTTTGGCTATCCTCAGTTTTTAAAATGTAAAAATCTGCAGGGAATACTAAATCATTGACTTTAACCAGTACATCTTCTATTACTCCTTCTGGGTAAGCCACAGACCTATCAGCTAACTGAATAACAATTCTAGTCGGCTTCATTGGTCCCAAATTTAAATAGTTATAGATTGTATACGGCATGACATTAATAGAGGCTCCTAAATCTAGCATACAACCTGAGACTACCTTATCACCAATTGTACAAGGGATAGCGAACATACCTGGATCTTTTTGCTTTGCAGGAAGTTTTTGTTGGAGAACAGCAGATACACATTCCCCCACACTGATTCTCTCGTTACCTTTAAGCTTCTTCTTGTTGGTACAAAGTTTTTTTAGGAACTTAGCATAACGAGGAATCTGTCTTATTGCATCCAAAAGAGGAATGTTGACTTCAACTTTCTTGAAGATTTCAAGAACATCTTTCTCTTCCTCATATTTCTTGTTCTTAGTTAACCTATTAGGGAAAGGAGGACTTACCTTGGGAATAGAAGAAGAAGATTCTCCTATTTGAGGGACTTTGTCGGAAGGTGTTGGGCTTGAAATAGGTGCTTTCTCCGTGCCTTTATTTTCCTCTGGTCTCTTGGATTCTTCCAATACTTTACCACTTCTCAATGTTACGACACTAGCATTTTCTCTGGGATTGAGTAGTTATGATGGAAGTTTATTGAAAAGCTGTGTTTTCAATTGACCTAACTCAGAAGCCATTTGTCCTACCTGATTCTCCAAATTGTGAATGCTGGACTTCGTATCCTTTTGGAAGGACATGGTATCTCTCTGAAAAGATATAGAACTTGAAGCTAGAGATTTCACCATATATTCTAAAGACATACTTTGTTGTTGGTTCTGAGGAGGATTTTGGTGTTGATTAGGAACAAAACCTGGTGGGTTCATTGGTGGCCTAACCCTTTGGTTACTCCATCTAAAGTTAGGATGGTCTCTCCACCCTTCATTGTATGTGTTGGAGAATGGATTGTTTCTTCTCTGAGGTTGGTTTTGAAAATTACCCATGGCATTGGCTTGTTCCTTTTGAAAGAGAGTAGGACAAGAATCTGTAGGATGGTCATTGCCTAAACAAATTCCACATGCTTTCACTGGTGCATTGATTCTTTTCCCAACTAATTGACCAACTAAATTGGTAAGATGATCTAATCTTTGCTCAATTTGTGTAGATGATGATAATGATGATGTATCTACTTCATTAACTTTCCTGACAGTATCATTCCTAGTGTTAAAAGATTGTGAATTAGCAGCCATGTTAGCAATTAATTCACGTGCAGCTTGTGGGGTTTTATCTGAAAGAGCACTACCACTAGCTGCATCAATTGTCATCCTGTCATAAGAAATCAAACCCTCATAAAAATATTGAATTAATAATTGTTCAGGTATTTAATGATGAGGACAAGTAGCACATAATCTTTTGAATCTTTCCCAATATTCATACAATGTTTCACCAGTTTGTTGTCTTATGCCACTTATATCTTTTCGGACTGTTGCAGTTCTAGATGCAGGATAATATTTAGCAAGAAAAGCTATTTGCATTCCAGTCCAATCTTGAATAGATCCCGAAGGCAAATCATATAACCAATCTTTTGCACTATTTTGTAAGCTAAAAGGAAAAGAACGCAGTTTAATAACTTCATCTCTTGTACCTTCTTGTTTCAAATTAGTGCAAATAACATGAAATTCCTTAATGTGCCTAAGTGGATCTTCTCCAGGTAATCCATTAAAAGTTGGCAAACATTGTATAAAACCAGTATGCATTTTAAAATTAGCATCAACTTGTGAAAAAATAATGCATAAAGGTTGTTCATCAAGAGTGGGAGCAGTGAGTTCTTTCAGAGATCTTTGATTCAAAGCCATATTTAAAAGATAAGTAGGAAGAATATCACCAGAAATAAGTTGGGTAACCGGTTGATTTTCTGTCTTGCCTTCTTCAAGATCCGTAGCTTGTTCTCTGATCTCAACTGGTGTTTTACTCCCTTGTTCTTCCCCGGTGATCTTACCACTTATTAAGTGCATACAACAATGAACTTGTTGTCTGGCGTCACCAAAGGAATGAAATCTGTATCTGAATATCACCAAATGAATGAAATCTGTAACAAAATAAAAAGATTAACAATTTTAATAGAAGAAATTAAAACAAATCCCCGGCAACGGCGCCAAAATTTGACGAAGCCAGTCGTACGGCTCTCAAATTTAAACATAACAATTCCTATGTAGATAGGGAAAGTAGGGATCGAATCCACAGAGATTTGTCAACTCTTAAAATAAAATCATTAATCGGAAAGGGGTTTGGGGGGTTTTTGGTATTTTGAGAATATAATTAAAAAGGAATTTTGAATATAAATGATATAAAAAAAAAGCGTTAGCAATGAATTAGTATCAAGTTATATTTTTCATGGGATTAATCATAGATCAAGACATTATTAAGTAATTGGTTTTAGAATCCCGATCAACTCAGACAGATTCCTATCCTTACAAATTAGATGCCACTTGAATCATTAATACAAGATTAATAATCCTAGCTATATAATCACGTTTATTAACTAGATTGTCAATCCAATTAATTCACATAATTATATTAATTAAAACAGGAATTACATAAATACTTAATTAATATATAGATATAAGTATATTAAATAAATATACAAATATATATATATATATATAAAGAAAGATTGGATTTATATTAACTAAACAAATTAGGCAGTTCAACCGGCCATTTAAATAAATTAAACTAAAAGTATGGAGGCTCGGCCTTCCATAAAAAAGAAAATAAAAGACATAAAAGTAAATTAAACTAATAGGTGGCTCGGCCATCCATTTGCGATATTTAAAGTGCATAAAGCAAAATAAATAAAGACTAGGCGGGTAAACCGACCATAAGTCCAGTTAAATAAATCCAAATAGAAATTAAGTACAAAGAAAATTATCTCATAATCCCATTTATTAATAACTTAACACATATCCTTGCTAACAAAAGGAAATTACTCACAATTTATATTTAATAAATATAAGATGAAATTTATAAACATTAGAAAGAAAATTTGAAAGAAATACTCCTCGAAAATATTGAAATTATCCGGACAAAATTTCTTTACTAAATTTTACAAAAAGACTTGAAAAACTATTCTAAAAATTCTAGAAATTATATTAATATGAAGATAATAATAAAATAAAGAAATTACAAAAGAAATGGAGAAGATTGGAGCTAAATTGGTGTCTTAAATGAGAAATGAAGCTAGCATATTTATAGGGAAATTTCTAGGGGTAAAATGGTCATTTTGACCTCCGGGTACTTTAGCAGGTTGACTTGCTGACTTTGACCAGCCGACGGACACTGTTCATGACGTAAGCAATGACGTCATCATCGACGGTGGTACTATTCACCGGAGTTACTATTCATCTTAATCTTCATTTCTTCTTCTTCTTTTTATCTCCAAAATGTACTAAAATATACTGAAAAACTTATAACACAAAGAAATAGAAAGGAAATGTGAAATATATCCATTAAATGACACAATTAACCGATTTTTAAACAAAATATAGTCATTAAATAGTATAAAAATCAGTTAATTTATTAGTACATCAATCATCTTACCAATTTAGTTGGTCAATTAGTTGGGAAAAGAATCAATGCACCGGTAAAAGCATGTGGAATTTGTTTAGGCAATGACCATCTACAGATTTTTGTCCTACACTATTTCAAGATGAACAAGCCAATGCCATGGGTAATTTTCAGAACCAACCTCAGAGAAGACACAATCCATTCTCTAACACATATAATGAAGGGTGGAGAGACCATCCTAACTTTAGATGGAGTAACCAAGGGGTTAGGCCACCAATGAACCCACCAGGTTTTGTTCTTAATCAACACCAAAATCCTCCTCAACCTCCTCAGAACCAACAACAGAGCATGTCTTTAGAAGATATGGTAAAATCTCTAGCCTCAAGTTCTATATCTTTTCAGAGAGATACCATGTCCTTCCAAAAGGATTCACAACTTGGAGAATCAGGTAGGACAAATGGCTTCTGAGTTAGGTCAATTGAAAACACAACTTTTCAATAAACTTCCATCACAACCACTCAATCCCAGAGAGAATGCTAGTGTCGTAACACTAAGAAGTGGTAAAGTATTGGAAGAATCTAAGAGACCAGAGGAAAATAAAGGCACAGAGAAAGCACCTAATTCAAGCCCAACATCTTCCGAAAAAGTTCCTTAGATAGGAGAATCTTCTTCTTCTATTCCCAAGGTAAGTCCTCATTTCCCCAATAGGTTAACTAAGAACAAGAAAGATGAGGAATAAAAAGATGTTCTGGAGATCTTCAAGAAAGTTGAAGTCAACATTCCTCTTTTGGATGCAATAAGACAGATTCCTCGTTATGCTAAGTTCCTAAAAGAACTTTGTACAAATAAGAAGAAGCTTAAAGGTAACGAGAGAATCAGTGTGGGGGAATGTGTGTCTGCTGTTCTCCAACAGAAACTTCCTCCAAAGCAGAAAGATCCAGGTATGTTCGCTATCGCTTGTACAATTGGTGATAAAGTAGTTTCAGGTTGTATGCTAGATTTAGGAGCCTCTATTAATGTCATGCCTTATACAATTTATAACTCTTTAAATTTGGGACCAATGAAGCCTACTAGAATTGTTATTCAGTTAGCTGATAGGTCTGTGGCTTATCCAGAAGGAGTAATAGAAGATGTATTGGTAAAAGTAAATGACTTAGTATTCCCTGCAGATTTCTACATTCTGAAAACTGAGGATAGCCAAAATACTTGTTCATCACAGTCACCTATTCTGTTAGGTAGACCATTTTTGAAAACTGCTAGAACTAAAATTGATGTAAATGAAGGTACTTTATCAATGGAATTTGATGGTGATAAAATTTCTTTTAACATATTTGATGCCATGAAGTACCCTTCTGATGAATGTTCTACAGTTTCTGTTGTGGATATTATAGATCCACTTATTGAAGATATTTTTGATTTGAGCTACACTGAAATGATGCAATCCATTATGAACTTGAGCATAGATGAAAATGTTCTTGACACTTTATCTGTAGAATGTGACAATGAACTCAAACAAGCTGTCAAGGATTTATCTGTTTGTCCTGTTAGTAATTCTAAAATTGCATTACCGAGCTCACATGATAAAATCTTACCATCTGTTGTTTGTCCCCCGTCAGTTGAGCTTATAGCTTTACCTTCTCATTTGAAATATTCATATTTGAGTGAAGGTAATGCTTTACCTGTTATTATTGCTAACAATCTCTCATCTTCCCAAGAAGAGAGGTTAGTTTCTGTGCTTAGGGACAACAAGACTGCCATCGGCTGGACTTTAAAGGTATTAGCCCATCAACATGCATGCACCGTATATTGTTAGAAGATGGAGCTAAGCCAACCAGAGAGTCACAAAGGAGACTAAACCCTCCTATGATGGAAGTAGTAAAAGCTGAAATTCTAAAACTTCTTGATGTTGGTGTTATCTATCCAATCACAGATTCACATTAGGTAAGTCCTGTACATGTTGTTCCAAAGAAAAGTGGAATAACTACTGTGGAAAACTCTGAAGGTGAGAAAGTTCCTACTAGAGTGCAAAACGGTTGGAGAGTCTGCATAGACTACAGAAAACTTAATGCATCAACTAGGAAAGGCCATTTTCCTCTTCCTTTCATGGATCAAATGTTAGAACGTCTATCCGGTCGTTCTCATTATTGTTTCCTTGATGGTTATTTTGGTTATTTTCAGATTGCTATTGCCCCATAAGACCAAGGTAAGACTACTTTTACATGCCCATTCGGTACTTATGCATATAGAAAAATGCCTTTTTGTTTATGCAATGCACCTGCTACTTTTCAAAGATGCATGATATCCTTATTTTCTGATTTTGTCACGAATATCATTGAAATTTTCATGGATGATTTTACCGTCTATGGAAATTCATTTGATTCATGTTTAGAAAATTTGGAACTTGTGCTTAAACGGTGTATTGAAACTAACCTTGTTCTCAATTATGAAAAGTGTCATTTTATGGTAGAACAAGGAATTGTTTTAGGGCACGTAGTTTCACCAAAAGGACTGGCTGTTGACAAAGCCAAGATTGATGTGATTAAGTCTATTCCTTTTCCTTGTACAGTAAGAGAGGTAAGATCTTTCTTAGGTCATGCTGGATTCTATAGAAGGTTTATTAAGGATTTCTCTAAATCTGTTCAACCTTTATGCAAACTATTACAAAAAGAACATAAATTAAATTTTGATGAAGGTTGTAAACATGCATTTAAACTGTTGAAAGAGAAATTGATTTCATCACCTATCATTCAACTCCTTAATTGGTATTTTCCTTTTGAAATAATGTGTGATGCTAGTGACAAAGCGGTTGGAGTTGTTCTAGGTCAGAAAATAGATAAAGTTCCTCATGTGATATATTATGCATCTAAATTACTTGATGATGCCCAATGCAATTATACCACAACTGAGAAGGAACTCTACTCTGTTATTTTTGCTCTAGAAAAATTTAGATCTTATCTGTTGGGAACAAAAGTGATTGTTTATTCAGATCATGCAGCTCTAAAGTACCTGTTAAAGAAGAAGGAGTCTAAACCAAGACTACTGAGATGGATTCTATTACTCCAGGAATTTGACCTTGAAATCCGAGATAAGAAGGGAACAGAGAATCTTGTTGCTGATCATTTGAGTCGACTGACATATGACGGGGAAGTATCTCCTATCTCTGATTTATTTCCTGATGAGCATCTTTATGCATTGCATGGAATTATACCTTGGTATGCTGATATGGTTAATTATATTGTTACCAAAGTATTTCCAAATCATTTATCTAAGCCTCAAAAGGATAAAATTAGGAATGACTCAAAACACTACCTTTGGGATGACCCCTACCTTTTCAAAAGCTGCGCAGACAATGTCATACGCAGATGTGTTCCAAATAACGAAATTCAATCCATATTGAATTTTTGTCATACTTTTGAATGTGGAGGTCATTTTGGACCAAAACGAACTGCTAGAAAAATTCTGGAGAGTGGATTTTATTGGCCTACTCTTAACAAAGATGCATATTACTTTGTTAAATCTTGCAATGAATGTCAAAGAGCTGGTAATATATCCAAGAAAGATGAAATGCCTTTGAAGACTATATTAGTTTGTGAACTTTTTTATGTATGGGGCATTGATTTCATGGGACCTTTTCCTTCGTCTTCTGGAAATACTTACATCTTACTTGCAGTGGATTATGTATCCAAATGGATTGAAGCTAAGGCTACTCGAACGAATGATTCTAAAGCAGTTGTGACATTTATCAAGGATAATATATTCCATAGATTTGGAATAACAAAGGCCATCATCAGCGATAGAGGTACGCATTTTTGCAACAAGGTAGTAGTTTTTGGATACGTTCAAATGGAAATTCTCGGGTTATGGAAACAATTCAAAATTGAACAACTTCGGTACACTCTTCGGTATCTGAATTTAAACGATCCCGTTTGCCAGTTTTTAAGAAAGCTGGATGAGTAGTATACCCCCGACTCATAGAAGGTGCTTGAAACCGTTACTGGACGTAAAACCAGAGGAACATGTGAGCCACAATCACAACTACTTGTTTTTATTTATTTCTTTCTTGATTTGTTTCATTCGTTTGTTTTCTTTTTAGTGTGTAACAGAATCACTTTTGAAGTCGTTACTATGGAAGGTTAATCAATCAGAAGTCTAACAAGCATCGCAGTGTTTGGAGGAACGACCGTGGGTGTTACTGTTTTGCATCTAACTGCTGCTATCCAATTGGGAAGAGTACTAGCTCATCGAAAGATCGGTCTAGTATATGGAGGAGGAAATGCTGGATTAATTGGAGAGGTTGCTCCAGCACACCAGCCATACCAAACACTTGTTCAGATTGAAACAAATCAGCCAAACAAAGTTCTCGTGGTATGTGTAATTCCCACTCCTCTGAAGCAAATATATGGCAAAACAATTGGACATGAGGTACAAACAAAATCATTTTATGAACGCATGACACTCATGTTGCATAACTGTGATGCTTTCATAGTCATAGCAGGAGGATATGAGGTATTAGAATGCTTGTTCAATTTAACATTCTGGTTTAACATGAAATTGCACACTAAACCAATTGGTCTTTTAAATGTTGATCACTACTTTGATGATTTGTTAGCATTTCTTGACATAGCTGTTACACATAAGCTTCTATCTCTAGTAGCACACGAAGAATAATTGTATCTGCACCCATAACCAAGGAGTTATTGGATGAATTAGTAACTTTTGTACCAGAGACAGATCCAAAAGTACCTCCAATTAACTGGTCAATTTCCGGTAACAAGCGAAAAAGAGATTCAGTGGATTTAGAGTTAAAGTTGTATGTTTTTCTTTTTAAATAAATGTGTGTTATTTTCTTTTTTATTAAAAGCTGTGAAATAATGTTGTTTTAAAAACTTTGTGTGTTTTTACATTGTGGATAATGTAATTCCCAAGTATGGGGGGTGGTTTGAGTAAAGAGTCAAGTGATTAATCTCATTGATTCTTGATCCACACCTTTAAAAACATTGTTTTTAATAACTTGTTATTTTGTTGAATAAATCATGCATGTTTTATAACTTTTTAAGATGTTAGGTAATTTTGTGTTAAATTTTTCAATCCTTTTATAGTTGTACCCCTTTCTTTAAAAAACAAATTTTCATAAATCAATTGAACAATTTGACAAAAACATTCTTATTTAACTAATGTGGCTAAATCTTTTATGTTATAAAACCCAGAGTTAAAAATATTAGTATTGTGATTTGATGATAATGTATGTTTACTATGTGTTTTAGTCAATTTAAGGTGACTCTCTACGCACTAGAACTTGTTCTTTCAAATGCTTGAGACGAAATTTAATTAAGATCTTGGTTGATTTGGGGATGACATAAGGCATTCTTTGATAGTTTGAGCCTTTCTGAACGAACCATACTTATATATATCCCTCGATCCTACTTTGAGCCAACATGTATGAATGGTTTCATTACCATTTAATTTCTTTGATAAATAACCTCGTTTATTACTTTTCTATCCAGATACTTTATTAAGAATGTATTAAACATGTGTCAATCTGTATCGAAAAATTATGAACACTGTTGATAAAGGATTATGAGATATTATCAAAAACAAAAAAAAATCGAAAGGTATAAAACTCATTTATTTGATCTCTTCAAAAAAAAAAAAAAAGAGAAATGAAAGATATCATGGCTAAGGTTTTCGTCAAGAGGTGATAATTCATTCTCAATTTAAACTTTTGATATATTTTGTATATTCCTATCCTTCGTTTGTAGCAAAATCACGAGATTAACATTATAAGCTTAAAAGTCCTATTTGACCCAGATCGACCAAAATTTTTCATCATTAGTGGAGAGTATATGAGTTTACAAGTTTATAAGTTGTGTTGAGAAACTAAGAATGTATTTTTATTTACATAGTAACTTTGTTATTATCCTTTCATTATATTGATAGCATTTTTTTTTTTAAAAAAAAAATTATCAAGGTTTTTATGTTTTTCACGGTCACATTTTGTTAACTTTGAATGTTAATGTTAAACTTGTAAATGATATTCTAGCACACGAGCACAATTGTTTTTTTAAAATAAAAAGGGGTTAATTGTGAAAGTTGTATTGAAATTTATATAACACTTAGTTACCTTATTAATCTTAATTAAGTTATTTATACTTGTATATTTTTTGTTTATATTTTGCTTGAGGGCAAGCAAAGGGATAGTGTGGGGGAATTTGATGTACTCATAAATTAACTGATTTTTATGTTATTTAATGACTATATTTTGTTTGAAAACCGGTTAATTATGTTATTTAATGGATATATTTCACGTTTCCCTTCTATTTCTTTGTTTGTAAGTTTTTTAGTTCATTATGAAGATAAAAAGAAGAAGAAGAAATGCTGGAGAAGTTAAAAAAAAATAATAATAAAAAAATTCTATATCATCCGATGACGTGGCGCAATAAAAAAATGATATGTATTTAGTAAAGAAATTCTGTCCGGATAATTTCAATATTTCCGAGGAGTTTATCTTTCAAATTTTCTTTCTAATGTTTATAAATTTCATCTTATATTTATTAAATATGTATTGTGAGTAATTTTCTTTTGTTAGCAAGGATATGTCTTAAGTTATTAATAAATGAGATTATGAGATAATTTTCTTTGTACTTAATTTCTATTTAGATTTATTTAACTGGACTTATGGTCGGTTTATCCGTCTAGTCTTTATTTATTTTGCTTTATGCACTTTAAATATAGCAAATGGATGGCCGAGCCACCTATTAGTTTAATTTACTTTTATGTCTTTTATTTTATGTATTATGGAAGGCCGAGCCTCCTAACTAGTTTAATATATTTTTGTCTTTAATTCTTTTTTTTATGGAAGGCCGAGCCTCCATACTTTTAGTTTAATTTATTTAAATAGCCAGTTGAACCGCCTAATTTCTTAAGTTAATATAAATCTAATCTTTCTTTATATATATATATATATGTGTGTGTGTGTATTTATTTAATATACTTATATATATTAATTAAGTATTTATATAATTCATGTTTTAACCAATATAATTGTGTGAATTAATTGGATTGACAATCTAGTTAATGAATGTGATTATATAGCTAGGATTATTAATCTTGTATTAATGATTCAAATAGCATCTACTAATTTAATTGAGTTGCAGCTCTTAGCTCATTTAAATTAGTAACGGAATTATATAATTTAAATTGTATATAATTAAGCTGATTGTTATATACAATTTAATGTTGGTGATGTTGATGTACACATAAATTAACTGATTTTTATACTACTTAATAACTATATTTTGTTTAAAAATCGATTAATTGTGTCATTTAATGGATATATTTCACCTTTCATTTCTATTTCTTTGTGTTATAAGTTTTTCAGTGTATTCTAGTACATTTTGGAGATAAAAAGAAGAAGAAGAAATGAAGATGAAGATGAAGAAGAAAAAAAAAAAAAAAGATGAACAGTAACTCCGGTGAATAGTACCACCGTCGATGATGACGTCACTGCTTACGTCATGAACAGTGTCCGTCGGCTGGTCAAAGTCAACAAGTCAACCTGCTACAGTACCGGATGTCAAAATGACCATTTTACCCCTAGAAATTTCCCTATAAATATGCTAGCTTCATTTCTCATCTAGGACACCAATTTAGCTCCAATCTTCTTCATTTCTTTTGTAATTTCTTTCTTTTATTATTATCTTCATATTAATATAATTTTTAGAATTTTTAGAATAGTTTTTCAAGTCTTTTTGTAAAATTTAGTAAAGAAATTATGTCCGGATAATTTCAATATTTTCGGGGAGTATTTCTTTCAAATTTTCTTTCTAATGTTTATAAATTTCATCTTATATTTATTAAATATGGATTGTGAGTAATTTCCTTTTGTTAGTAAGGATATGTGTTAAGTTATTAATACATGGGATTATGAGATAATTTTCTTTGTACTTAATTTCTATTTGGATTTATTTAACTGGACTTATGGTCGGTTTTTACCCGCCTAGTCTTTATTTATTTTTCTTTATGCACTTTAAATATCGCAAATGGATGGCCGAGCCACCTATTAGTTTAATTTACTTTTATGTCTTTTATTTTCTTTTTTTTATGGAAGGCCGAGCCTCCATACTTTTAGTTTAATTTATTTAAATGGCCGGTTGAACCGCCTAATTTGTTTAGTTAATATAAATCCAATCTTTCTTTATATATATATATTTGTATATTTATTTAATATACTTATATCTATATATTAATTAAGTATTTATGTAATTCCTGTTTTAATTAATATAATTATGTGAATTAATTGGATTGACAATCCAATTAATAACGTGATTATATAGTTAGGATTATTAATCTTGTATTAATGATTCAAGTGGCATCTACTAATTTAATTGAGTTGCAGCTCTTGGCTTAATTAAATTAGTAGTGGAATTATATAATTTAAATTGTATATAATTAAGCTGATTGTTATATACAATTTAATGTTGGTGATGCCTTATTTACTTAATACAATTTGATTGAACATCCTATACACGCTGGTTGGTAGTGGTGTTTAATTAAATTAGAGATTAATCTGTCTGAGCTGATCGGGATTCTAAAACCAATTACTTAATAATGTCTTTATCTATGATTAATCCCATGAAAAATATAACTTGATACTAATTCCTTGCTAACGCTTTTTTTTTATATCATTTATATTCCAAATTCCTTTTTAATTCTATTCTCAAAATACCAAAAACCCCCCAAACCCTTTCCGATTAATGATTTTAATTTAAGAGTTGACAAATCTCTGTGGATTCGATCCCTACTTTCCCTATCTACATAGGAATTGTTATGTTTAAATTTGAGAGCCGTACGACAGGCTTCGTCAAATTTTGGCGCCGCTGCCGGAGATTTGTTTTAATTTCTTCTATTAAATTATTAATCTTTTTCTTTTGTTACAAATTTCATTCCTTTGGTGACACCAAACAACAAGCTCATTGTTGTATGCACTTAAGAAGTGGTAAGATCACCGGAGAAGGACAAGGGAGTAAAACAACAGTTGAGATCAGAGAACAAGCTACGGATCTTGAAGAAGGCAAGGCAGAAAATTAGCCGGATACCCAACTTATTTCTGGTGATATTCTTCCTACTTATCTTTTAAATATGGCTTTGAATCAAAGATCTCTGAAAGAACTCACTGCTCCCACTCTTGATGAACAACCTTTATGCATTATTTTTCCACAAGTTGATGCTAATTTTGAAATGCATACTGGTTTTATACAATGTTTGCCAACTTTTAATGGATTACCTGGAGAAGATCCACTTAGGCACATTAAGGAATTTCATGTTATTTGCACTAATTTGAAACAAGAAGGTACAAGAGATGAAGTTATTAAACTGCGTTATTTTCCTTTTAGTTTACAAAATAGTGCAAAAGATTGGTTATATGATTTGCCTTCGGGATCTATTCAAGATTGGACTGGAATGCAAAGAGCTTTTCTAGCTAAATATTATCCTGCATCTAGAACTGCAACAGTCCGAAAGGATATAAGTGGCATAAGACAACAAACTGGTGAAACATTGTATGAATATTGGGAAAGATTTAAAAGATTATGTGCTAGTTGTCCTCATCATCAAATACCTGAACAATTATTAATTCAATATTTTTAGTAAAGAAATTCTGTCCGGATAATTTCAATATTTCCGAGGAGTTTATCTTTCAAATTTTCTTTCTAATGTTTATAAATTTCATCTTATATTTATTAAATATGTATTGTGAGTAATTTTCTTTTGTTAGCAAGGATATGTGTTAAGTTATTAATAAATGGGATTATGAGATAATTTTCTTTGTACTTAATTTCTATTTGGATTTATTTAACTGGACTTATGGTCGGTTTATCCGCCTAGTATTTATTTATTTTGCTTTATACACTTTAAATATCGCAAATGGATGGTCGAGCCACCTATTAGTTTAATTTACTTTTATGTCTTTTATTTTATGTATTATGGAAGACCGAGCCTCCTAACTAGTTTAATATATTTTTATGTCTTTAATTCTTTTTTTTTATGGAAGGCCGAGCCTCCATACTTTTAGTTTAATTTATTTAAATGGCCGGTTGAACCGCCTAATTTCTTTAGTTAATATAAATCCAATCTTTCTTTCTATATATATATATATATGTGTATTTATTTAATATACTGATATATATATTAATTAAGTATTTATATAATTCCTGTTTTAACCAATATAATTGTGTGAATTAATTGGATTGACAATCTAGTTAATGAATGTGATTATATAGCTAGGATTATTAATCTTGTATTAATAATTCAAGTAGCATCTACTAGTTTAATTGAGTTGCAGCTCTTGACTTAATTAAATTAGTAGCGGAATTATATAATTTAAATTGTATATAATTAAGCTGATTGTTATATACAATTTAATGTTGGTGATGCCTTATTTGTTTAATGAAATTTGATTGAGCATCCTATACACGCTGGTTGGTAGTGGTGTTTAATTAAATTAGTGATTAATCTGTCTGAGCTGATCGGGATTAATCTATTTTGTAAGGATAGGAATCTGTCTGAGCTGATCGGGATTCTAAAACCAACTACTTAATAATGTATCTATCTATGATTAATCCCATGAAAAATATAACTTGATACTAGTTCCTTGCTAACGCTTTTTATATCATTTGTATTCCAAATTTCGTTTTTAATTCTTTTTACAAAATCCAAAACCTCAAAAATATTTATTTTAATTGTTGTCATTACATTATTCTCAAAATTCCAAAAAACCCCCAAAACCTTTTCCGATTAACGATTTTAATTTAAGAGTTGACAAATCTCTGTGGATTCGATCCCTACTTTCCCTATCTACATAGGAATTGTTAGGTTTAAATTTGAGAGCCGTACGACAGGCTTCGTCAGCTACACTGAAATGATGCAATCCATTATGAACTTGAGCATAGATGAAAATATTCTTGACACTTTATCTGTGGAATGTGATAATGAACTTAAACAAGCTGTCAAGGATTTATCTGCATGTCCTGTTAGTAATTCTAAAATTGCATTACCTAGCTGATGCGGAGCATGGAGATGTCATTAATGGAAATTCGAGTTCAAGCACAAATAAGAAGAAGCTGGATCCTTTGAGCTATGATGGAGGTCCAATTACAAGAGCTAGAGCTAAACAGATGAAAGATGCACTCAATGGGCTTATTTTGTGTTATTTGGATCAATCTGCTCAAGAGGGAAATTGCATGGGCTGTCCAAGACTTGTGAATTTATTTAGATTTGATACAAAAGAGAAGAAAGTCCAATTACAAGCCCACCAAACTTAAGAATTTCGTCCAGCCCATAAGGATTTTAGGGTTTATTTGTTTTCTATAGGAATTGGAAATCTTGGCAGATTTGGTACCTATTAGATTTATTGTTTTATTTGTTTTCCTTTTTGAATAAGGAAATCTGGGTAGATTTGATATCTTAGTAGATTTGGTTTCCTTTTTAAATAAGTAGAGTTCCTAATCAAACAAGGATTTGAACTCTTTCTTCTATATATGTAATTGGAACAATTCAGATGATAATGATTGAATACAATTTTGAGTTTTCTCTTAAAAGTTCTTGTGAGAGCTTTGTTTTGAAATTCTCTAAGAATTTCGCCACTTATAATTAGGGTTCTTAGTTGTTTGATAACTAAAGGCTCCTAATTCGTGATCTTTGGTAATAGTATCAAGAGTTTGTTACGGGTCTTGTTTGATAGATAAGCAAGGATCGTATCAGTTTGGTATCAGAGCCTAGGTTGCGGGAAACAGGTTGTTCTATAACCTTCTTATCCTTTTGTTTCAGTTCGGAAAAAAAAACGAAAAAAAAAAAAAAGATTGAGAAAGTTGATTTCAAGTTTCAGAAAAAAAGATCAAAGATTCGTTCTTGTTGTTTGAGTCCAAGTTTGGGGCAAAAAAAAAAAAAAAAAGGGTTACAGATTCATTCTTTTCACCAAAGATCCATTCTTTTCATTTGAGTTTTGGTTATCAAAGACTAAGAACTCATTCTTAGTGATTTGTAAAGGCTTAGCTCAAATAAGAACTTCAAAGAGAGGCTGTTGTGTGGTCAAATTTGGTGAGATCAATAGAGGGATTCAAAAACAGTCGAGTGAAACACGTGAGGGAGAGTTAGTTTAGGATTTTCCTTTTCTAACATTTTTATTGCAGGTTTTTTACATCATGGAATCAAAAGATAGACTTACCTTAGAGGCAATACAAGGAATGATGCAAAAGATGTTGTCACAACAAGAAGATCTTGCTAGTGACAACCAGAAATTGAAAGAAAGATTGGGGAGAATTGAGCAAGGCACTTCAAGTCGTGCTCAATCTGGAGGAACAAAACGAAATCTCATGGATGAATTAGAAGATGAATTTGACGCAGATTCTCCACACGTTTCACAAAGAAAAATCAAAGATGGAACTTGGGGTCAATCAAGATGACGATTCCATCTTTCCAAGGCAAGAGCAATCCAAAGCATATTTAGATTGGGAAAAGAAGGTCGAACGTGTGTTTGAATGTCATAACTACACCGAAGAGAAGAAGGTAAATTGGCTGTTGTAGGTTTACTAATTATGCAAGTGTGTGGTGGGATCAGCTCTCAACTTCTAGGCGTAGGAGTGGAGAAGGTTCAATCTCTTCATGGTTTGAGATGAAAACATTATGAGGAGGAGATTTGTACCACAACATTATTATAGAGAGTTGTACAATCTTTTACAGAGATTGAACCAAGGATCAAAGAGCGTTGAAGAGTATCATCAAGAGATGGAGATGGCCATGATTCGAGCCAATGTTGAGGAGGACAAGGAGGCTACTATGGCACGATTTCTTTCTGGTTTAAATCGTGACATTGCTAACCTGGTTGAATTGCATCATTATTTTGATTTTGAGGATATGGTACACATGGCAATTAAGGTGAGAAGCAATTAAAGATGAGGAACAAATCTGGTTTGTTTCTACTTCTTCATGGAAGTCGAATTGGAAGGGCAACAAAGGTGGAGATTCAAATTCAAGCAAGGACAGATTTGAAGCAAACAAAAGTAAAGATGTTTCTACACAACCAAAATACAACCTAAGGATGATAAATCTAAGGGTTCCTTGAGAGATCTGAAGTGCTTTTAGATGTGGGATATGGACATAGGCAAGCCCAATGTCCTACTGCAAAGGTGATGGTTTATATACGAAATGGAGAAGTGGTGAGTGAAGATGAGGGAGATAATTTTGACTACAGTGACATGCCACTATTAGCAGAGATTCAGAGGAAGCAGATGATGAGAAGAAACAGCTCCTCAAGATCAGTTCAAGCTTGGTCACAAGACGAGCACTAAGCATCCAATCCAAAGAGGATGAGGTACAACGTGAAAACATATTTCATACTAGATGCTTCATACATGATAAACTGTGTAGCATGATCATGATGGGTGTGTAGTTGTACTAATGTTGTTAATGCTAGTTAGTTGATAAATTGGGATTGAAACAACTAAACACCTAATCCCTATAGATTGCCATGGCTAAACAATACTGGAGATCTTAGGGTTACAAGGCAATCATTGATACTTTCTCAATTGGACGTTATTCTGATCGGGGTTATGTGATGTTGTTCCCATGCATGCTACTCATATATTATTGGACGACCTTGGCAGTATGATAGGCGAGTTATGCATGATGGCTTCACTAATCGATATTCTTTTGTGATGGATGGACGACCTATTAAGTTGCTGCCCATGTCACCTAAAGAGTGTTTGAAGTCAGAAAAATATGAGTGAATGTGAGAGTGCACAAAAAAAAAAAAGATGCACGAGCAAAAGGAGAGCTGTGAGAAAAGCCATGAGAGGCGTGAGAAAAGAGAGGAAAAAGGAGGGAAACAGAGGGATGTGCCATGAGGAAAAGAATCTTGAGAGGGCACATGCAAAAGGAAGAATAGTGTGCAAAGATGGCTAAACAAGAGGTAAAGGCAGTCAGTTTCTATGCAAGAGAGCGTGAGGTCCGAAAGGCCTAGCTATCTAGGCTATCTATCTAGCTTCTTTTTGGTATTCAAAGGAGCGAATTTGACTATTTCTTCTAACCCAGATCTCTCTTCTCTTCCTAGTTCTTTTCAAACTTGTTGCAGGAATTGAAGAAATGGTTCCTGAAACTATGCCAGAAGGCTTGCCACCACTTAGAGGGATTGAACACCAAATTGACTTCATTGCTGGAGCACAAATTCCCAAACCGACAGCTTATAGAAGCAATCCTGAAGAAACCAAGGGCGTTACAAAGGAAGTGGATGAATGTTGTCTAAGGGTTTGATCAAAGAAAGTATGAGTCCCTGTGCAGCACCCTGTTGTTGGTGCCTAAAAAAAGATGGTTCTTGGCGAATGTGTGTGGATTGTCGAGCAATTACACAAATTACGGTGATGATTCGAGGGCGAATCCTTTGAGGGGGAAAGGGGGGGGGAGTGATGCGGAGCATGGAGATGTCATTAATGGAAATGCAGTTCAAGCACAATAAGAAGAAGCGGGATCCTTTGAGCTATGATGGAGGTCCAATTACAAGAAGCTACAGCTAAAAGAGATGAAAAGATGACTGATGACTCAATGGGTCTTCTTTGTGTTATTTGGATCAATCTGCTCAAGAGGGAAATTGCAGGGCTGTCCAAGAATTGTGAATTTATTTAGATTTGATACAAAAGAGAAGAAAGTCCAAACCAAGCCCACCACACTAACTTAAGAATTTCGTTCCAGCCCATAAGGATTTTAGGGTTTTATTTGTTTTCTATAGGAATTTGGAAATCTTGGCAAGATTTTTTGGTACCTATTAGATTTATTGTTTTATTTGTTTTCCTTTTGAATAAGGAAATATGGGTAGATTTGATATCTTAGTAGATTTGGTTCCGTTTTAATAAGTAGAGTTCCTAATCAAAAAAGGATTGAACTCTTTTTTATATATGTAATTGGAACCCATTCAGATGATATGATTGAATACAATTTTGAGTTCTCTTAAAAGTTCTTGTGAGAGCTGGTTTTGAAATTCTCTAAGAATTTCGCCACTTATAATTAGGGTTCTTAGTTGTTGAAACTAAGGCTCCTAATCGTGATCTTGGTAATAGTATCAAGAGTTTGTTAGGGTCTTGTTTGATAGATAAGCAAGGATCGTATCACTAGCTGCACATAATAAATTTTAACATATGTTGTTTGTCCCCCGTCACTTGAGCTTAAGTTACCTTCTCATTTGAATATGCATATTTGAGTGAAAGGTATGCTTTACCTGTATATTGCTAACATCTCTCATCTTCCCAAGAAGAAGAGGGTAGTTTCTGTGCTTAGGGACAACAAAACTGCCATCGGCTGGACTTTAGCCGACATTAAAGGTAGTAGCCCATCAACATGCATGCACCATATATTGTTAGAAGATGGAGCTAAACCAACAGAGAGTCCACAAAGGAGACTAAACCCTCCTATGAGGAAGTAGTAAAAGCTGAAATGAAATCTTAAACTTCTTGCCTGGCTGGTGTCATCTATCCAATCACAGATTCACATTGGGTAAGTCCTATGCATGTTGTTCCAAAGAAAAGTGGAAGAATAAAATATTGTGGAGAATCTGAAGGTGAGAAAGTTCCTACTAGAGTGCAAAAGGTTGGAGAGTCTGTATAGGACTACAGGAAACTTACTGCATCCACTAGGAAAGACCATTTTCCCCTTCCTTTCATAGATCAAATGTTAGAACGTCTTTCTGGTCGTTCTCATTATGTTTCCTTGATGGTTATTCTGGTTATTTCAGATTGCTATTGCTCCAGAGGACCAAGGTAAGATACTTTGACATTGCCCATTCGGTACTTATGCTTATAGAAGATGCCTTTTGGTTATGCAATGCACCTGCTACCTTTCAAAGATGCATGATGTCCTTATTTTCTGATTTTTGTCACGAATATCATTGAAATTTTCATGGATTATTTTACTGTATATGGATCAATTCATGTTTAGAAATTTCATGTGTTTAAAAAAGTTTGTTGAACTTGTTCTGCTTTGAACTGGTGTTGTTGTGTGAAACTAACCTTGTTCTCAATTATGAAAAGGGTCATTTTATGGTAGAACAAGGAATGTTTTTAGGGCTGTAGTTCACCACAAGACTGGCTGCTGACAAAGCAAAGATTGATGTGGATTAAATCTATTCCTATCCTTCTACGGTAGGAGAGTAAGATCCTTCTTAGGCCCATGCTGGATTCTATAGAAGATTTATTAAGATTTCTCTAAAAACTGTTCAACTTTATGCAAGTTATTACAAAAAGAACATAAATTCAATTTTGATGAAGGTTGTTTGTAAACATGCATTTAAAACTTTAAAAGAGAAATTGATTTCATCACCTATCATTCAGCCCCCTAATTGGAATTCCTTTTGAGAAATGTGTGATGATGCTAGTGACAAAGCAGTTGAGCAGTGTTCTAGGTCAGAAAATAGATAAAGTTCCTCATGTGATATATTATGCAACTAAATTACTTGATGATGCCCAATGCAATATACCACAACTGAGAAGGAACTCTACTCTGTTATTTTTGCTCTAGAAAAATTTAGATCTTATCTGTGGGAACAAAAGTGATTGTTTTATTCAGATCATTGCAGCTCTAAAGTACCTGTTAAAGAAGAAGGAGTCTAAACAAGACTACTGAGATGGATTCTCTTACCCAGGAATTTGACCTGAATCCGAGATAAAAGGGGAGCAGAGAATCTTGTTGCTGACATTTGAGTTGACTGACATATGAGGGGAAGTATATCCTATCTCTGATTTATTTTCCTGATGAGCATCTTTATGCATTGCATGGAATTAAACTTGTATGCCTGATATGAGTTAATATATTGTTACCAACGTATTTCCAAATCATTTATATAAGCCTCAAAAGGATAAAATTAGGAATAACTCAAAACACTACCTTTGGGATGACCCTACCTTTTCAAAAGCTGCGCAGACAATGTCATACGCAGATGTGTTCCAAATAACGAAATTCAATCCATATTGAATTTTTGTCATACTTTTGAATGTGGAGGTCATTTTGGACCAAAACGAACTGCTAGAAAATTCTGGAAAGTGTATTTTATTGGCCTACTCTTAACAAAGATGCATATTACTTTGTTAAATCTTGCAATGAATGTCAAAGAGTTAGTAATATATCCAAGAGAGATGAAATGCCTTTGAAAACTATCTTGGTTTGTGAACTTTTTGATGTATGGGGTATTGATTTCATGGGACCTTTTCCTTCGTCTTTTGGAAATACTTATATCTTGCTTGTAGTGGATTATGTGTCCAAATGGATTGAAGCTAAGGCCACTCGAACGAATGATTCCAAAGCAGTTGTGACATTTATCAAGGACAACATATTCCATAGATTTGGAATTCCAAAGGCCATCATCAGTGACAGAGGTACGCATTTTTGCAACAAGGTAGTGGAAACTCTGTTTAAAAATATCATGTTTCTCATAAGGTTTCTACTGCCTATCACCCTCAAACAAATGGACTTGCTGAAATCTCTAACAGGGAAATTAAGTCTATTCTAGCTAAAGTAGTCAATCCTAATAGGAAAGACTGGAGCCTTCGATTGGGAGATGCTCTTTGGGCGTATAAAACTGCATTCAAAACCCCTATTGGTATGTCACCATTTAGATTGGTTTATGGTAAAGCCTGTCATCTACCTGTGGAATTAGAACATAAGGCATTTTGGGCCATTAAACAATGTCATCTTAATCTTGATGATGCACAATCTAATCGAAAACTGCAGATTCAAGAACTAGAAGAGATTAGAAATGATTCATATGTTAATTCCTGGATTGCAAAAGAAAAGATGAAATATTACCATGACAAAAATCTTTCAAGGAAAAATTTCAATATTGGTGATGAGATTTTACTCTATAATTCTCGTCTGAGACTGTTTTCCAGGAAAGCTAAAGTCAAGGTGGATTGGCCCATTTGTTATCATTAATATCTTTAATCACGTGTCAGTGGAGATAAAAAGTCTTCAAACGAGCAAAATTTTCAAAGTGAACGGTCATCTCCTTAAACCTTTTCATGAAGGTTTTGTCAGACAAATTATCGATTTCGTTGCTTTTGAAGACCCACCACAAGAAAGGAATTGAAATCTGTGCTCGTCGAGTCTAAGACGTTAAACAAGGGCGCTGTGTGGGAGGCAACCCATCGTTTTCTTTAATACTTTTGAATTGTTTGATTTTCCTTTTTCACTTTTTAGCTTGCAGGCCTAGCAAAAATTGTTGAATACGCGTCTTCTCGGATACTGAAAGACGGCGTATTTAAGTTAATTAAATGTCCAATAGTGATTAAACACGGCTTTAAATAGCCTGCTTAATTGTTGAACGAATCACCAAACGATTTCTGCTAATTTCCTTTCAAGAGTAAATTCCATCTGCAAGGTATTTCTTTCCTTTTTACATTTTAGTTTGTCTTTCCATCCCTTATTTCTTTCTATCTCTTTGTTACATAATGGATGATTCTTTAATGAAAATGAGAAGATACTATCCATTGCTCCCTATTAATTGTTTGAGAAAAATCTATCTGATGAGATTGGAGAGTATCAAATTACTAGTATCCATTGGAATGCCTGAGGATATTAGGTGGATAATTGAAGCTAAGGTCCGAATTAGTGGTGAACATCCAGTTTTTCCCAAACGTCCACCTGGGTCTGTTATAAATGTGCTAGATGGAACTGTGATACCAGTTGTCGTTCACTTGGGTATTTATCCCATAATCGGGAAGACAAAATTGCTTTCATTAAGAATGGACTGAGTAAAGAGTCATTAGATGATATCAAACTGACTCTTGATACGCATTCTAGTGGATACGTTCAAATGGAAATTCTCGGGTTATGGAAACAATTCAAAATTGAACAACTCCGGTACACTATTCGGTATCTGAATTTAAACGATCCCGTTTGCCAGTTTTTAAGAAAGCTGGATGAGCAGCATACCCCCGACTCATAGAAGGTGTTTGAAACCGTTACTGGATGTAAAACCAGAGGAAGATGTGAGCCACAATCACAACTACTTGTTTTTATTTGTTTCTTCCTTGATTTGTTTTATTTGTTTGTTTCTTTTTAGTGTGTAACAGAATCACTTTTGAAGTCGTTACTATGGAAGGTTCACCAATCAGAAGTCTAACAAACATCGCAGTGTTTGGAGGAACGACCGTGGGTACTACTGTTTCGCATCTAACTGCAGCTATCCAATTGGGAAAAAGTACTAGCTCATCAAAATATCAGTCTAGTATACGGAGGAGGAAATGCTGGAATAATTGGAGAGATTGCTCAAGCACACCAGTCATACATAACACTTGTTCAGATTGAAATAAATCAGTCAAACAAAGTTCTCGTGGTAAGTGTAATTCTCACTCCTATGAAAGAAGTATATGGCAGAACAATTGGATATGAGGTACAAGCAAAATCATTTTATGAACGCATGACACTCATGTTGCATAACTCTGATGCTTTCATAGTCATCCCAGGAGGATATGAGGTTTTAGAATGCTTGTTCAATTAACATTCTGTTTAACATGAACTGCACACTAAACCAATTGGTCTTTTAAATGTTGATCACTACTTTGATGGTTTATTAGCATTTCTTGACATAGCTGTTACACATAAGCTTCTATCTCCAGTAGCACGAAGAATAATTATATCTGCACCCACAACTAAGGAGCTATTGGATGAATTAGTAGCTTTTGTACCAGAGACAGATCCAGAAGTACCTTCAATTAACTGGTCAATTTCCGGTAACAAGCGAAAAGAGATTCAATGGATTTAGAGTTAAAGTTGTAAGTTTTTCTTTTTAAATAAATGTGTGTTATTTTCTTTTTATTAAAAGCTGTGGAATAATGTTGTTTTTAAAACTTTGTGTGTTTTTACATTGAGGACAATGTAATTCCCAAGTGTGGGGGTGGTTTGAGTAAAGAGTCAAGTGATTAAACTCATTTGATTCTTGATCCGCACCTTTAAAAACATTGTTTTTAATAATTTGTTGTTTTGTTGAATAAATAATGCATGTATTATAACTTTTTAAGATGTTAGGTAATTTTGTGTTAAATTTTTCAGTCCTTTTATAATTGTACCCCTTTCTGTAAAATTTTTTCGAATAAATCAATTGAATATGTTAGCAATTTGACAAAAATATTCTTATTTAACTAATGTGGCTAAATCTTTTATGTTATGAAACCCAGAGTTAAAAACATTAGTATTGTGATTTGATGATAATGTAAGTTTACTGTGTGTTTTAGTACATTTAAGGTCACTCTCTACACACTAGAACTTGTTCTTTCACATGCTTGAGACGAAATTTAAATAAAATCTTGGTTGATTTGGGGATGACATAAGGCATTCTTTGATAGTTTGAGCCTTTCTGAACGAACCATACTTATATATATCCCTCGATCCTACTTTGAGCCAACAAGTATGAATGGTTTCATTACCATTTAATTTCTTTGATAAATAGCCTCGTTTATTACTTTTCTATCCAGACACTTTATTGAGAATGTATTAAATATGTGTTAATCTGTATTGAAAAGTTATGAACACTGTTGATAAAGGATTACGAGATATTGTCAAAAACCGAAAGGTAAAAAAAAAAAAAAAAGCTCATAGATGTGATCTCTTCAAAAAAAAATAACAAAAAAAAAAAAGAAAAAAAAAGAAGAAGAAGAAGAAGAAAAGAAAAGAAAAAGAAGAAAATAGAAAAGTGTGAAAAATGAAGAGATATCATGGCTAATTTTTCTTCAAGAGGTAGTAATTCATTCTCAATATAAACTCTTGAAATATTTTGAATATTCTTATCCTTCGTTTGTAGCCAAATCCCGAGCTTAACATTACAAGCTTAAAAGTCCTATTTGACCCAGATCGACCAAAATTTTCATCATTAGTGGAGAGTATGTGAGTTTACAAACTTATAAGTTTTGTTGAGAAACTAAGAATGTATTTTCATTTACATAGTGACTTTGTTGTTATCTTTTCATTATACTGATAGCATGTTTTCAAAAAAAAAAAAAAATTATTATGGGTTTTATGTTTTTCACAGTCACATTTTGTTAACTTTGAATATTAATGTTAAATTTGTAAGTGATATTCAAGCACACGAGCACAATTACTTTTCAAATAAAAAGGGGTTAATTGTGAAAGTTGTATTGAAATTAATATAACACTTTGTTACCTTATTAATCTTATTTAAGTTATTTATACTTGTATATTTTGTGTTTATATTTTGCTTGAGGACAAGCTAAAGAGATAGTGTGGGGGAATTTGATGTACACATAAATTAACTGATTTTATACTACTTAATAACTATATTTTGTTTAAAAATCGATTAATTGTGTCATTTAATGGATATATTTCACCTTTCCTTTCTATTTCTTTGTGTTATAAGTTTTTCAGTGTATTCTAGTACATTTTGGAGATAAAAAGAAGAAGAAGAAATGAAGATGAAGATGAAGAAGAAAAAAAAAAAAAAGATGAACAGTAACTCCGGTGAATAGTACCACCGTCGATGATGACGTCACTGCTTACGTCATGAACAGTGTCCGTCGGCTGGTCAAAGTCAACAAGTCAACCTGCTACAGTACCGGAGGTCAAAATGACCATTTTACCCCTAGAAATTTCCCTATAAATATGCTAGCTTCATTTCTCATTTAGGACACCAATTTAGCTCCAATCTTCTTCATTTCTTTTGTAATTTCTTTCTTTTATTATTATCTTCATATTAATATAATTTTTAGAATTTTTAGAATAGTTTTTCAAGTCTTTTTGTAAAATTTAGTAAAGAAATTCTGTCCGGATAATTTCAATATTTTCGGGGAGTATTTCTTTCAAATTTTCTTTCTAATGTTTATAAATTTCATCTTATATTTATTAAATATGGATTGTGAGTAATTTCCTTTTGTTAGTAAGGATATGTGTTAAGTTATTAATAAATGGGATTATGAGATAATTTTATTTGTACTTAATTTCTATTTGGATTTATTTAACTGGACTTATGGTCGGTTTACCCGCCTAGTCTTTATTTATTTTGCTTTATGCACTTTAAATATCGCAAATGGATGGCCGAGCCACCTATTAGTTTAATTTACTTTTATGTCTTTTATTTTCTTTTTTTTATGGAAGGCCGAGCCTCCATACTTTTAGTTTAATTTATTTAAATGGCCGGTTGAACCGCCTAATTTGTTTAGTTAATATAAATCCAATCTTTCTTTATATATATATATATATTTGTATATTTATTTAATATACTTATATCTATATATTAATTAAGTATTTATGTAATTCCTGTTTTAATTAATATAATTATGTGAATTAATTGGATTGACAATCCAATTAATAAACGTGATTATATAGTTAGGATTATTAATCTTGTATTAATGATTCAAGTGGCATCTACTAATTTAATTGAGTTGCAGCTCTTGGCTTAATTAAATTAGTAGTGGAATTATATAATTTAAATTGTATATAATTAAGCTGATTGTTATATACAATTTAATGTTGGTGATGCCTTACTTACTTAATGCAATTTGATTGAACATCCTATACACGCTGGTTGGTAGTGGTGTTTAATTAAATTAGAGATTAATCTGTCTGAGCTGATCGGGATTAATCTAATTTGTAAGGATAGGAATCTGTCTGAGCTGATCGGGATTCTAAAACCAATTACTTAATAATGTCTTTATCTATGATTAATCCCATGAAAAATATAACTTGATACTAATTCCTTGCTAACGCTTTTTTTTTTTATATCATTTATATTCCAAATTCCTTTTTAATTCTATTCTCAAAATACCAAAAACCCCCCAAACCCTTTCCGATTAATGATTTTAATTTAAGAGTTGACAAATCTATGTGGATTCGATCCCTACTTTCCCTATCTACATAGGAATTGTTAAATTTGAGAGTCGTACGACTGGCTTCGTCAATATACTTCACTGTTATCTTGTTAATGACTTCACAATCCACACACATTCGCTATGCTCCATCTTTCTTTGGAACTAAGATAACAGGAACTGAACATGGGCTAAGACTATCCCTTAAAAATCCCTTTTGCAGCAGCTTATCCACTTGCCTTTTTATCTCCTTTGTTTCTTCTGGACTAGCTCTATAAGCTGGTCTGTTAGGTATAGTAGAACCATGTATAAGGTTTATTTGATGCTCAATGCCTTTAAAATGAGGTATTCCATAGGGAATATTCTCAGGAAATAGATCTTCAAAATCCTGCAATAAAGTCACAACACTAGGCAAAGATGAATTAAGGTCGTTAGTAGAAAGATAAACATTCTTGTACATCAGTACAAGTACTATTTTCCATGCCATCATTACACTCTTATCCTCATGTTTTTTTGCAAAAATACTCAATTCTTTTGCTTGCTTCTTTTTCCTCCTCCTCATTCTCTCGTTTTTGTTCACTTTTCTTTCCATTATTTTTCTTAGTCTCACTTGCTCCTTTTATTTTCATGCTCATATTTTTGTCTCTCTCTTTTTGTACTATCTTGCTATTTTAGTCTGGCCTTCATAAGCTTGCAAAGGTCTGTAAGAGGCTAATGCAACCTTTTGATTTTTGTACCCTTCATGCAACACCTTCTTATCAAATTTCCATGGATGCCCAAACAAAATATGACCAGCATGCATTGGTGCCACATCACAAAGAACCTCATCCTCGTACTTGCCAATTGAGAACAAAACCCGAACATGCTTGTTCACCTTCATTTAACCATTGTAACTTTTATGGTTTTGGATGTTTCATTGTCTACAATTTCAAATATTTTACCAACAAAGTACTAGAAACATTAGTACAACTTCCACTATCAATAATTAATATGCATACCTTGTCCTTTATATAGCACCTTGTGTGAAAAATATGCTCACGTTGCTCCTCATCCCTATTATCCTTAGGTTGTATAATTAACGTTCTCCTTGTAACTAGCAAATCTCTATGTACTGGTTCTTCCATTTCAATATCATAACCCTCTTCTAACGGTGGCATCTTATCTTCACTTGAGTTTCACCATTTGCCCTTACAAACATAACCCTTTTGTTGAAACATTTTGAAGCAATAGGTCCGAATCCTTGGCACTTAAAGCACTTAATATCACGTGACCTAGAAGGTGGCTTAGATTCAAAGTTAAGTTCATATTTACCTTTAAGATGAATAAAAATTGAATTATTCAATTTTTCTTCGTCTTTTGTTTTCAATCCAGCTTTGTTGTTTTTCGAATTTGATGAAGAACCATAGGACGAGTTAGATTTGAATATCTTTGCCTTGATTTGCTTTTCCACGTTATTAGCTTCTCTACATAATGCTGTAACTCAACCACATCAGCAATTTCCCTATTTAATCCACCAATGAATCTAACCATTGTTGCTTCTGTGTCTTCATCTATGTTTGCTTTAATCATGGCGATCTCCATCTCATTGTAATAATCCTCCACACTTTTAGATCCTTGAACCACCCCTTGCAACTTTCTATACAAATCTATGCATTAATGTATGAGTATAAATCTTTTGCGAATCACCATTTTCATCTCTTTCCATGACTGAATCGGTCTTTCACTATTCCTACGTTTATTGATCACCAATTGATCCCACCATATACTTGCATAATCTGTAAACTCCATAACTGCTAATTTTACTTTCTTCTCCTCAGAGTAATTGTGGCAATCAAATACATGTTCAACCTTTCTTTCCCAATCCAAGTACAATTCATGATTATTTTTTCCTTGAAAGGTTGGAATTTTCATCTTTTTGCTGTTAAATTGTTATCCCTCTTGAAATTGAAATTCTTGTTTTGTCTATGATTTATCCTTTCCAATTCAGAATCAGCTTCTTCTTCTTCGTCAGTTTCACGTTTTGTTTTCGAAACAAAAGAGGATTTCAATTATCTCATCCTAGCATTTAACAATTTGAATTGATCTTGAATAGTCTTGATGAACAATTTCATGTTAGTATCATGTGATTCGCCTCCTTCCATACTCGTGTAGTTAACCCGTTAAAAAAAGAAGGAAAAACAAAAGAAAAATAATGTTGTTCCTCATACTCGCTCGCATGTTTGCACTCAATTTGATAGGAAAATCTTGTGTTTCACTTTTTTTAGCTTTTTCTTTAATGATATTCACTCTTATCATTTACCACTCAACAACCCTAGTCGCCTCCTTTATGTTCTTAATAGAATCACAAACTCAACAAATTCAAAAAAGCAGATAGCGACAATATAAAAAACTAGAGTGTTAAAGACTTAGTTGAAGCAATTTAGTTATTCGAAAATGAAAGATGACCAATTCTAAAGAACTAAGAAAAATAATAGAACTTCAAACAGAGGCGAAAGACATATGAAAGAAACCTCTAGAATCAACAAATTGTTGGAAATCCCAAAACAGCCGTGTTCTTGTTCCTTCCTTTTTTTCTTTTTTTTATGTATGATTTTTTTAAAAATTAGAAACAAGGTCCACAAGATTCATGAAAGACAAGAAGAAACGAATTTTATCAATATTGACTCAAATTCAATAGCAATATTCAATATTTTAAAAAGAATTTAGATCAAGAGTCAATCAAAAATAAAAATTTTATAAGAAAAAGTTCTGAACAGTGCAAGAATTCAATCAAATTTAAGAACCTTTCTCAAGATTGTAATTCGTTTTTTTTATTCAAGAATAACAAAGATCGGATTTTTTTTTCAATTAAGAATATCAAGAAATGAAAAAAACCAATCAAGAACACAAGAAAACAAAAGCTAACGCTTTTCTTGAATAATTTTTCTGAATTGATGTTAATTTTACCCCCCACGATACATAATTAATGTCCTTAAATATAAAACCCTATACACTGATTTGAGTCTGATTACAAGTAAAATGTGCCTAATTATTCTTTAAATAAAAAGTCTTAAAAACATAATATGATAATTAGAATCTAAAAGCCTAAAACGAAATTACACATGATCAATCCTTGTAAAGCTTCTTTCATCCTTTTTGTCCTTACCCTAGTCATTTGACCACCAATGTCACGCAGAGGATCTACATGATATTTGAAATCATCAACTTCAGTTTGGTCAGCATATTGATCTCCATTAAAGAGTTTCATCAATGTTCCTAGGTGTTATATGAGAGACAATAATGCAAAATTATCAACAATGTTTATAAAATGTCTTCTTGTTCTTACCCGTTCATTTGGATTACTAATGATTTGATCCTTCAGATGATTATTAGCATATTCCCATTCCTTTGGAAGTTCAAATTTTGTTTCTTCTTAATGTGAGGTAGATTCTTAATTGTCAAAGACTTCTCTTCATTTTCATCCTTAGGTGTTGAAAGGTCTTCATTCGATTGAACAACATCTTTATTCATTTACTCCATAGGTAGCTCTTGAAGATCACCTTCATTCTCATCTCTTGGCAAGTAAATGTTAGATTCATCAAATATAACATGAATAACTTCTTCAATAATCATAGTTTTCTTATTATACACACGATAAGCTTTTCTTATTGAAGAATAACCAAGAAATATATCTTCGTCGGATTTCTTATCAAACTTATTAAGATTGTCCTTGACATTTAATATAAAACATTTACAATCAAATATCTTAAAGTTAAAAATGGAAAGAGTTTTGTCAAATATGAGTTCAAAGGGGGTTTTCTTCACAAAAAGTCTAAGTAGCACTCTATTCACAATATAGCAAGAAGTATTTACAATTTCACATAAATTGAAAAACCTAAGAGGAGGAGTGAATTAGGTTTTTAAATAATTTTTCCTAATTTAAAATAAACAGGCTTTCTAAGATAACAAATATCAAACACTTGGTGCTCAAACAAAGTGTGAAATAAAGAGTTCAAGATATAGGCAAAGGACACAAAGATTTATAGTGGTTCGGTTTATCCAACAAAACCTAATCCACTACCTTGAGCTATCTACTCAAGGATTTCACAAACCTTTCACTAATTTAGTAAGAGAGAATACAATAGAGGCTCACCCAATTCCCTTAGGGTTTTACAACACAAACCTCTTAACCAATCAAGGTTCACTCAACACTTTGAGTTTTACAATATAACCATGTTTACACACCTATCTCTATTACAACAATTAATGAAAAAGATACTCTAAAAACAATCACAATTTTCTATGATTCAAGACTCACTCTAACCTTTAGAGTTTTAAGCTCAATGCAACCTTGAACAAAGCAATCAAGATATGAAAATTAAGAGTTTGATATAGAAATCACCTTAATGTGAAGATATATCAATATAAAGCATAAATACCTATTTGAGTAATATTTTCTTCTAAGTTGCTCAAGAACTCCAATGATTTTGTATGAATCCCACTTTGATGAATTTCACAATATGAATGTTATGATTTGGTTTCAAAATAATCTCCAGAGGTTCTATGAAGTGTTGGAATCATATTTTTGCTCAAAAAGTCGTGTTAATGAGTTTTTTAAACAATTGGGTATTTATAAGTATGCACCAACGGTCATAAAAATGGCTGTTTGAATCCCATTCAGGAGAAGTGCGGTCGACCGCATATCGGAAAGGTCGTCCGCACCATCATCCGCAGGTGTTCCAGAGATCTCTGGACATTCAGCGGACGATACTCTGAGAGGTCTGGTCGACCGCATGATTTGTGGTCGACCACACTTCAGTTAGGTCGACCGCACATGCATTGAAACTGTGCAAAACAAGATTCCAAACAACTCCAAGAGTTTGTGGAATACATTTTATGAAATTTAAAGTATGTGCATGTAATTTGAAAATCATTTCAAATACCCAACTCATGTTTTATCTAAATGAAATGTATTTTGAAAATTATTTCACTTTTATTGAGCAACCTATAGAACTTATTACACATAGAGGTAGACCTAGAGATATCTAAAGATAAATAAAGAAATAAAGCTACACCTATAGATCCTATCTAATCTAGAAATGCTTATCTTCAATGCTTGACATAAAAAGCTCTTTCCTGAAGATTTGAAACTTCGATCTTGCATGGATTAGATATATGAATCCTAAAAGATCATCACTAATACAATAAAGCCATTAGTCTTTATCAATCTCCCCCTTTTTGATGATGACAAATATTGATGCAAAGTGATGGATAAAACAATTAAGTGTAAGGATTCAAAGTAAGGAAGAGTTTATATAATATGTAATGAAACTTTTAAAAACGCTCCCCCTTACAATATGCTAGGTATTTGTATGATATCACATATAGCATATAACCAATTAGTTTGATGATATCAAGAATTTGAATAAAAACATTTTTCGAAAATTGTTGGATCTCAAGATGAAAAGATTCATTGTAAGTATATGAGATCACTTCCTAGCTTATATAGGCTTAAAAAGCGTATTTTTCCACCAACCTCCGTATCCTCCTTGCTTCCAGTATTAAAAACATATCGATAGGCTATAAAAACATTTATAAAGCTCCCCCTATCAATATGCATCAGTTTTGTAAAAAATTTGACAGAGTTTCCTTTGTAACTCTTATAAAAAACCACTTTTGCAACAAAAACTCAACAATGCAAAAAGAGATGAGATATATCACACAAAAGGCCAACCCGGCCATCAACACACAATTCCCATTCTCCTTCAATCTCATAAACTTAGAAATACATAAATTTTAAACCAAGAATAGCCATACTTAACCTTTTAGAGCTGTTTCTTCTTTCTCTTGATTTTGATGACATTGAACATTTAAGTTCATCTCAAAATTCCTGAAACACAAGGTTAGTTTCATAACATTTATATATTGCAATTAACAGTAGTTTTTCTCCCCCTTTGTCATCATTCAAAAGAAATGGATAGAAAGGATAGAACTAAGTCAATTAAACAATAAGATCCCTCAACTACCAAGGAGTCATCATGGGGAAAAAGAAATGCATATAAAAATAGAGTATTCAAAGATACAAACGAGAGATAAAGTGTGTAGACAAATCAAAAATATAAGAAAGACAGAAAAACACTATCTCCTAGGCCGTCGCATATAAACTTTAGCTGTGGAAGATGACGGTCCAGCATGCGGCTCATCAGGCGGGGGCATATCACGTGAAGGTGGCGGTGTAGAAATATCAACCCGGATGCCATGTAGTGCCTCTAGATGATATTTGATATTGATGATCTCGATGTCATGGTACTCCACCCTTGATGTCAAGTCGTCGATCTTGGAATGAAGTGTCTTGAAGTGATTGTCAAAAGTGCTGAACATCGAGCCAATCTGAGAAGAGATTTCTTCCAGGGCACCCCAGATTGCAGGATGTGGAGTGGATACGTCTTCCTCTCCAACTTTTTCTTTACCTTTTGCCTTCTTCAAATCTGGGGCCTCAGGAGGAACATCTTCTTCCTCATCTAGATGAAGTGGTCTTTTCACACCTTGAGAGTCCTCACCTTCATCTGTTTCAAAACCGCCAGCAAAAACGCCTTCATGAAGAATTATCGGTGGTTTTTTTTCCCATCAGCTTTGCTGTCTCCTTTGTTGCCAAAGAGATCTCTTCCGGAGTCATATTTTTTTTCAAGTCCCATGTGCCATTGAGACATAAAGCTTGCATTCTTTTAAAGGATGCAAAGTTGAACTTAGGCACATATTTTGTCTCCTTCAGTTTTGGAAATGGGACGTTGAAATGTCGGAAGACTTTGGTTAACAATCATCCATAGGGTAAGATTTTGGGAACACCTTTGCTCTTCTCAATGGTAGCCATCATGTGGTGTGCCATTATATAATCAAAATCCACCCGGATTTTCTTCACCAACATATACATAAGAAACATACGCATAAACGTGACAATAGTTTTATGGCCTTCAGTGGGGATAAAGATGTTAGTGCACATATGATGAAGAATACAATGCTCAAAACTAAACACATTTGCCTATCTCTTAACTAAGTTGACAAAAGAGTTTCCTTGAGAGAAAATCTTCTCAAAACCCTCAGAAGAAAAATCCTTATGACTTATTCTGTGATGAGTATTAAAGTACTCAACCCGATCAAAAGGTATCTCTAAGATTTCGTCTAAACCAATGGAAGTAAATTGTAAATCTATCCCATTTACCCTTGAAACGAAATTGGTCCTTATAGTCATCTCTCCCTCTTTTTCTATCACCTTTTCGAGATTAGCATAAAACTGATACACAAGATCAGTGTACAGGACTCTTCATGATCTATTATGCTATCCCATCCTTGCCAAGCCATATAGGTAAGAATTCTATCAAAGGGAAATTCATACCTATCAATGGTGCTTCCAGAAATTACTTGGCAATTCTTGAGGTAGTCATTGTAACGATCCTCATGATGCTTGCTCCTGAAGAGTTGAGAAGAAGCTTGCATGGTTCTTTTCTTCTTTGGAACATCTTGAACCATTTGTGTTTTGCCCTTGTCACTTTGAGTTTTAGCCATTTCTAGGGTTTTGAAATTTAGAAAACAAGGATATGTAGGAAGAAATGATGAATTGAAGAAGAAATGAAGTGTATTTATGGTGAATTGTTGGTGGGTTATGGGTATTTGAAGAGATGCGGCTGATAAGTGAAGAGGTGGGGATGATTGGAAAATGAAAGGTTGCGTCCGAATGAGGCATATTTGTAACGGTCCACAGATGTGCGGTCGATTGGATCGTCGTCCGCAGTATCGTTCGCAAATTGATTTTTGTCTCTCGGGAATCTTTGCGGTCGATGAATTTAATCTGCGGTCAACCGGATGATCTGATACGGGTCGTCCGCAAGTCCTCTAGAACCTTTGTGGTCGATGAGTTGAATCTGCGGTCGACCGGACAATCTGGTATGGGTCGTCCGCAAGTCCTCTGTCTGTTCTGTGGATGATCATTTACTCATATGTGGTCTACCGCATATGCCCTGGGTGTTATCCAAAAAAATATATATCTTCGACAAACTTTACAACAAGAAAACACACAAGTTAGAAATTGAAAGTACCAATACCCAAGAGATTTCTAAGTAAACAAAACCTTTTCTCAGCCAAAGGTTTTGTGAAAATATCAGCTAATTGATCATCTGTAGGAACAAACTGAAGTAAAATATCACCTTTTAAAACATGATCACGCAAAAAATGATGTTTAATATCTATATGCTTAGTTTTTGCATGTTGTATAGGATTCTTTGTCAGATTAATGGCACTAGTATTATCGCAGTTGATAGTGATACAATCGAAGTTCAAGCCATAATCTTGCAAGGTGGTTTTCATCCATAAAACTTGTGCACAACAACTACCAGCAGAAATGTATTCAGCTTCAGTGGTAGAGAGAGACACACAAGCTTGTTTCTTACTATACCATGAAACTAAAGAGTGACAAAGAAATTGACAGTGACCACTAGTACTCTTATGTTCTACTTGACACCCTACATAATCTGCATCAGTAAATGCTTCTAGCTCAAAAGACATAGATTTAGGATACCATAAACCAAAATCTATAGTCCCTTTTAAGTATCTAAGAATACGTTTCACAGCAATTAAATGAGATTCTCTAGGGGATGATTGAAATCTAGCACATAGACAAACAGAGAACATAATATCAGGCCTACTAGCAGTTAAATACAAAAGACTACCAATCATACATCTGCATGTAGTTTGGTCAACCATCTTACCATTCTCATCTTTGTCTAATTTAATAGATGTGGGCATAGGAGTATCAATCTCCTTTGAATCAGTCATTCCAAACCTTTTCAGTAATTCTTTTGTGTACTTGGCTTGGTTAATGAAAGTACCTTCCTTTGCTTGCTTAATTTGTAAACCAAGGAAGAATGTCAACTCACCCATCATGCTCATTTCAAATTAATCCTGCATTGTCTTAGAGAAATCTTTGCACATATTTTCATTAGTAGCTCCGAATATAATGTCATCAACATATATTTGAACAATAAAAATATCATGTGCTTTATTTTTAATAAAAAGAGTAGTATCAACTATACCTCTAGAAAAACCTTTTTCAATAAGAAAATTGCTAAGTCTATCATACCATGCTCTTGGTGCTTGCTTTAAACCATATAAGGCACTAGAGAGCTTGTACACATGATTTACATAGGATTCATGAATAAAACCAGGAGGTTGTTCAACATATACTTCCTCTTGGATGAAGCCATTTAAGAAGGCACTTTTGACATCCATTTGAAATAATTTAAAGCCTTTAAAGGAAGCAAATGCAAGTAACATTCTAATGGACTCTAATCTAGCAACTGGAGCAAAAGTCCCATCATAATCAATACCCTCTTCCTGATTATATCCTTGAGCAACAAGTCTAGCCTTATTTCTAGTCACGATACCATGTTCATCAAGTTTGTTTCTAAAAACCCATTTTGTACCAATAATGGTAAGATTAGAAGGTCTAGGTACAAGTTCCCATACTTTGCTCCTTTCAAATTGATTTAATTCATCTTGCATGGCAATAATCCAAAAATTATCATTAAGAGCTTCATAAATGTTCCTAGGTTCAATATGAGACAATAATGCAAAATCATCAACAAAGTTTAAAAAGTGTCTTCTTGTTCTTACCCCTTCATTTGGATCACCAATGATTTGATCATTTGGATGGTTGTGGACAAATTTCCATTGCTTTGGAAAATCAAACTTTGTTCCTTCTTCAAGTGAAGTAGATTCTTGACTGTCAAAGACTTCTTCAATCTCATCATTTGATGTTGAAGGATTTTCATTTGTTTGAACAACATCTTTATTCATTGACTCCAAAGGTATTTCTTGAATTTTACCTTCAAACTCATTTCTTGGTAAATAGATGTTAGATTCATCAAAAACAACATGAATAGCTTCTTCAATAATCATAGTTCTCTTATTATATACACGATAAGCTTTTCTTATTGAAGAATAGCCAAGAAATATACCTTCATCGGATTTCTTATCAAACTTACCAAGATTGTCTTTGACATTTAAAACAAAACATTTACAACAAAAAACCTTGAAGTAAGAAATAGGAGTTTTGTCAAACATGAGTTCATAGGGGGTTTTCTTCACAGAAGGTCTAAGAAGCACTCTATTTACAATATAACAAGAGGTGTTTACAGCTTCAGCCCAAAAATACTTTGGCAAATTATTTTCACAAAGCATTGAACGAGTCATTTCTTGTAAAGAACGATTTTTCCTCTCAAAAACACCATTTTGTTGAGGAGTTTTAGCAACAGAAAAATTGTGAGAAATCTCATTCTCATCACACAGTTTAGTATAGCTACTATTGCAAAATTCTCTACCATTGTCACTTCTAATGGAGATAAGTTTGCATCCTATGGTGTTTTGTACTTGTTTAAAAAGCTTGACAAAAGCTCCAAAAGCTTCATCTTTGCCCAACAAGAATAATACCCAAGTAAATCTAGAGAAGTCATCAACAATCGCATAAGCATACAATTTGCCACCAAGACTCATTGTTCTCATAGGACCAAATAAATCCATATGTACAAGTTCAAGAGGTTTTGAAGTAGAAACTATCTTCTTAGATTTAAAGGAACTCTTAACTTGTTTACCATATTGACATGCATCACAAATACGATCTTTTTCAAAATGAATGGTAGGAAATCCTCTAACATATTCATGTTTTGATAGGTTATGCAAAGTACCCATGCTCACGCGTCCTAATTTACGATGCCAAAGATATGCATCATCAGCTTTCAAAACAAGACATTTAGCATCTTGTTCAACTAAATCATCAAAGTAAAGATCATACATATTTCCATTTCTATTTCCAACAAAAACAATTTTGTTAGAGCAATCATCAATAATTAAACATGAATCCTTCTTGAAAATAACCTTATAACCATTATCACATAATTGACTAATACTAAGCAAATTATATTTGAGATTATCAATAAGAAGAACATTTTTAATAAAGGGAGAAGTACTTTTATCAACATTGCCAATGCCAATGATTTTCCCTTTCTTTTTGTCACCGAAAGTCACAAATCCTTCATCCTTTGGTTTAACATCATTAAGTATGGATGCATTTCCAGTCATGTGTGTTGAGCATCCACTGTCAAGAAACCATTTGTTCTCCTTTGTTTTCAATTGAAAACACACCTACACCAAAGATGTTAATAAGCCTTTTGGTACCCAAATTCTCTTGGGTCCATTGAGGTTAGTTCTTTTAACTACCCAAGTGCTTTTAGCACCATTCTCAATCTTTTTCTTCACATAACATCTAGTCACCTTGTGACCATTTTTACCACATGCATGAGATACTCTCTTATGTGCATGTGACATATTTTCATGTGAGTGAGATAAACTCTCCTGTGTGTGTGAGACATCTTTATAACTATCATCAAAACCAAGACCTCTCTTATCATGAGTGAATCTTTGCATACCAAGTAATTTGTTCAAATTGTCCCTACCACATGTAAGTTTTTGCAAGCTAGCACTTAAATCTCTCATTCTAACTTTCATGGCATCATAATCACTCATCATATCATCCAACTTCTTGTTTCTAGTAACAAGATCAACATTAGCATTCTCAAGAAATTTCACCTTATCATTTAAACCAATAACATTCTCATCAAGACAATTTTTTGTAGAAGTTAACAAGGCATTTTCATCTATGAGCCTAGTATTATCTAACGATAGCTTCTCTACTTGACATTTCAAGACTTTATTTTTCTTGATAATCTTTTTCATTTCTTTATAGAGATTGGAAATGAATTCATCTTTATCAAACATGCCACAAATATCATTATCACTTTCACTATCAACTAAAGAAGGAGTTTTTGAAGTATTTACCTCATCTTCAATAGCCATGAAACAAACATTTGCATGTTTAGTTTGTTCTTCATCTTCACTTCCTTCTTGATCCCAAGTGCAAGCAAGTCCTTTCTTGGTTTTTGACTTGTACTTCTTTTCTTTCTCTCTTAATTTTGGACAGTCCGCCTTGAAATGATTTGGACTTCCGCATTCATAGCATTATTTTGAGTTGATATTTGTGGATGTTGATGGCTTCTTTTTGAATTTGTTGAAATGTTCCTTTTTTAACATTTTCTTGAAGTTCTTCATGACAAGAGTTATTTCCTCATCATCCATTTCTTCCTCATCACTAGAAGATTCATTTTCGTTGTTCTCTTTAGCTTTGAGAGCAATTGAAAAACCTAACAGGGGGGTGAATTAGGTTTTTAAATAATTTTTCCTAATTTAAAGTAAGCAGGCTTTCTAAGATAACAAATATCAAACACTTAGTGCTCAAACAAAGTGTGAAATAAAGAGTTCAAGAAATAGGCAAAGGACACAAAGATTTATAGTGGTTCGGTTTATCCAACAAAACCTAATCCACTACCATGAGCTATCTACTCAAGGATTTCACAAAATCTTTCACTAATTTAGTAAGAGAGAATACAATAGAGGCTCACCCAATTCCCTTAGGGTTTTACAACACAAACCTCTTAACCAATCAAGGTTCACTGAACACTTTGAATTTTACAATATAACCTTGTTTACACACCTATCTCTATTACAACAATTAATGAAAAAGATACTCTAAAAACAATCACAATTTTCTATGATTCAAGGCTCACTCTAACCTTTAGAGTTTTAAGCTCAATGTAACCTTGAACAAAGCAATCAAGATATGAAAATTAAGAGTTTGATATAGAAATCACCTTAATGTGAAGATATACCAATATAAAGCATAAATACCTATTTGAGTAATATTTTCTTCTAAATTGCTCAAGAACCCCAATGATTTTGTATAAATCCCACTTTGATGAATTTCACAATATGAATGTTATGATTTGGTTTCAAAATAATCTCCAGAGGTTCTATGAAGTGTTGGAATCATATTTTTGCTCAAAAAGTCGTGTTAATGAGTTTTTTAAACAATTGGATATTTATAAGTATGCACCAACGGTCATAAAAATGGTTGTTTGAATCCCACTCAGGAGAAGTGCGGTCGACCGCATATCGGAAAGGTCGTCCGCACCATCATCCACAGGTGTTCCAGAGATCTCTGGACATTCAGCGGATGATACACTGAGGGGTCCGGTCGACCGCACCATCATCCGCAAGTGTTTCAGAGAGCTCTAGACATTCAACGGATGATACTCTGAGAGGTCTGGTCGACCGCATGATCTGTGGTCGACCACACTTCAGTTAGGTCGACCGCACATGCATTGAAACTGTGCAAAACAAGATTCCAAACAACTCCAAGAGTTTGTGGAATACATTTTATGAAATTTAAAGTATGTGCATGTAATTTGAAAATCATTTCAAATACCCAACTCATGTTTTATCTAAATGAAATGTATTTTGAAAATTATTTCACTTTTATTGAGCAACCTATAGAACTTATTACTCATAGAAGTAAAACTAGAGATATCTAAAGATAAATAAAGAAATAAAGCTACACCTCTAGATCCTATCTAATCTAGAAACGCTTATCTTCAATGCTTGACATAAAAAGCTCTTTCTTGAAGATTTGAAACTTCGATCTTGCATGGATTAAATATATGAATCCTAAAAGATCATCACTAATACAATAAAGCCATTAGTCCTTATCAATGTTTGTCATTTAATCAAAATTAAGATATTAAAAGCTTTAGAGCTTTCAAGTATGATTTTTCCTTTCAACAACATCATTTTGTTGAGGAGACATCGAAATCTCTTTCGGAGACATATTCTTCTTCAAATCCCATGTGCCATTGAGACACAAAGCCTGCATTCTCTTGAAGGATGCAAAATTGAACTTGGGCATATGTTTTATGTCCTTCAATTCTGGAAATGGAACGTTGAAGAACCGGAAGACTTTGGTTAATAATCGTCCATAAGGCAAGCTTTTGGGAACGCATTTACTCTTCTCGATGGTAGCCATCATATGTTCTACCATAATATATCCGAGATCCACCCTACGTCTCTTGACCAACATAAGCATGAGTAACATATGTATAAAAATAACTGTAGTTTTATGTCCTTCAGTTGGTATGAAAATGTTAGTGCACATATGATGAAGGATGCGATGCTCAAAACTAAACACATTGGCTTCTCTCTTGACTAAGTTTACAAAGGATTTTCCTTCGGTGAACAGTTTCTCAAATTCCTCAGTGGAAAAATCCTTGTGCCTGATCTTTTGGTGAGTAGTGAAGTACTCAATCCCATCAATAGGAATCTCTAATATTTCATCTAAGCTCATAGAAGTAAAATGCATATCTACCCTATTTACTCTTGAAACATATGTAGTTCTCATAGTAATCTCACCTTCTTTTTCTACCGCTTTTTCAAGATTGGCATAGAATTGATATACAAGATCAGTGTATAAAGACTCTTCATGATGTATTATTCTATCCCATCCTTGTCATGCCACATAGGTAAGAATTCTATCAAAGGGAAACTCAAATTTATCAATGGTACTTCCAGATATTACCTGACGATTCTTGAGATAATCGTTATAATGGGCCTCATGATGCTTGCTCCTCAAGAGTTGAGTAGAGGCTTGCATGGTTCTTTTCTTCTTTAGAACTTCTTGAGTCATGTGATTTTTGCCCTTGGTAGGATTGGTTTTTGCCATTTCTAGGGTTTTTAATTTCAGAAATCTAGGATATGTAAGATGAATAGATGAATTGAAGAAGAAATGAAGTGTATTTATGGTAAATTTGTAGTGGGTTATAGGAATTTGAAGAGATGCGGCTGATAGATGAAGAGGTGGGGATGATTTGAAAATGAAAGGTTGCGTCTGAAAGAGGCATTTTTGTAACAGTCCTATAAGTGTGGCCGACCGGATCGTCATCCGCTGCATCGTCCGCACATTTACTTTTGTTTCTCTGGAACCTTTGCGGTCGATGATTTGAATCTGCGGTTGACCAGAAGTGTGATATTTGGTCGTCCGCAAGTTCTCTGGAACCTTTGTGGTCGATGAGTTGAATCTGTGGTCGACCGGAAGTTTTTGATATGGGTCGTCCGCAAATTCTTTGGAAGCTTTGCGATCGATGAGTAATAAGTAGCGATCGATCGGTGATCCTGTCATGATCATCCGCAAGTCCACTGTCTGTTCTGTGGATGACATTAACTCATATGCAGTCGACTGCATCTGCACTAAGTATCATCCAAACAACACAAATGAAATGGTTTCGACAATCTACAAAAACACACAAGTTAGAAATTGAAAATTCCAATACCCAAGAGATTTCTAAGTAAACAAAACATTTTCTCAGTCAAAGGATTTGTGAATATATCAGCTAATTGATCATCCGTAGGAACAAAATCAAGTGATATATCACCTTTTAAAACATGATCACGTAAGAAATGATGTTTAATATCTATATGCTTAGTTTTTGCATGTTGTATAGGATTCTTTGTCAGATTAATGGCATTAGTATTATCACAATTTATAATGATACAATCAAAGTTCAAACCATAATCTTTCAAGGTAGTTTTCATCCATAAAACTTGTGCACAACAACTACCAGCAGAAATGTATTCAGCTTCAGTGGTAGAAAGAGATACACAAGCTTGTTTCTTGCTATACCATGAAACTAAAGAAAAACCAAGAAATAGACAGTGACTACTAGTACTCTTACGTTCTACTCTACAACCCGCATAATCTGCATCAATATATGCTACTCACTCAAATGACATAGATTTATGATACCATAAACCAAAATCTATAGTCCCTTTCAAGTATCTAAGAATACGTTTGACAGCAATTAAATGAGATTGTCTAGGAGATGATTGAAATCTAGCATATAAACAAACAGAGAACATAATATCAAGTCTACTAGCAGTTAAATATAAAAGACTACCAATCATACCTCTGTATGTAGTTTGATCAACCATCTTACCATTTTCATCTTTGTCCAATTTAATAGACGTGGCCATAGGAGTATCAATCTCCTTTGAATCAGCCATTCCAAACCTTTTCAGTAGTTCTTTTGTGTACTTAGCTTGGTTAATGAATGTACCTTATTTTGCTTGCTCAATTTGTAAAGCTACTATTGCAAAATTTTCTACCATTGTCACTTCTAATGGAGATAAGTTTGCATCCGATGGTGTTTTGTACTTGTTTAAAAAGCTTGACAAAAGCTCCAAAAGCTTCATATTTGCTCAACAAGAATAATACCCAAGTAAATCTAGAGAAGTCATCAACTAGCACATATGCATACAATTTGCCACCAAGACTCATTGTTCTCATAGGACCAAATAAATCCATATGTACAAGTTCAAGAGGTTTTGAAGTAGAAACTATCTTCTTAGATTTAAAGGAACTCTTAACTTGTTTACCATATTGACATGCATCACAAATACGATCTTTTTCAAAATGAATGGTAGGAAATCCTCTAACATATTCATGTTTTGATAGGTTATGCAAAGTACCCATGCTCACGCGTCCTAATTTACGATGCCAAAGATATGCATCATCAGCTTTCAAAGCAAGACATTTAACATCTTGTTCAACTAAATCATCAAAGTAAAAATCATACATATTTCCATTTCTATTTCCAACAAAAACAATTTTGTTAAAGCAATCATCAAGAATTAAACATGAATCCTTCTTGAAAATAACCTTATAACCATTATCACATAATTGACTAATACTAAGCAAATTATATTTGAGATTATCAATAAGAATAACATTTTTAATAAAAGGAGAAGTATTTTTACCAACATTGCCAATGCCAATGATTTTACCTTTCTTTTTGTCACCGAAAGTGACAAATCCTTCATCATTTGGTTTAACATCATTAAGTATGGATGCATTTCCAGCCATGTGTGTTGAGCATCCACTGTCAAGAAACCATTTGTTCTCCTTTGTTTTCAATTGAAAACAAACCTACACCAAATATGTTAATAAGCCTTTTGATACCCAAATTCTCTTGGGTCCATTGAGGTTAGTTCTTTTAATTACCTAAGTGTTTTTAGCACCATTCTCAATCTTTTTCTTCACATAACATCTAGTCACCTTATGATCATTTTTACCACAATAGGTACAACATATTTTTGAAGAAGGTGAGACATGTGAATAATATGCATGAGGTACTCACTTATGTGCATGTGACATATTTTCATGTGAGTGAGATAATCTCTCATGTGTGTGTGAGACATCATTATAGTTATCATCAAAACCAAGACCTCTCTTATCATGAGTGAGTTTTTGCATACCGAGTAATTTGTTCAAATTGTCCCTACCATATGTAAGTTTTTGCAAACTAGAACTTAAATCACTTATTCTAACTTTCATGGCATCATAATCACTCATCATATCACCCAACTTCTTGTTTCTAGTAACAATATCAACATTAGCATTTTCAAGGAATTTCACTTTATCATTTAAACCAATAACATTCTCATCAAGACAGTTTTTTGTAGAACTTAACATGGCATTTTCATCTATGAGTCTAGTATTATCTAAAGATAACTTCTCTACTTGACATTTCAAGACTTTGTTTTTCTTGATAATCTTTTTCATTTCTTTATAGAGATTGGAAATGAAATCATCTTTATCAAACATGTCGCAAACATCATTATCATTTTCACTATCAACTAAAGTAGGAGTTTTTGAAGTTTTTACCCCATCTTCAATAGCCATGAAACATACATTTGCATGTTCAGTTTGTTCTTCATCTTCACTTCCTTCTTGATCCCAAGTGCAAGCAAGTCCTTTCTTGTTTTTGGACTTGTACTTCTTTTCTATCTCTCTTAATTTTGGGCAATTCGCCTTGAAGTGATTTGGACTTTCGCATTCATTGCATTGCTTTGAGTTGGTATTTGTGGATGTCGATGGCTTCTTTTTGAATTTGTTGAAGTGCCCATTTTTGAACATTTTCTTGATGTTCTTCATGACAAGAGCTATTTCCTCATCATCCATTTCTTCATCATCATTAGAAAATTCATTATCGTTGTTCTCTTTGGCTTTGAGAGCAATCCCTCTTTTCCCTTTGTCTTCTACTTCTTAATCATTTAGCCACTTCATCCTTATTTCATGAGTGAGAAGTGATCCAATAAGCTCTTCCACTGGTTTCTTCTTCAAGTCATGAGTTCCTAGTATAGCAGTGGTTTTGTCTTCCCAAGCCTTTGGTAAAGCATTGAGTATCTTCATATTTTGTTCTCCTAATCCACTACATTGAGCTATCTACTCAAGGATTTCACAAAACCTTTCAATAATTTAGTACAAGATATTACAGTAGAGGCTCACCCAATTCACCTTAGGGTTTTACAATACAAACCTCTTACTCAATCAAGGTTCACTCAACACTTTGAGTTTTACACTACAACCTTGATTATACACTTATCTCTAATACAACAATTAATGAAATACAAACACTTAAGACAATTACAATTATCTATTATTCAAGGCTCACTCTAACCCTTAGAGTTTTAAGCTCAATGCAACCTTGAATAAAACTAACAAGATAAGAATAGGAAGAGTTTCATATAGATATCATCTTAATGTGAAGATATATCAATTTGAAGCAAAAGTACCTCCTTGAGTAATATGTTTCTCTAGATTGCTGAAGAACACCAATGATTTTGTAAAGACCCTTCTTGGATGAATTTCACAATGTAAATGTTATGAAAGGGTTTCAAAATGATTTCAAGGTGTTCTATGAAGAATAGGAATCAGATTTCTGCTCAGAAAATCATGTGTTTGTCTTTTTTAAACAATTGGGTATTTATATATATGCACCAACGGTCATAAAAATGGCTGTTTGAATCTCACTCAGGAGAAGTGCGGTCGACCGCATATCAGACTGGTCGTCCGCACCATCATCCGCAAGTGTTCCAGAGAACTCTGGACATACTGCGGACGATGAGCTGAGAAGTCCGGTTGACCCAACATCATCTGCAAGTGTTCCAGAGAGCTCTGGACATTCAGCGGACGATAAGTTGAGAGGTCTGGTCAACCGCATGATCTGTGGTCAACCACACTTCAGTTAGGTCGACCGCACATGCATTAAAACTATGCAAAACAAGATTTCAAACAACTCCAAGAGTTTGTAGAATACATTTTAAGAAATTTAAAGTATGTGCATGTATTTTGAAAATCATTTCAAACACCCAACTCATGTTTTATCTAAATGAAATGTATTTTGAAAAACATTTCACTTTTATTGAGCAACCTATAGAACTTATTACTCATAGAAGTAGACCTAGAGACATCTAATAGATATATAAAGAAATAACACTACACCTCTAGATCCTATGTAATCCAGAAACTGTTTATCTTCAACGCTTGACACCAAACGCTCTTTCCTGAAGACTTGAAACTTCGATCTTGCATGGATTAGATATATGAATCCTAAAAGAACAACACTAATACAATTAAGCCATTAGTTTTTATCAATGTTTGTCATTTAATCAAAATTAAGACATTAAAAGCTTTAGAGCTTTCATCCTTCAATATAAAACTCATAAAAGAAATCCTAAACTAATTTGGGTATAATTACAAGTAGACTGGGCATAATTATTCTTTAAATAAAAAGTCTTAAAAACATAATCTAATAATTTGAATCTAAATGCCCAAAATGAAATTACACATGATAATTATAACATAAAGTTCCAAAAAAGAGAATTAAAGAAAAAAATTTTAATTAGCTTGTGCAATCTTGTTGATCTTTCATATTTAACCCTTGCACATATAGATATATAACCTCCCTTGGTGAAGCTTTGGAATCTTCAAGTTTTACATCTTCTTTGTATTCAGCATCCATTATCAAACCTTGTAAAGCTTATTTCATCATCTTTGTCCTTGCCCTAGTCATTGGACCACCAATTCCATGCAGAGGATCTACATAATATTTGAAATCATTAACTTGCATGGGAATATCAACTTGATCAGCACCTTGATCTCCATTAGAAAGGCATCAAGAAAAAATGGGCCTCTTCAGGATGTTTAGTTACCAGTGACCTACAAAGAATAGCGGATTTAGCAGATATCTAGAGTCCCAAAGGGGCAACTTCGATCTTCCAATTTCAATACCATGGTAATGTTACTAAGAAGGTAAGAAATAATATTACAAAACCCTACTCCCATCTCAAAATGTCCCAAGCTGAAACCAGAAGCGAATTTTACACCCCAATTGATCACCAAAGTGTTGCTTCTTCGCCTTTCCTTGAAGAATTACAAATGAAAACAATGGACCATACCACGATTGGGAAGTTTTCTCAACTAATTATCAAGAAATGTTGCAAACCCCCCAAATTTTTGTGTATCGTGATGTCTTGAAGGAAAAAAAACTGGTCCTCATCACCTTACGATAACGTTTTCCTTCATCTAGCTAACCCCATGGATCCTAAGCTAGGAAATTATTACGGTGAAAACGGTAACAGTGGAAGAAACTAACAACACGATGTCCAATATGATGGAATGCCTCTAAGTTTACTAATCGATGGTTTACAATAAATTGAATTGATGATTTTGCCCTTGAAAAAAAGTTGTCATAAACCGTTTTAATTTTAACTCACCAAAAATTATAATGAATCTGACCAATAGGACCTACCGTGTAAATCGTAAAAACGTTGAGTGCCAAAAAAGTTTTAAAAAAAACTATTAGGACCAATAGTAAAAGAATAAAAAAGGTAACAAAGTTAAAAAAAAACGTTTAGGGCCAATGGTGGAAAAACACCAAACGTTGAGGACTGAAAACAACAATCTTCCTTTTTTGAACGCAAGGAAAACCCCAAAAACGTTAAAACATATCCTTCCTCAGATGTTACATACCTTATATACCCCGCCCCCAGATATACTCTGCGTTATGCCTTGTAAACAATTAACTATTTGATTCTTTGTCCTTTCTCTTCCCCCTTTTTCTTTCCCCCCCCCCCCCCCCACCCTCGGGGGTTAGATCATTGAACAATTGAAGCAATTAGATTAGAGGGTTGACAAGCTCAACGACAACTGAGAAGTGAGATTCATCCAAAAGCCCCACAACAAACATTTCAAGAACGCACTAATTGGTACCTCTCTTTCCAAGAAATGAACTGCAGAAGCCAAGAAAGAAAAATACTAAGAAAGGACCAAAACAACATCACCAAACTCTTCTTTATTCCTTTGAGTAAGCATCAAGAATTCTCATAAGTTCTTTTGTCAATTCTTAATTTATCACCCAATCCTCTCTCCAAGAAAATATGGAAAAACATCATCACAGTTGTGCTTTGCTTGTTTCCTTCACCATCATCCTCGGCTTTATCTCCTTCAGTCTGTGTTTTGCTGCTGAATTCAAGAAATCAAAGGTACCTTTTCCTTCATAGATATAAATTCCTGTCTTCCCTTTCTTTTGCTTGTTATATACATCTAGCTCCTAATCTAAGAATGGTTATCTTCACTCTTCTTTTTGCAGAAAAGGGACTTGAGATTAGATGGAAAGTTCTGTTACTTGCCAGAAAGTGACGCATTTGGACTGGGAATTGCAGCTTTGGTCCTTTTATTAATTGCAGAGATCATTGGAAACCTGCTGTTTTGCAAAAATTGTTACTCTAAAGGTGACCATCAAAGCAATTGCAGGGCTAAAATACCAATTATAGTCCTCATTTTTCTCATTCTCTCGTGGTAAGTTATCCAAATCTCTCTCATTTGAACCATGCTTACCATGCATATTCCTATTTGTCATCCAACAAATTAGCAACAAAAATAATACTGCAACCCTTTTCAAATTCAATTGCAAACTTGCATCCCAAAATTAGTTATGAAAATCTTACTAGTTATTTCCTTTATGACCAAGGCAAGATGGAAGAGTAGTTTTTGTCATCAAATCAACTTGAGAAATTGACTGCTATGACGATTTCCAAGGTAGAAGAACCTTCGAACGTGGACAGCTAGATATAATTGAATTCTTAGTCAGCACAGGAACAATTATATATATATATATATATATATATATATATAAGATGGCATGTAGACAATTATTTAAACTAACAAATTGGAAATACTTGTTATGGCAGGGTCAGTTTTGGTGTTGCATTTATTTTAATAGGAGCAGCCACAAGCATGAACAGAACTCAGCCCTTTGGAGAAGGATGGATAGATGGCGAATGCTATGTAGTCAAAGATGGAGTCTATATTGGATCAGCAATGTTGGTTCTTATTACTTTAGGTTCTGTAATCAGTTCAGCCACCATAACGGTAAGGAGAAGACAAGTTGAACAAGGAAGAAAAGTCCATGCACAAGGTGAATAGGACAAAGCAATTGCATTTGGAGTAGGTTTTGGAACCTTGCTTTTAACTGTACAGGAAACGGTCGTATATGTATTGGTAAACATTATGATAAAATACATAATCGTTATCCCTACATATATTTATAGAAACGGCGAATAAAATATACGAGTTTAGCACCATGTTTTCAAAAAGAATTTCCTCTTAATATTAATAGATATTCTTACTAAAATAGATTATCTCACTGGAAGGAATTGGAGAGGTTAAACACTCCTCTAGAATGATAAAGCAAAGCTCATCACGAATTGGCGCAAAACCAGTCAGCCACAATGAGGGGTTTGGTACCCCCGGTCTAGTTCAGACCCTCTCCGGTGGTTCTTTTATAAAAATATAAATCATCAATTTTTATGAAATATAAAAAATTAAAAAAAATAATTAATACTGTAAAATTTAAAATAAAAATATATTACCAAAATTAAAAAAATATTGATACTATAAAATTCAAAATATTTCAAAATATAAAATATGTTTTCAAAATTAAAATAATGAATACCTAAATTTGCTAATTTACCTTATCTAGCTCTCAAGCAAACTTATTTGCTAAAATTCATACGTTTCAAATGACAAGAACTATTCACCCAAAAAAGAAATGACAGGTACTTTAAGACACCATAGCATCATCCATAAATCATTTTCCCCAACGCAAAGCTTTTCAGCAGCGACCAGAAAAGGCTTCCGTGCCCATCTACTCGACTTAAATTTGCCAAAATTTGCTTCTCTACCCCTATTGCAATATCGACAAGGAAATTCCCACCGACTGAGGAGGGTAAAAAATAATAAAAATAAAAGAGAGAGAGAGGAGGGTAAAGCTGATAGTGAAAAATCAAACTATTAAGGTTAATTAGACACCATACTTGCTCAGAACCCCTGAAAGACTACAGCATTTGCTAGAACAGTCTTCCGGAATCAACAAAAGTATTTGGTCTGTTAACACTACTGAATTACCGCAGCCTCTAGGTTCTTTTTTTTTGGTGGACCAAAAAAAAAAAAAAAAAATTGCCTGCCTCCTACCTTCAGTAGAACTCACTGTCAACACAGCCACACACAACGCCATTTTTCTTATTTTAGTATCTATAGAAATTATATCCCGCAGATTATGTCAGGGATATCATACGACATAACATCCTAGTCCTGTTGGAAATACAGACACCAGGATTAGACCAACAATGATAAACTCCGGAATAGAATGGGATCATACATTAGTACCACCGTGGGTATCCTCCTCGGGCCCTACCACCAGAATTATTTCCTCTACCCCAACTGTACGGGTCATGGTGATAACCACGTCCACTTGCATAGCCACCATAACCTGGCTGGATTCTTTGCTGAAAAGTATCAAAAGTCTAAACAAAAAAATAACGGTCATTAGTTAATCTATAACCAACCATGCACAATGCTGTAACACTGTAAGCTGAATTTAAGCGACAACCTCATTGTCATTCCTCATTTGGCGGAGCACACGGTTCTGTCCATTCCGCATTCTCTGAACAGTTGAATTGCAAGATATTGTATCAAAGAATTCATCCTTGTTATATGCAGGCTGCAGATAGAAATATCAGGAACAGATTATATTCAATTTTTAGCCTGCCAGATGTTTGTGCATAAGAAAAGCTAAATCCAGAAAAAGGAAAAAACGTGTGAAAGTTAAATGCCAACAAGACCATCTCAACTCACTTTTGGATCCGCCTCAGCAACAAAGCAACCACCCTCTTGTTTCCCCAGCTTGTCATAAACAGTTGTATTGTCCTCTATCCTCTCCATTCTATCCCTTTGCTTTGCTTTTCCAAGATAACCCCATACCTCGTCCTTTTTAAACTTCTCATTCATGGCATCAAAATCAAATTCTTCAGTATACTGCAAAGGATATTGCAAGTACACAAAATTGTGAGAAGCGCTGTTCAAGTATCAATACTACAATAACTGAGATACTGAAACAGTTAAAGAACCACACAGGACGTTTCTTCGTTGCATGAACATTCCCAATTTGAATAACAAAAGCTAAAAATCAATGATAACAAAACAGGTAAAGATGAATTCTGGAGATAAATATCTGAAATCAACCAACAGCCAAAAGTTTGGTAATCTTAAAAGCAGAACGTTCAAGACAGGGTACACCTATTTCTGATATAATTACTTAGGGCATGCAAAAATCACAGATCTCAAATTGTGCCATATACTTCCTTTCATTTTTTTTCCATCTCTTCTCATCTTTCATATCAAAATTTCAACCAAGAAAAAGAAAATAAAAGGCTTTTTCCCTCCAACATTTAAAGAGTCAGTCATATAATTGCTGCTAGAATTGCTCCTGCAACATTGGGCACCTATTGATGTAAGAAAGTCACTCAAAAGAAACCAAAAACAAGCACCTAAAACATGATCGATAATATATATTTTCTTATAAGAAAATAGGTATAAGATGCTGCACAAGGATGACACCCCTGTTAACTGATAAATATAGAAGACACAGACATGGTGGAATGCGAATTTATCAAGTCAAATGCAAGCCATCTAGCTCCTAATTCTCATTGAATGCAAAGAAGAAAAGAAAAAAACACTACAAGTAACACAGCCAGTTTTCTCAAACATGAAAATACTATAGTACTAACTTGTGGCCTATGGTTTAAGATTCATATTGAGTCACAATTCCAAATAAAACAAGGGAAGAACAAGGTCATTAATTGTTCTTATCACATGCTATTCCAGATTAATTGTAGCAGCGGTTTAGGTGATTCAATCTTCAGCAATTTCTTCTCTAAATACTTTGAGATTATAGTGCATGGGAATGTCAATTTGACGCTGCACCAAAAATTCTTTGATCAAAATTATTCAAGAATAAAAAGTTAAGACAATGTTCCAACTAACAAACCTATATGCTGATATTAACCAATGACTAACAAGTTCATTGTATTTAACCAAACTTGATGCTTTACCTTCCTGGCAAACTTGGCTTGATTAGCTGATAGGATTGATTGAAGATGGAACAAGAAATAATTTCAGGGAAAAATCCACTGATATAAATCTAAGAGTACAACCACTAATACTTGTCTTCTAATGTCTATTTATAATACTTGACAATAACCTAATTTTAACATGATGAGGATTCATTATTTTTCAAGACTAATACTCCCTCCGTCCGGAATTGAATGCCCACGAGTTAGTGTAAAAATTAATAATAGTCTTTAACATTAAAGAAATTACTTTATTATCCTTATTACTAATTAGGTAAGTGGTGGAAACCATTAGTCAGTGGGATACAAATCCCTCAAATTAAGGATGTTCTTAGTGGAATTTGAGATGAAAATTATGTTTATTTTTAAAAAATGAGCATTCAATTTCGGACGGAGGGAGTAATTAATAAGGAAACTTATATTAAAACAAACTAAGATTCTAAATTATTTTCCTAATATGTTAAGGACATGGAATACTATATAGAATAATCCTAAACCATTAAAGACAATTAAATAAACTACGGATTCCTTAGATTTTGCGTGCATCAAATTACTTTCGGATTCTAATAGGATAGCCTTCAAATAAACAGTACAAGAAGAAATAATTGCTCACACACCTAAAGAAACAATATTAATAGCAATTACCAATACTTGCTGTGCCAATGTCTGTGATGGCAATGGTGGTGCTTGAGCAGCTGTAGTTGTACTAGAGTACAAGGAACTTGAGGATGCTGAATTTAGAAGACCCATGTCCCTATGATCTGGGTATAAGTTGTGAGCAGGAGAAAGTTCAGATGGTCTTGGTTGCGACACCTTGTTTGGGGTTAGCAATGATTGTGATTGTCTCAACAAGGACCCGGATGCAGAATCCACCAATGAAGATGCAGAATATGATAAGGAATGATCAGATAGCACTTTCATAGAGTTAGCAAACATGTTAAAATTTTCTGGAGTTTCAATTCTCATCCCATTTTGACCAGATAAATGCAACGATGACATATTTAATTGATTAGCAACAAATGAAGGATAGGACGACAGAGATGATTCTATAGATGATGGTAATGAATTTGCTGGGTGGGTCGAGAGTTGCTCAGGATTAAGGGTAGGGATAATGCTCGAATTTACAGAGTTTGAAGCCACAAGAGATGGCATTGGAGCTAGAGAATTTGACAAACTTGGCAACACAATATTTGTTGGCGCTAGGACCGGAGATACCTCCTCAACATTTGGCAAGGTGGGAAATGAAGAGGTTGTAGTTGGGATGGATTGCTGCTGACCATAAGCATAATCATCTGTGGCTACATTGTACCCAGACCATGGATTCGGCATCGTATGAGATGAGAACATGGTTTTCTGAGCAGTCTGAGAAGGACCAAGTGCTCTAGCCTGAGCTCCAGATTGATGTGATGGGATTACATTAGTATAGGACCTTATGTTCAGGGTAGAAGCTTCCATGTAAGGCCCGAATTCAATTGATAATCCACCACTAGGAGCAGAGGATTTCCGTAAATTTGAATGTCCAGGAGTAGATTGCGACTACATATGAAGAAAATATTATATATATACATATATATATATATATATATAAAAGACCAATGAGTGTCGTAGCACTGTCAACTTCATCTGATCAGAAATTTCATTTGTTAATTGCTAGCTACATTTACATTGATCAACAAGTTGAAGTACCTGGATAATCGCTGGGTCATTGTGCATTCCCTCCTCTGCTTCAGAGGCTGGAGTGGACTTCACTTGCAAGTCCTGAAATTGGAAGGGCAGAATATTGATCATGATATGCAATTTTACTTCATAATTGGGGTGCGCACATTAAGACCATCAATTCCCTAACCGCAAAAGACCCTTGGATTTCTATCATTAGCATGGATTTTGTCATGGCATGAATAAATGTCATCTTGGCCACGCAATTCACAACACTATCAAAATTATCAAATTAACTGTTCCAGAGAAAAACTTGTATCAGTGCTGCAGCCATTTAGTTTGAAAACCAGTCAACATGCCATTCATGGAATTGAACAAAAAAACTTTTGGGGGGTGGAATAATTACTATTGGATCAAATATATATAGCAACAACTGTAATAGGAAACTAAGTCACTACGATGTAAAGTCACTTTCACCAGACAGGCCCTTAATATTATGCAGTGAAAAAATCTCTTCGTTCTACACCATATGACAAACTCAGTCAGGAGAACAACCAAGTCTGCCACCAAACAAATATAAACAAAATAAAGGTGAATGTAAATTATGTGTTTCTACATGTCCACTTGGTTAATTAGAATGATGGGAATAAACAAAGGCTCTAATTCACAGTGGCCAGACAATAGCCTATTTAGTGTAAGAGCTCCTTACCAACTGAGAGTGATTACCTCTGATCCACATTCCCATTGCCCAAAGCATCAAAGTAATAATAACAATTAAAGGAAGAAAAGGCTCCACTCAATACAACAGCTATCTGAATGTTGTTCCCCACACTCTTCCTAGTGACACCCTCTAGTAGAATCATCTAAAACTTCTAGGCAACTAATCTTACTAGGCCAATTGGTTTTCTCATAGAATTTTCACCTCATACAATTATTATGCTAAAGAATACATGACATGGAGCAAGAAAGGAGCTACCATCAAGCACCAATGTTCATTGAGGCTATTCTCGAGTGACCGTTTTTACTCTATGATTGCCAGCAATTATGGGTCAGCATTCTATCTTCATGTATGTCCCAGACTCCCACCAATATAAAATATCTCAGCCCTGCTCTAGCCTAGCTGTTTCTTAGATCAATCTAGTCTTCTATTTGTTCCCTCCCACGGCTCTCTATTTCAGGCAAGTGACATCATATAATTTCTTTAAAGCCTCTCAATGCTTTAGTTTACCAACTTCTGCTGACAACAGCATCTTTTGTTTTTTTTTAGGGGACTGACAACAGGCATCTAGTGTAGACCGTGAAACAGAGACTGTAGTCAACAGTGCAACAAAGACCTTGAAATTCCTAAACAGATTCTCAACTAGAGATATAGGCATTCAAGACTTCCTGAATCTGAATAGCAGATTTAGTTGGCTAGAATGTTTCATAATTAGGTTCACTTGAATTCTCACAGAAACAAAGCATAACGAATAACGTGGTTCATTAGTTCAGAAGCTCTTTAGATCTCATACCACAGGCAAGAAATCAATCATTCCTCAAGCAACTTAGAGTATTCCAATACTTAGAATAGGACTAAGTGTAAACCTGCTTGACAAGTTCCCAATTCCTGACCACTAAACAGAACAAAATCTTACAATCAACATAATCACCATTACCAAAAAAAAAGAAGCAAAAGAAAACAGTAACTACTGCAGAGAAAGATAATCTTATTTAACCCCCAGAGCACCCATATATATCAGACTCATCAAAGAGAATGTTCATGCTGGAAGAAATGAGATTCAAGACAGTCATTTACATGAACTGCCACAAAATAAAAAACATGGCCAATTAAACTAATTCAAGCTCCTTAAACAGCCAGATTCAATGCATAAAAGGACGGAGATCCTGCCTACAGACCCTTGTGAACTGGTAGTCCTTAACCTCTTACAGGACAAAGGGGAAGAGAAAATCAAAATGAAAGTAGAAAAGAAAATTTTAAATGAGTAAAACTGGAAGGAAATAAATACTTTAGTATTGCTTCCACAAATAAAAAAGTCATTTAACACGTCGAAGCAATATGATATATTTACATGATCAAGTAATCCAATAATATTTGCTTTAGCAAAAAATTCAAGAAGCAAATAGGTCCCTTCCATTTTGCATAGCATTGTTCTAAGTAGACAAACTTCAGTGAGGATGTCAATCCATAAACTTGATGATAGGGTATACTGGTAACCATAAGCTCTTAGAAACATCAAAATAGAAAAGAGACAAAGACAGAACAGTTTCCAAGAACAACCAAAGCATCTATTTACCTTAATGTCACTTCCACGAAACAAGATGTATTCATAGACTTTGTCACTTGCAGGAATTTGTGGTCCATCTTTCTTCCTCCCTTCAGTGCCATATGACCTAACTGAAAGTTATAGTAATGTGTGAAGAAAATGGATATTGCTAAATGGAGAGCAACGTTATCAACAAACATATTAAAAAAAAAATTATAAAAGGAGATAACCAGAGCATAATATTACAAATAAACTAGAATACTTTAACCTTTAATCCCTCCAAACATTACCTACTAATGACAAAATGCTCACTACAAAAAAAAATTCAAATAAAAAAAAAAGGAGGAAACCACATAAACAATACAAAATCAGAGCCACTCCCTATCAAATTTCTACTATATTTGATGAAAAGAGATAAGGACGTTGTACTGATAAAGCATAATTTACTTTCTTAAGAATTCCTAATCCTCTTTCTTCTATTTCAACTTTTCATGTTCTTTTCTCTTTCATAGTCTAAAGAAGTATCATTTTTGTAAGTTATAACCCAAAAAAGAAAGAAAAAAAGCCAACAAACCAAATGGAAAAATTAGGTGCGTGATTAAGCCATAAAACAACTCATTTTTCTATGTATTTAATGAACTATTAGAGTGAAATTCAGTTGTTTTATGTTATGTTTTGAATATTTTTACTTCCCATGCTTTTATCTTTTGTTTGTAGAATTTTTTGGGCGAAAAATGGTTGAAAATATCAAGAAATGGCACAAAGAGATACTTGATCGGCGGCAGTTGTAGCACCGGTTGAGGTGCAGGTCATTTCCAGAAGCTTTTGGCCATCAAAATACAAGTTGAAGATTGAACCAGTCAACTGACCAGCCACCAGTCACATGCTGAATTTCAGTCAATGACACGTTTTCCACTGTTTGGGGCAGATATTTTCATTCTATCATTGCAAACGAATCTGAAGAGACAGGAGACTTAGCAAAGACTTAGTAGACCATTTTTCCATCATCTTACCCCCTTAAATTCTCTCCTATTCATCAAAGAAATCATCCAAAAAGAAAATTGAAGGGATTTCATAGGAGATTAGCATCAAGAAAGAGGAAGATTCTACCCCAACTTCATCAAATTCTTCAAGGGAGGAAGAAGAAATTCATCAATCCTCCATAAGAACTACTTTTACCTTTTTCTTTTCTTTGTATTTAATCTTCTTAAACATATTTATGGATTATATTTTTAGTTGGTGAAGACATGTAATTTGTGACTTGAATTTGGAATTATGAGATGTTAGATCTATAACATTTATGCTTAAATTGATGATGTTTATGTATGAATTGTGAATGGATCTTGAACTTGTGATGGGAATTTGCTCAATTTCTATATGAATTGATTATTGATTGGATCTAATTAATTGTTCTTGGCCAATTCAATTGATTTTCCCCAATTTCATTGCTAGATTCTCAACAATTGTTAATTACTTAATTGTAGCACTTACTTAATTGATTAATTGCAACCCTTGGTTAATTGATTGAGTAATAAAATTGAACAAACTCATATAATTTCCATTCAAACTCATTGGTGTTTATTATATGATGATTGGTGATGCCTTGCTATACTTAATGCAATCTAGTTGTGATCTATTCATGCTCAATTGTAGAATTACAATTGGATTAGTAATTAATTCGCATGCTCAATGTATCCTAAAACCAATTTCCTAATTAAATTGATCATCAAGGATTGATTCCAAATAAAAGTCATTTATACATGTTATTCACCAACACTTTTGAAAACTAGTTTATAATTGAAAAATGTCTACATTTTTAATTGTTTTCTAATTAGTTTAGTTGTAGTTAATTTGTTCACCAACTATTCCCCCTCTTTTGTTTATTTATTTTTGTTGGATTTATATAATTAGTGAATCGAACCTATAGAATTAAATCAAGCTCCTCATGGGATCAACCCGACTTGCCCTATCTTATTAGTTAAGAGTTAAGTCAAGAATTTTAATTTATAAAGGTGTGACAACAAGTGCTATCAGTGTGTACTAAAACAGCAAGCAAGGAATAAAATATCAGCCCAGCATTGTTTTTTTATGGCAATGAAACTTATTTAGATATCAAACAATAATACAAATCATGATTACTTTTGGATTTTCTTAAAATGAACTTAACAGCATAAGGTATGTAAATGTACAGCCAAATTAATCAATTACAATCACCTTGCAGTACTTTAAGTTTAGTTGTGTAGCATAATGTAGTACAATGTTTTCAAAGATGTCAAGCAGATTTGTCATTATAAAACATCAGAGTTGATTAGATTACTTCAGGACAGTTTTAACTTCAATGAAAAGTTATAATAAACTTATTTTAGCCAAAAAAGAACGAACAACAATGTTTCAGTGACAAGAGGGCAAGAAAAAGTTAAAATAAGCTTATTTTAGCCAAAAAAGAACCAACAACAATGTTTCAGTGACAAGAGGGCAAGAACATGAAAAGTTCACACACTTTGAACTAACTTTGTAAAACTTCCAACTCTAATCCTCGTTTTACTCCTTTGTAATCTTCTTCGTACATTTTTTTTTCCTTATTTTTCTTAACTCTTTTCCCAACAAGCACGAAAAGAATATTCACTGTATTAAACTTGCTTCTTCTCTCCAGAATCCAATTTCTCACATTTTTACTTTTTTTCCCTTTTCCCTACCGAGCACAAGCACCCAAAGGATATTCACAGTAAGTTTTCAGAATCCTCGTAGTTCTCGAATATAAATTTTTTTTTTTTTTTAAAAAAAAAAAAAGGTCAAAATTATCACCCAAAAATAGTCATAAAAAATACTAACAAGAACACAATAGAAGTCTCACGGAAATACAATCAATATTTGAGTAAATGGAAGAAATGAACCGAATAATACTATACCGTTCTTCAAGCCGAGAGTGGAGTCTTGAGGATTGAGATAGTATAGGACGCCTTCATAACGAATCTCGTACTTCGACGTCAAACTTATAATGCTTCCGATGTAGGAATCCCCTGCCGCTGATGACGACGGAGAAGTTTTCATTTTGCTGTCGCCAGATTCATTCGCCATTGATAATACAACACTTAATCCAATCAAAAATCACAAATAAATTGGAATTAGGAGACTCAATAATCATTAGGACACTTATCTAAATATAAAGAATGAAAAATTAAACAGTTTTTTTCCTTTTTCTTTCGATTTTAGAGGGTCGGTTTTGGCTCTTTTGGGGTGGGGAAAAGAAAGTGATTTTAATAGGCGGACTCAAATAATTTCTCGACCGTCTCATTTAATATTTCACCTTTCTTTTCTTTTTTTTATATGTTTCATTAAAAATGTTCATTTTCTATTTTTACAACTTAACTCTTATTTACTTTTTAAAATGTAAATATGACGTTTTAAAAATATCTAAGGCATTTATTTTCATTAAATCATTGGCACAAGATGATAAGTATATGAATAATACCCACTATCATTCAAATTTAATTACTCAATATATAACCTGAAAAATTCGTTCAATCAAGTGGGTTTGCATAATTTAATTATGCAAAATTTGTATAACATTCCAAAGATTATTAAGCAAGGATGAAAACAAATGTTGGAAAAGATTTCGACTCCATCAGGTTTTCTGTTGCAAAAAACATGATTAAAATTGAATTTGAGATGATGAATAATAAATCAAGACCAATGCTCAATTTGAATGAGCCACTGACATATGATGGCCACATTTCAGCTTCTCAAGAGATTCATCTTATCGTTTGTCAAATGTTAAAAATATATGTAACGAAATTGTTTGAGACTTCTACTAACATAGATAATCCAAATAACCCAGTTAAAGATATAGACTTTGCAATGAGAGGCAATGAATCCAACAGATAAGTTTTCTGTATATTTTCAGGACCTATTAGGTTTTATGCATATTTTCAAAAGTTGTTTTACTGAATCCAAAAAATTTTCTTTTGTCTAGTTTGTGATTCTCATTACTCCTTGCGTTTGTATTTTGGAAGAAAAACAGGGAGTATCAAAAGACATCCAAACATGATTTGTGACTTTTGGTTTTATATTGATATTTTCTTATCCACCATTAAATTTGCACGTCTGTTTTGCACTATAAAGATAATATTGTGCTTGAACAACCAATCAAGGCCATTGCAATATTACAATATTCTGCTTTTTTTTCTTTTTCTTTTTGAAGGTAAAACTGTTTCCTACAAATTCCACGACAGACACCACTTTCATACAACTTAGACATAAATATAAGGTTACACTATTTAAATGAACACAAAAATTAAATTCCATACATAAATCTAGCATTTTATAGGACATCTACCAATTAGATATGCAATCATGAATATTTAGATTCTTTTGGAGACTTCTGCAATTCCATGGCCACATTCTAATCTTAGCTAGCTTCGTGCTGTGGAGTTAATAGGATAACCACATTATGAAACAAAGCAAAAGAAATTGGCAAATATGATGTGGTCACTAATTGAGTAATTGAAGAACTTTGTGGATCAAACAAAGCAAAGGAAAATGGTAAATATGTTGGGGTGGACTCAAGAAATTCTATTGCTTTGCCTTTTTCCCTTCCCCCATTTTGTTGGATAAAGGAACATGTATAAATGGGAGCAATCGATTCAAAAGGCTTAACCAGCATTTCAAATCTGAGATGACCAAACTTCTTTGGGATAGTGAAGGACCGTTGACATTTGCCATGTTTGGTAGCATTCCAAAGCTTGGGTTTTTTTTTTTTTTTGGGAGATCTTGCTTCAACTAGGAATGCAGAGTCCCCATGATCTCCTCGTCTCTCTCTAGTTTAGATCTTTATTGCCTGGAAGATAACATAGATCCCAATTCTTTTCTACCTTTTTGTTACCTCAAGAAAGGATCCAAAAAGAATTGCTAGAAAGAAGCCTTTTTTCCCCCAATATTGCTCCCTTGTTCTTGAGCTTGCTTACTAGCTCGGGAGTATTAGGAAATTTCAGATTGATTTCCATAGCTCAGCCCGAAGGAAAAAAAATCATGGGATTGTTTTTGGCTGAGTGGGGAGACCGTAGCCAAATTGCAACAATTGCACTAGTTACCCACAAAAGTGCACTAGGAGTTGCTATTGGAGCTACATTGGGACACATTGTTTATACATCAGTGGCAGTGGTTGGAAGAAGCATGCTAGCATCCAAGATATTTCAACTCACAGTTGCGATGGTTAGGGGTTTTCTTTTCCTTGGTTTCTCCTTGTCTTCTTACTTTTATCTGCCCCTATAACCATGATTTTGTAGATTTAATTTTATTTTTTAGGAGCTTTGAACCTACACATACCTATGGTAAATTCTTTGTTCATATCTTTTCATTAACAGAATAAATCCAATAAATGGATTCAGGGTTCAGGGTCCAGTGTCTTTAGCTAAATAGTTTTGTATACATATGGGCATATGTTTGCCGCCATCGTGATAGTTTGAGTACATTCGAGTGAAGCTTCAATGTTTGTTTTACCTTTCTGATAATCTTTAAATTGAACTCTAGTGCAATCGCCCAATTTGGCCATTGAAAAAAAAAAGCTTGGGGTTTTTTTGGTCTATTTGTAGGTCTTCACCATCATGTATTATGTTTGTCTCTAGTACATATCATTGTATTCACCTTCAAATTCTGGATTCTGCTACCTGCATTACTCTCAAATGATGGAACATAAGGGGCAATACAGTGAATGAACAAACTATAATTATGGTTGTTAATGGAATGACATTTTAATTCTATCAAATTACGCATGCCAAACCTAAAGCATTACGGTTGCCAAGGTGTAAGCCATAGAATTGCACTAGCATAAAAAAGTTTGATAATCTACAAGCTTAACTGTCAAGACTAGCCTAGCCTTCTAAAGCAATCACACGAGTTTTAATATATTTTTAATGAAACAAAAATAAGAATAGTAACAGATAAATTCAATTTTCAATTCCGTTGATCTTTAAGTCAATTGATATATTCTATGCAAAAGCAGGGAACAATGCAGCTTATTGAACAAATTAAGTTAGTATAGCATGGCAGAACTTGAGATTAATTTAAAACAAAAAACTAAGATAGGCATGAAACTGGAAAGCATTTAAGCCAAAAACATGGTTATTTAGAGTGACTAGCACAAATAACAGATTTAGTATGTTAAGAAAGACAGCAGAAACAACAAAATCAAGTCACTAGAGCTTGTCTTGTCATAAACTGAATCTTTAGTTTATTATAGATGGCTCAAAAAAAAAAAGGAAAAAAAAATAAAGTTGGATAGAGTGATCCATTTAATGAAATTGGTAACTTGACATGGAACATATAAGAGTTGTTTAAGTGATCAAAGTTTATTGATACTTCTAACATAGTGATCAATTGTTTGGTAATGGAAGAAAGAAACAAATTCATACAGGTCTTTAGATACAAAGATATGTTTTCCTACTTGAACTAATGAGATTGTAAAGTGCTACAATATCACCACCAGCACAAAATGCCCTGCCTCTGCCTTTTGCGGTTTCAAAACATGATTAAATTACCTCACCGAACAAACAAAAGGTACAAAGTACAAAACTAAGAGTTTTATAGATACTTGTCCAAAGAAAAACCAATATTCTTATAAGAAAAAGGAAGAAAAATTTGCCTTCAGTACCACAAGCCCAATCCCACGATCCTCCTCCCAACTTCTATACAGTTTCAGTAACCTAGCCCCTTAAAAATCAAAATGCCAATCACTCAGACATTCGAAATGGGGATAAAACATTTCGCAATACATCACCAACCCAAATCAATAAACTTCAAAGCAGTCCCCAAGGGATAGTCGAGTTGGTAAGGCATGATGTGGGAGAAATCTCTGGCAACGCAGGTTCGAATCTATCACTCAAGTTGTAATACAAATTTTCACATAGAGATTTGTCATGGGGTTTGTTCTGTTGGCTCTCTCCCACATGAGTCTGTCACTCAAACACATTCCTCGATTTACAACCCGCCTGATTAATGGACCTCTCATACAAGAGGTGGAGAGTCCTTTCTCCCTCATCAAAAAAATAAAAAAATAAAAAATAAATAAACTTCAACGCATACCAAATTCAAAGACAAAAACATCCAAAAAGTACAATCTTGATTAATGGGGTGCCATCTGACAACAAAAATTCATTCGAATGATAAAGCAAGCAACACGTGCATATTTCTAAAAGAAGCTGAAAGAGAAAAACAAAAAGAAGGGCCAAAAGCTAACCACTGGAACATTAAGGGCATTGAGTGCAGATGGCCTTTTCTTTTTTTTATTATGAATACTCTAGAGTATGGACACACATGTTACTCTTTAACAAATGTCAAATTCTTACAAATAATGGATAAAAGAACATATGACAAAAGATAGATTCAGCCACACTTACAAACCAAATTGAGAAATCTTCAAAAAACATAAATAAGATCAACGTCTAAAGATCAGCCACACTACTTTTACTAATCACAATCAAGCGAGAGTTTCATTTGCCATATTTAAGAGTTCATATTCAAACTCAATGCGGTTAGGTAGTTATCCATTTCTCATTGTTTTTTGTTTGTTCATATGTGGAATCTTGTAATCAATACCACTTGAATGTTTTATAACCTCAACCATGCATAATTGCAAGGTTAGGAAAACATTGATTAGTTCTTTACTTCGAAAACTTTTGAAAGTATTTTCCATTACAGTAACAAATTCTTTAACAGTTGATGGAGATTCTTGGTATTGAAGTGAATCAATAGCTCTGAAAAATTCAAGATCTAATACATTCATATCAGGACTATTTGAAGGTTGACAACACAAACGAATATCAAAGCCATCTGATTGTGCAACCTGAATAAATTTTGAATCATTGATATCCAAATGTGGCTTTGCATTATCTTGTTGGATGTAGATGGTTCTAGAGCATGAACATGGCCATTTTCCTTGATAGAAGGAATCAACTTTTGAATGATACATGTTCGGATTACATCTTTGTTACCTGACAAAATAGGCTTAGTTTCCATAGTCCCTGCCACACGATTTTTATTGTTTCGCTTGGTTCATTCATGTGACACGAATGACCATATTCCAATTTTCTCGCCAAATACTTCACCTTTACTAACATCAAATTGTGAACGAGCAACAACAGGCAAAAACATTATATTTGTAATGAACCTCTTACTTTTGCATGTTTATAAAGGCTTGGGTGAACTACGATAAAGATAATACTTTTGAGAAGTCTTGGAGATGTGGAACCACTTTTCATTAATATGAATTTGATTGTGTATGTCGACAAAAGTACAAGAAAAAGTAGTACCTTTGTCAACTATTGAAAACAGAATTTCAACATCGCCTTTTTGTTGTTGTCCGATAAATATGGTCTAATTGGATTCGAGTACAGCCAAATACTCCCATCTTCAACTCTTCTATGTACGGTTGATTTTGACATGCCCAAAGCATTTGATAATGACCTTATGTTTGTCCGACAACAAAGGGAGATATCCTTAATATTTTCAAAATCTATGCTAACTCTCTTCCAATTATTATTGCTCAACAACTTGCTATTGAAATTAAGCGCATCACAATTTTTGTTACAAAAATTAATCCCTTCATGCCAAATTCTATAAACTAATCTTGCACATATAGAAAATGACTTTGCAATATTTGTGATAGTTCATTTTCCAAGCTTTCCATCTTGTTGTTAAATGAGTAGAGCTTCAAATATTGTCCTTTTCTTTTCACTGCTCAAGTTTTTCTTCTTATGTGACTGAGCATGCAAAATTTCTATTACATGAGAGGTATTACTCTCTGAAAAAGTCTCATCTTCCTTTGGCAATTGATTTAGATCAAACTGGAAACTAAATGATAGAGAACTAGAGCAGATTCCATCAGATGATTTGATGGATTGAGGGGAGGCATTTAAGTCAAGTGAAGAATTTCTTATTACAACACTTATTGTTTGAATGATTCACTACTCAAAATGTGATTGAACCATAATTAGTTTAGTTTTCTAGTGTTTATCGTGTTGTTTATTGAGTTTAAAATAGCTAATTATGTGTTTTTGTGCTTTAAATGATTCTTTACACTTATACTTTTGTTTTCAGGTCTTTAGAAGTTTTAGAAAATGTTTAGATGGAATTGGAAGATGTTGGAAGCTTGAATATTGATATTTGGAAGATAGAAGAAGTGGACGCGTGGGAAGTGGAAGTGGACGTGCAAGGCCAGAAAGTGGCGCCCACCCTCAAAAGTTTGGCAGCAACAAATGTCCAAATAGATGCGTCAGTGTTTCTTAGGTGTCCACTTTGCTATGTCAAGCGTTGATGTACTCATAAATTAACTGATTTTTATGTTATTTAATGACTATATTTTGTTTGAAAATCGGTTAATTATGTTATTTAATGGATATATTTCACGTTTCCCTTCTATTTCTTTGTTTGTAAGTTTTTCAGTGTATTTTAGTTTATTATGGAGATAAAAAGAAGAAGATGAAGAAATGTTGGAGAAGATTAAAAAAAAAAAATCTATGTCATCCGATGACGTGGCGCAATGAGAGGATGACACGTGGCACAATCAGAAGATGACAAGTGGCGCAATCAGAAGGTGACAAGTGGTGCTTCTAGAAGCCGCAACTTGGACCAATGAGGACGCGACATGTGGCGAAGTTGGGAAATTAGGCCACCAACTACATTTTCAAGACTTTGGGGTGCAAAATGACCATTTTGCCCCTGATTTTTGTGGCTATAAATAGGAAGCTTATTTTTATGATTTAGACACCAATTTAGCTCCAATCTTCTCCATTTCTTTTGCAATTTATTTCTTTTATTATTGTCTTCATCTTAGTATATTTTCTAGATTTTTTTAGAATAATATTTCAAGGCTTTTGTAATATTTAGTAAAGAAATTCTGTCCGGATAATTTCAATATTTCCGGGGAGTTTATCTTTCAAATTTTCTTTTTAATGTTTATAAATTTCATCTTATATTTATTAAATATGTATTGTGAGTAGTTTTCTTTTGTTAGCAAGGATATGTGTTAAGTTATTAATAAATGGGATTATGAGATAATTTTCTTTGTACTTAATTTCTATTTGGATTTATTTAACTGGACTTATGGTCGGTTTACTCGCAAATGGATGGTCGAGCCACCTATTAGTTTAATTTACTTTTATGTCTTTTATTTTATGTATTATGGAAGGCCGAGCCTCCTAACTAGTTTAATATATTTTTATGTCTTTAATTCTTTTTTTTTTTGAAAGGCCGAGCCTCCATACTTTTAGTTTAATTTATTTAAATGGCCGGTTGAACCGCCTAATTTCATTCTATATATATATGTGTGTGTATTTAGTTAATATACTTATATATATTAATTAAGTATTTATATAATTCATGTTTTAACCAATATAATTGTGTGAATTAATTGGATTGACAATCTAGTTAATTAATGTGATTATATAGCTAGGATTATTAAATCTTGTATTAATAATTCAAGTAGCATCTACTAGTTTAATTGAGTTGCAGCTCTTGGCTGAATTAAATTAGTAGCGGAATTATATAATTTAAATTGTATATAATTAAGCTGATTGTTATATACAATTTAATGTTGGTGATGCCTTATTTGTTTAATTCAATTTGATTGAGCATCCTATACACGCTGGTTGGTAGTGGTGTTTAATTAAATTAGTGATTAATCTGTCTGCGCTGATCGGGATTAATCTATTTTGTAAGGATAGGAATCTGTCTGAGCTGATCGGGATTCTAAAACCAACTACTTAATAATGTATCTATCTATGATTAATCTCATGAAAAATATAACTTGATACTAGTTCCTTGCTAACGCTTTTTATATCATTTGTATTCCAAATTTCGTTTTAATTCTTTTTACAAAATCCAAAACCTCAAAAATATTTATTTTAATTGTTGTCATTACTTTATTATCAAAATACCAAAAACCCCCAAAACTTTTTCCGATTAACGATTTTAATTTAAGAGTTGACAAATCTCTGTGGATTCGATCCCTACTTTCCCTATCTACATAGGAATTGTTAGGTTTAAATTTGAGAGTCGTACGACAGGCTTCGTCAAGCGTCCACTTTTCGAATTGAGGTTTTTAAGTTATTTTTAAGCAGTTTCAATTTAGAACTCTTGTGCAATTAACCCTATGACATTTTCTAACTATTTATAGGACTTAATAGTTTAATTTTGGGTGTCAAACACCTTAGATATTTTATTTTCGAGCATTGCAGAAAATCAAGAATTGGAGCTTCTCGGGAAATCGAATTTCCGATTAATGAGTTTCTCTCTTTCCCTTAATCTTTTTAAGATGTTTTATTTTACGGATTGTGAATCAACGTTTATAGTTAACAAGGATATGTATTAGATTTATTTTATAGGGAATATGAGATTTTTGTTATATCATTAAAATTTTGATTTTTTCAAAGAATCATTATTTCTATTTGAGTATTTAAATAATTTTTTGTTTATTTTATCAATTATATTATTTCAATTATTAATTGGTCATTTTAATTGCTTTAATAGTTGATTAACTAGGGTTATGCATAATCGATTTTTGATAATCAAAAGTAGTAATTATTGATTAATTTAAATCTGCTTTTGATTAATTAATTAATAGGGAATTGTTTGAAACGAATTACATGATTTTAATCGGTAATTAATTTTATGTAATTTGTATTAATATTGTCATCGAGCTGAATAACTTGATTAATTATTTTATGCGAGCGATTCGGTAATTTAGTTTAATTAGGTTAAGGTTAATTTGTCGTGTTACTCGGGAATTAACCTAACTTTTACAGTAATCATAATTTGTAGCGTTACGTGAAATTCTAAGTTATTACTCAAATAAATTATTATCAATGATTAATCCTGAATAAATAAAATCGGAATACAAAATCCTTACTAACGTTTTTCTATTCATTGATTTTTAGTAGATTTGTGAATTTTTATTTGAAGTTTTAATCTTTTAGATAAAAATGGAATCTTTCCCCCAAAAAATCTTGATAGTTTACTTTATCTAAAATTTTATAACTTCTTGTAGGTTCGACTCTTACTTGCCCTAACCATATAAGTTGGTTGAGTTAGGTTTTAATTTAATAGTGCAACGACATGCTCGTTAAATTTTGCACAAGATTTTTTTTAATGGCTACATATTTAAAAGAATTTGAAAAACTTTCAAAACAAATTTTGGCCGGCATATTAAAAAAATGGCGGTCCTGAATTTTGCTAAACAAAATTTGGCATGTGAATTCAAAAATTGGCATTACATTGTTTTATGTTCAAATCGAAGTTTGTTGTTTCAAAAAATAAATTAGTTTCTTCTGTCTTTAAAGCCAAAATATTGGCATCGCAAATTTTTGAATATCAATACATTATTATTAATCTTGCCTTGCTGCAGTACATGGATATCTATCCATTGAAGAGCTTGAGATACCCATAAAATAAAAGTGGAGTGTAATTAAACCATAATTATATTGGTTTTTAATAGCTTAATGTGTTGTTTATTAAGATAAAATCTAATTAATTGTGTGTTTATGTGCTTAAATTGATTATTTATACTTTTATCTTTGTTTGCGGGTATTTGAAAGTTTTTTAACATGTTTAGAAGGAATTAGAGAAAGATAGAAGCCTTAAGAAGTTATTTTGCATGCAAAATGGAGTGGACGAGCCTCATAAACCAATTGAACGCGCACTTGAAGAAGTGGACGCGTCCGTATTCATCCACACGTCCATTCTCAGTAGTTTTGGAGCCTCACGCATCCACTTGGACTTTTCTGATAGTCCCGATAGTCCACTTTTGATAGCACGCACGTCCACTCTCCAAATTGAAGATTTTGGAAAGTTTTTAATTAGTTTTGAATTAAGACTCTTAGGACCTTTTCTAACTATTTATAGGGTTTATTAGCTTAGTTTTTGAAGGGTCAAGCACCTTAGATACTTTGTTTCCTAGCATTGTAGAAGTTCAAGGGTTGGAGCTTCCCAGGAAATCGAATTTCCGTCTAATGAGTTTCTCTCTTTCCCTTAATCTTTTTTATGATGTTTTCTTTCATGGATTGTGAGTCAACGTTTATAGTTGGCAAGGACAAGTATTAGGTTTATTTTATTTGGGAATATGAGATTTTTGCTTTGTCATTAAAAATATGATATTTTCAAGTGATCATTATTTCTCTTTGAGTATTTGAACAATTCTTGGTTTTATTCTATCAATGATGTTATTTCAATTATTATTGGTCATCTTAATTGTTTTACATTGTTGATTAACTAGGGTTATGCATAATTGATTTTTGGTAAACAATAGTAGTAACTATTGATTAATTTAAATCGGTGTTTGATTAATTAATAGATAATTGTTTGACGTAAATTGCATGATTTTAACCGGCTGTTAATTTTATGTAATTTGTGTTGATGTTATCCTTGTGCTTAATAACTTGATTAGCTATCTTATGCGAGCGATTCGGTAATTTAATTTAATTAGGTTTATGGTTAATTTGTGTGCTTTTCGAAAATTAACCTAACTTTTATAGGAATTGGAATTTGTTGCGCTACGTGGAATTCTAAATCACTACTCAAATAAGTTATTATCAATGATTGATCTTGAATAAATAAAATCGGAATACAAAGTCCTTGCTAATGTCTTTTTATCCATTGATTTCTAGTTGTTTTGTAAATTACTTATTTTAAAGTTTTAATCTTTTTAGATAAAAATCGAATATTTTCCCTAAAAATCTTAATTAGTTTACTTAATTAACAAATTTACAACTCCATGTGGGTTCGACCCTTACTTGCCCTAACTATATAAGTTGGTTGAGTTAGGTCTTAATTTGATAGCGCAACGATATGCTCGTTAGAGTGTATGAGGTGGAACGAGGCGTATGGACAATGAAAAGTTCATCCAAAAAAATTTGTGAATTTGGAATCCATTTTGATGAGTTGTTCACATTTTTCTGGGGAATGTATTTTTGGACAAGACAAACTATTAATAGGGGCAAATTAGAAAGTTTATTTGTATTGTTTTAATTTCAATAATTTTATTAATTATTGTGTAAGTTCAAAGTGAACTATTTGAATAGGACGAAGGGAATAGATAAAAAATGAAAAATAAAAGAAGTTAGTGCTATCAACCTGGCAAATTGAGCTACTCAGCTAGGCAAAGGACAAAGTTGGGTAAAACTTGGCAGCCTCAGATTTTGAAGCCCAAACTAGCTCTTATATAAGTTATTGGGACATCGAGTTAATTTGGCCAATGTTTTTATTAAGAAATCCAATTTTTGAATTAAGTAAAAAAAATTAAAAATTACATAAAAGATACCACATTTTTTGGGGAATATATTACATATGTTTTTTAAAAAATTACTTGTATTGATGGAACATAAATACACAATAATCATGTAAAAAAACCACAATTGAGGCCAAGAGTAAACAAAATACTCCCCCCGTCCAAAACTATAAGTCGTTAGGTGTTTTGTTTTTTCAAAATATAAATCATTTTACTAAATTTTATGGATATTTCACAATTGACTTCCAATATTATCTTTATTTATTTTCATCTCTCATCTCACCTCTTTCTTATTTCCAAGACAAAGTCTTTATATTTTCTTCTTCTCAAACAATCTTTCTTTTATTTTTCTTATTTCCTTAACGTAATAATTAAGAGCATTTTAGGAACAAAAAATTCATTGGTCTTGTAAAAGTGGGTCAATCAACTTATATTTCCAGACATATGGAGTATTAACCGGGAAAAAAAGACACAATATTGATCTTGCCAAGATCCTCCCGTAGTGAAATATTCATATCGAGAAAATCTAAGTCCAAACAACTAGACTAGAAAATAACCTTGAAGCAAGAGAAAGGAAGGGAGTAAACAGATAATAAAAAAGAGATGCATAATGAAATATTGAAAGGGCAAAAGCTTAAGGTTATCAAATCCAATGAGAATTAACTACAAAGTATGAAACTGAATATAACCAATGATTATGTTAATTTCAACCTACCATGATACCAAATTACTATTAACTCATGCAAACTCAGAAATCCTCAAAAAGAAAAAAAAAATTGAAACAACAAATAGAAATGCAACCTAGTAGGTAAAATATATACTACTAAACTAGTAAGTGGTTTTAGCAAAAAAATCATCACAAGATACCTGCATTTCAACAATTCACATTAACATACTGCTATGCCTATGCAACCTTTCGAGTCTTGAAAATCCATTACAAACACTATTAAAACATTAAAAGCTCATATTCATAATTAATTAGTAGGCAGCCAAAATGCCTATTTGAACAAAATTTTAGAATTCCAATGAATTGACGAAGAAGTGACAAGACTTCTAAGACTATAGATCGTACCATTTTCATATATCATATAGCAATAATTAACTAGTAATAACTCAAATATTTCATTATAAAAAAAATCATGTAACAAACAATCTTCTTGTAAAATTCAAGAAACCATAAATTCTCAAAATTAAAGGAGAATGATAACATAATTAATTGATTACCATTGTCTGGTTAAGCACTTTGCATCATTTATCATCAAGATCAAGGAAAACATTGGAATCTTCCTTAGACAACTATATCTTTTCTAATTCTTGTACATCTATAATTTATGAAAAAAGAAGATGAGAAAAGGTCCAAAGAAGTTTTAAATTATTGGTTATTAATGAATTTGTGTACATAAAGATGCCCAATACAAATCTTAGTCAAGTTAAAGGTCAAATAGTCAATTATCATAAAGTCATCTTGGAGTTAATGTCAAAGCCAAGTATAATTCTTTTTTGAACGTACATGAAATTATTAGATATTTTTTAAACTTTTCCATCATAAAAAAGGATTTGGAAATGACGAAGTCTGTCGTACGGCTCTCAAATTTAAACCTAACAATTCCTATGTAGATAGGGAAAATAGGGATCGAATCCACAAAGATTTGTCAACTCTTAAATTAAAATCGTTAATCGGAAAAGGTTTTGGGGTTTTTTTTTGGAATTTTGAGAATAATGTAATGACAACAATTAAAATAAATATTTTTGAGGAAAGGATTTTATAAAAAGAATTAAAAACGAAATTTGGAATACAAATGATATAAAAAGCGTTAGTAAGGAACTAGTATCAAGTTATATTTTTCATGGGATTAATCATAGATAGATACATTATTAAGTAGTTAGTTTTAAAATCACGATTAGCTCAAACAGATTAATCTCTAATTTAATTAAACACCACTACCAACCAGCGTGCATAGGATGCTCAATCAAATTGCATTAAACAAATAAGGCATCACCAACATTAAATTGTATATAACAATCAGCTTAATTATATACAATTTAAATTATATAATTTCGCTACTAATTTAATTAAGCCAAAGAGCTGCAACTCAATTAAACTAGTAGATGCTACTTGAATTATTAATACAAGATTAATAATCCAAGCTATATAATCACATTCATTAACTAGATTGTCAATCCAATTAATTCACACAATTATATTGGTTAAAACATGAATTATATAAATACTTAATTAATATATATAAGTATATTAAATAAATACACACACACATATATATATATAGAAATAAAGATTGGATTTATATTAACTAAAGAAATTAGGCGGTTCAACCGGCCATTTAAATAAATTAAATTAAAAGTATGGAGGCTCGGCCTTCCATAAAAAAAAAGAATTAAAGACATAAAAATATATTAAACTAGTTGAGAGGCTCGGCCTTCCATAATACAGAAATTAAAAGACATAAAAGTAAATTAAACTAATAGGTGGCTCGACCATCCATTTGCGATATTTAAAGTGCATAAAGCAAAATAAATAAAGACTAGGCAGGTAAACCGACAATAAGTCCAGTTAAATAAATCCAAATAGAAATTAAGTACAAAGAAAATTATCTCATAAACCCATTTATTAATAACTTAACACATATCCTTGCTAACAAAAGAAAATTACTCACAATACATATTTAATAAATATAAGATGAAATTTATAAACATTAGAAAGAAAATTTGAAAGATAAACTCCCCGAAAATATTGAAATTATCCGGACACAATTTCTTTACTAAATATTACAAAAAGCCTTGAAATGTTATTCTAAAAAATCTGGAAAATATACTAAGATGAAGACAATAATAAAATAAATAAATTGCAAAAGAAATGGAGAAGATTGAAGCTAAATTGGTGTCTAAATCATAAAAATAAGCTTCCTATTTATAGCCACAAAAATCAGGGGCAAAATGGTCATTTTGCACCCCAAAGTCTTGAAAATTTAGTTGGTGGCCTAATTTTCCCAACTTCGCCACATGTCGCATCCTCATTGGTCCAAATTGCGGCTTCTAGAAACGTCACTTGTCACCTTCTGATTGCGCCACTTGTCATTTTTTCTCATTGCGCCACGTCATCGGATGACATAGATTTTATTTTTTTTTAACTTCTCCAACATTTCTTCTTCTTCTTCTTTTTATCTTCATAATAAACTAAAATACACTGAAAAACTTACAAACAAAGAAATAGAAGGGAAACGTGAAATATATCCATTAAATAACATAATTAACCGATTTTCAAACAAAATATAGTCATTAAATAATATAAAAATCAGTTAATTTATGAGTACATCAGGAAATATTACTTTGTATTTTATAGGAAAGCTAGTAGTAGTTTCCAATTATATTTTGTACTTTGATTTTCTTTAGGAATATTAGATTTATTAGATTTGTTTTATTGTCAGTTATATGCTTTAGGGTTTTATTATTATAAATACTTTCAAGACTTTGTATACAAAAGAAAATATCATTTTATCAATAAAAATGTAGAACTTTTGGTTCTTTGAACAACTTTTGTTCTTCAACTTATCAAGTTTTGTACTTGTGGCATTCGTTCTTAACTTATCAATCAATTCTTGGTGAATTGATTGTGACACCTTTTTTATACCAAGGTTCTTACTTGTCATATAAGAAATGGGTTGCAGTTCCACCAGAACAACCACCTAGAAAAGATTTTTGGACGACTATATTGATTTGAGTTTTGTTTTACAAGTTAGGACGAAATTCCTATAAGAAGAGAAGTTAATAACTAACATAAAATAAAAGAATTTATAAATTTAACAAAAATACAAGAAGAAAAGTTATTACCGGAATGTCCAACTTTATAACCAATTACAAATAAAAACTTGCACATTTCTTGGGAGCAAACAATTTCTAGACTAGTTTAAGATTCGATTAGGAATGCTAAATGAAGATTTTGAAGTTAATACTCAAGCACATCCAAATCACTTCCAATTGTGTACACTTCTTCTTAGTATATATCAAGTCGGTGCTTGCCTTCATTCAAAGCCATTTGCTTGATATTTCTAGAATTAGATAAACACAAAGCATAAAGAATATAAAAAAACATGCTTGAATAAACAATTAAAATTATTTAATAAAAGCTAATTATATTTTACATCAAGAATGGATGTCATAAATAACAAGCTTGTTCCACCTATTATTGTGTTGTGCATGAAAATAAGATCGTCTCTTGATAAGGTAGCTTGAAATTAGATTTAACCATAGTTTATAAACCGTTGTTTCGGTTTATAAACTGTCGATTCACGGTTCATCAAAATGAAAAACCTGCACTGATGATGAGAAAATGTTCAAAGAGGTATTAAATTGCTGATTATTTATGAATTTTTGTGATTAGAAAAACCTAAGATAAATTCAAATCAAGTTGGAGGTCAAATAGTCAACTATGTCGCACAAAAATTGATTCTTGAAGTCCAATTCAAAATCTAATTTGATTACTTATAAAAGATGCATGAAAATTGGAGGATTCTTTGAAAATTTTCCATGTTAAATAGGATTTGAAGATTTTATAAAATAAATTTTAGTAGCTTCCAAATACAGTTTGTAATCTGATTTTCTTAGTGATTTAGGAGTCCTAGATTTTCTTTAATTTGATTTCTTAATTCATTAGGGTTTACTATTATAAATATCATTCATAAAAATACTTTGTAATGAAAAGTATATATCAGTTTATCAATAAAGATGTAGAAATGATTTCTCTTTAGTTCTTTGAAGAACTTTTATTCTTGAACTTATCAAGTCTTGTATTTGTGGCGTTCGTTCCTGACTTATCAATCAATGGTTGGTGGTTGATTGTGGTGTCTTTCTTAAACCAATGTTCTTGTTTGTCATATAAGCAATGGGTCACGGTTCCACCATAGCAACCACCTCGAAACGATTCTTGGACGACTTTATTGATTTGAATTTCGTTCTGCATGTTAGGACGGGGTTCATCATTTGGTATCACATCTAGTCTCTAGTTAGGTTTGCATATCTTTACTTTTATTTTGCATAAGTTGGTATCAGAGCTTTGGTTCCAAGACAAGTTTGCTTATCTTTATTTGATTCTTGTTATTCTTAATTCAAAAAAAAAAATTGCTCTTGAATATTGAGAAAGGTTCTTGATTTTGATTGAGTTCTTTCTCTATTCAAAACAAAACGTTGTGATCTTTGATTGACTCTTTATTTAAATTCGTTAAAATCTTGAATCTTGTTATTGAATTTGAGCCAATAGTTCTAAAAATTTATACAATTCTTGGTTTCTTGTAGCTGTGTGTGTTCTTCTATTTTTTAAAAAAGAACCATGCCAATCTTAAAATTTTGCCATTGATTCATATAAGTTCATAATCCTATCTATATTGGTTATTGGATTTGTGATCTAGTTGTTAGTTCGAATCTCCACTTGTTTTTAAACTTTTAAGTTCAAAGTGGGTAAGACTATCTAAGAGCGTTGAGTGCAAACACAAGGGTTGAGTGATTCATTCTTGAGTATAGTTTATTTAGGGAGTGCTTGTGAGGTCTAACCTTTTTTTTTTGCAGGTATCCATTACAATGTCTCAAGGAGAAAACTCACTCCAAGAGAACCAATTCCCAAACTTCAATACGAGGCTTTACTTTCTAAGATGCTGAGATGAATGGATGCTTAGTTTGAAGCGATTCATGAAAGAATGTATGAGATAGAAAGAAAGAATGAGATGCCTCAAAATAATCTCCCTATGTTTTTATTGATTTGAGTTTCATTCTACAGGTTATGACGAAGTTCGTATCAACTGAAATCTTAAAGTAACGGTTTTTAACGGTTCACGATCTTGACAATGTTAGGTTCTAGTTGTTTTGATAAGATTACGGTTTCGATAAGTTTAAGGTTTCGAATAGTTACGGTTAAGGTTTTAATATAATTTTGATTTTGATTTCGAAAAAAAAATTAAAATTTCAAGGTAAAATTTTTAATTAAAGAAATAAAAATTTGTTATTAAAATGGGTTAATTTTTGTTTTAAAAATTAAGCTATAATTCAAGAGTATAGAGGAATCAAATCCCTCGTAGTTCTCTTACTTTTAAATGCTCTCTTAACCCAATCGATTATTCATAGGCTTCTGACTGCAGTGCTAGTAGAAGTTTACTCAATGTCAAATCTGTTATCATCGATCATGACCTTTTTTGTTACAAATAATAGTAGAAGATTACTCCTCAATTTGAATTTATATATCATAGATAAAACTATACTCTAAATACAAATCGTATATATTTCTCCTAACATTATTAAATATTCTTGAAACATAATGTTTTAACATAATTTCACAAATAGAATCATAATATATATATATATATATATATATTGTAAACCTTCTATTTTAATTCGATAATAAAAAGCAGTCGCAATTAGATTTATTACAAGCATTTCCTCCATTCTTTCCATAAAAATGATGAAAAGTATATAGGTATTGAACAACATACGGTTTAAAACTTACAAGAAGTGTTTTGTAAAACATTTTAAAAGTTTGAAATTTGACAAATAAAAATTAAATTATTATTTTTATATATAATTATGATAAAATGATGACAATACTAATGCATAAAAAAATTACATGACTATGATTTTTTCTCGTATATACGACACTTTTAAATTGTCGTATATAGTAAATCTTCATTTCTACTTTTCTAAAGATGCTTTACACACTCAAAAATTTGTAAAATGTTTCTTTTAAAAAATAAAATAAAAGGCATATTGTCGTCATTAATAATAATACCCATAAACTAACTTAAGGGGTTTTATACCCATATATAAGTGGAAAGTTTGGGGTCTTTGTATTATTTATAAAAAAGATTAAGACTACAATTATAAATTTTATTAGAGATTGAAGGATTTAACAATCTTGAAGATGGAGATCTTACTTATGATTCTAACTATGATTAAGGTTAGTTTAATTTTCCAATTTTAGTCTTATTATGTGTAGAATTAGAGTTATTGATGGTTTGGGTTTGTAAGAATTGGAATTTAGGGTTCTTAATATATTCATGTTTATTTATTATAATTATTCCTCTAATTCGTTAATTCTTATTAAAGAAAAAGATTGAGTATTAGTTTCTATTTGTTTTAAAAGAAAAGGATGAATTTCGAAAGGGAATTTGTTGTCCCTGTAAATTTTCTTCTTCCCTGTTTTTCATACAGAAACAGATGTGACTTCTTAAAAAACAATGTATTCTCTCAAGTTTTTCTTTATTTGTTGAATATTATGGCAGCAACTTTAAAGTTTTGTTGTTAATAAAAAGAAAAGAGCCTTTGATTATTATTGGTATTAGAAAGAAAAAGGATTGTTGCGCAACCTTCCCGGTTTTGTGCAAGTTTCACAAGAGTACAATTCCATTCTTTTGTTTTGCTTTGATTAAACATAAGAGTATCTTTTGAGTTTTCATACTGGAACGAAAATCTAAACAAGGGCACTTGTTTTCAAACAAAATTTCATATCATTCCTTTTGATATCACCATGTAACTATTTCCTTTTCTTTCCCTTTCATAATTACGTTTTTCTTTTCCTTGAATCTGTTTAGCTCTTCTTTATTTTAGTTTCTCTTTTATTCTAATTCAACTATTTAATTTTCTGAATTTTAAATATAAAATAATTATTTCTAATTATACTATGACCATTTCTCTTTTTGTTTCATACTTGAAATTATTTTTCTAAATATCTAATATCTATATAGAATTTTCTTATAAAATGATTACTTTAATTATCTTTGTTTTAAATTTGATATCTAGTCAGATTTATTGAGTAGTTTATAATTAGATATATTTAAGTCTTTAATTTGTTAGAATCTTTTATGTCTTGGATAAAGGCATTAAAATAGGATTGTTCCTTTTTCATTTATTTATATTTTAGGCGTTTAGTATTCTAAATATCATGACTATTTAAGTTGTGGGCTTGATTTGGATTTGAGGGGAAAAAAAACTTAGGAGTTAGAATGTACACCATGTTTTCCACGCATCCATATCTATAATTGTTGAGGTGAGAATATATTTACCCTAATGATTTTAATATTTATATTCATATTAAATGTTTTGTGTTTTAGAAGATATACATGTCTAATTTATGAATGCTTATGCTATATGATATGCATAAAAAAAAATTTCAGTTCAATGAATTTTCAAGAATTCTATTTTATCTAAACACATGTTTGTTTTTAAAATATATGTTTTAAGTGCTATATTTTAAATGATTATTTGTGCACTATTAATTATGATTTAAAATGTGTAGATTGAATTTATTAATGCATATTAAAATGTTTTATTATATATGTCATCAAATAACAGATGTTTTAACCTGATTAAACAGAGATTTTAGTCCCATAGCATATTTTAAATTAAAATATGTTACAGAAAAAGCAACTTCAGTCCAAATGTCAAATAGAGACTTTGGTCCGAACTATAGTGAGAGCCTTGACTCAAATTATAATGGATTTCAATCCAATATACAAGAGTTTTAGGCCTAAACTATAGGGGCTTTAGCCCAAATTACAGCTACAGGAGGCTATATCTAAAAATGAGAAAGGAAAATGTTTTAGGCTTTGACCAACAAAATTTTAAATGTATATGTTTGTCTGCACATGATAATATTTAATTTTGGAATATATATATTTTCACTAAATACTTTGATTAATGGAGGATGTCTTGTCGAAGAAAGATAGTCAATCTTGAAATTTTAAATTTATAATTTATAAATTTATTTTATGATTGAATATGAAAGTCCTAAAGCTTTTAATGTTTTAATTTTGATTAATGACAAACATTGATGAGGACTAATGTCTTATTTGTACAAGTGATAGAATTTTTAGATTCATGATTTAATCCATGCAAGAACAAGATTTCAAGTCTTCAAGGAAGTATACAAGTCAAGACTATCAAGATTTGAAGACAAGCTTTTATTGGATTAGATAGGAACTAGAGGTATAGTTTTTTATTTATATTTTTTGATATCTCTAGTTCTACCTCTAATTGAGTAATGGTTTCTAAAGGTTGCTCTATGAACTTAAAACGTTATTTCAAAATATTTTTAATATGTTAAAATATGTTTTGGTATTTCAAAAAGCATGCATCATGATTTCAAAACTTAAATGGTTCATAAACTCTTGTTGGATTGATACCATAACTTATATGGTTGATTGAAATCATCATTTGTGTGTTAAAGTATTGTTGATATACAAATGAACATGTTTCAGTCGACCTAAAGTGGTCCAGGTATCATCCATAAGTTAGTTTATCTTGTGGATGCATGTGCTGTCAAATTTGTTCATCTGTCATCCTGTGGACGACCATGAGGTCGACCGCAGGTGAAGTCCGATCGACCAGAGGATGAAAAATCATCATCTGGTGGTTGTCCAATGAGCTTGCGGATGATGGTACGGACAACCAGTCTGATATGCGGTTGACCGCACTTCCTGAGTGGGTTTCCAACAGTTTTATTTTTTACCGTTGGGAACAAACCTTTAAATACCAAAACCTTTGGAATTCTTTCTAAGAAGATTTTTGAGCAAAAACATTGTATATCTTAATCCTATAACATCTTAGAAACATTCCAAAACCCTTTCAAAACATCAATCTTGTTAAAATCAATCAAGAAGGGTTTTTACATTCAAAAGTGAATTTTGAGTAATCTTGACAAGTCATTACTCAAGAGGTGATTGCGATTCAAATTGATATATCTTCACATTAAGGTGATATCTATCAAACTTTCTATCTCTTATTATTGATTGTAATTGTATCAAGGTTGCAAGTAGCATAAAACCCTAAGTGTTAGGGTGAGCCTTGTGTAGGTTGTTTTGTATTCAAGGTTTGTTTGTAAACCCTTTGGGTGAACCTTGAATTGAATTGTTTTGTTAGGATTCACTAAGGAGAGTGGTGGGATTATTGTATAATCAAGGTTGTGTTGTAAAACTCAAGGGTTGAGTGAGTCTTGATTGGTTGAGAGGTTATTAGTAAAACCCTAAGGTGAATTGGGTGAACCTCTTTTGTAATCTCATTTATTTGATTAGTGAAGGAATTTGATAAATCCTTGAGTAGGTAACTCAATGTAGTGGATTAGGTTTTGTTGGATAAACCGAACCACTATAAATCATTGTGTTAATTTCTATAATTTCTGCATTTTACTTGAACTCATTATTTCTCACACAACTAGCACATCAAGTGTTTGATATTTGTTGTCAAAGAGGTGTTTTACTGAATTAGGTTGAAAAATCGGATAAAAACCTAATTCACCCCCCTCTTAGCTTTTTCAGAATATATTTAAATATTGTCGTTTTCAACTCTAAATTAGGGTTTACTAATAGCATAAGATAACTAAAGTAACTTAAAACATGAGCCTCACATGTAAATAGTTCTACAATCACATAATCAAAATTAAATTCATTTGCATGACTATAAATTCGTGTTTGTGGTAAATATTTTTATAAATAATTTGCATGGTTATATAAATACTTGAATTTAGATATATTAATGTGGGTCAATTTTATTAATATTTACAATTTTAATTACTTTAATTATTTTTTATATAAGTAAAAAAAATAAAAAAGGAAAAAATAGCAGTATGAATCCAGCTCCCGCCTTCCCTATTTCTCCACATGGTGAAAATTTTGGGATATATCCATTTACACATCCCTAGCTTTCTAGACCAACCTGGCAGATGAATCCCCATTTCTTCCTTCACCTTTATTACTGATTCACCTTCCATTTACAACTTTACAAATTTACAAATCTAAAGTCTAATTTCCTAAGCTCCTTTTACAAATCTAGTACTGCACCAACTACTTCTTCATTCATTCCTAGCTCGATCTAATATCTATCCATGTAAGGTTTGCTAAGGTAACCATCATCATTTTAGTTTTCCATTTCAATCATTATATATATATATATATATATATTCTACACAAGATCTACTAATTTGTTTGTGTCACAATGTGGTTTTTATTTTTTGGGTCTGTGGTAAAGGGGCAAGAGTGAGCGTTCTTGTTTTTTGGGAAGTTCTTTGTGCTTGATTTAATTTATTTCTATTCAAGAAGTTTTTAATGGGAGATGCATGTGAATTTTCGTATATGCTTGCTTGGAAATGCTATTTTTAGATCTAACCACTTGTGTAATAAGCCTTGAAGTAGGTTGCAACAAGAAACACAAAACCATACAAATGTAATTGTGAATTTTCGTATATGTTTGCTTGGAAATGCTATTTTTAGATCTAACCACTTGTGTAGTATTCTTATTCATTTACTCTTAATTAGTCATTGATATAACCCAAAAGATGGTTTCTAACCCCAACCCAAGTATAATCACAATTACATTTGTATAGTTTTGTGTTTCTTGTTGCAACATACTTCAAGGCTTATTAAATTTCATTGAATATTTGTATCTTATATTTGACTTAAAAAATGCACCAGGCGTTTTGATGTGCTGATTTATTAACTTATTTTTATACTACTCAATGAAGATATTTTGATTAAAATTAAGTTATTTTATGGATATTTTCACATTTCCTACTTATTTCTTTGTTTGTAATTTTTTTTTGCTTATTTACGTTCATTTTGGAGATAAGAAGAAGAAGAAGAAATGTGGAAGAAGAGAAGTCATTTCTTTAATTAAAAGAAATTATCTTGAAATTTTGATTTTTTTTCCATTCAAAATCTAAACCGTAATCATAACCTTATCAGAATCGATCGAAACTAAACCTTGTTGAACCATGAACCGTTAAAAACCATTGCATTAAAGTTTCAATTTAGATTTTTTATTTTGATGAACTGTGAGCCGGCAGTTTATGAATCAGACTGTTGAGTGAGAAGGGGTTGGACTATTAAAGGAGAAGAGATGCAAGGAGAGAAAGTGAGGTGGCTGTTATGAATTGTGCATGGAATGAATTGGTGGAAATAGAAATATGAAATGCCCTAGAAAAAAACTAATATATATAGAGTTTTTTTAATGAATATAGAGTTTTTTAATAGAAAAAGATAAATAAACTAATATATAACAAAATAATATATATATATATATATATATATACACATATACAAGCTATCAGGTCAACGAGCCACCAGGTAGAATCTTTTTAGTATCGAACCCGGTTCAATAGTTGGCTTGGCTTGACTCGAGCTCGAAATTAATCGAATTTGAATCAAGCTTTGACAAAGCGATTCTCGAGCTGCTCGATTCGTTTTTACCTCTAGGTTAACCTAAAAAGATTCTACCTAGTGGCTCGTTGATCTGATAGCTTGTATATGTATATATATATATATATATATATATATAATTTTGTTATATATTAGTTTATTTATCTTTTTCCATTAAAAAACTCTATATTCATTAAAAAAAACTCTATATATATTAGTTTTTTTCTAGGGCATTTCATATTTCTATTTCCACCAATTCATTTCATGCACAATTCATAACAACCACCTCACTTTCTCTCTGTGCATCTCTTCTCCTTTAATAGTCCAACATAAAAATGAAGAATTAAAGATTAAAATCAAGAATGAAAAGAAAAACTTTATTGGAAATAATTTCGGCAGCACCTCCACCAATTCTTATTTTTTTTCCAAAATTCCTCTAAAAAGAACTCTGAAAATCCTAAACTAAAATTATAACACAAATATATGAGATTTAAAGTGAAAAGAAAAGAGAAATACAAAAGAAAATATGTTAAAAATATTAGAGCCACGTGTGTTGTGACATGGCACTTTAGTGTAGATTTTTTAAAATATTTATTACAACACTTTATATAATAAAAACTTAAAAATATCTAAAAACAAGGTGCTAAGTAGAAAATGGGATAAAATCCACAAAATAACATAATTTAATTGCAATTTAATTAAATTAACATTATTAAATAATACAAAATATATTAAATTATAGTTATATCATTGTTTGAGTTGATTAGGGTTTGTGCCTGACTATACATAGGGGTAACAACTTCATTCCCTCGCTATTGTTATAAATGTAAATCGTGAAATGTGCTTAGATTGATTAAAGTTCTTGAGCAAATCAACTATCGACCACCAATGTCCTCCCCCAAAATGAGGCAAAATTGCATTTATTCTTAGCCAACTCAATTATGCTTGGGGGACAAATATATTTACCACTAACAATATTCTTAATTTAAAAAATTTATCTCATACTAACTAATAACCTACACTATTAACCTAATTAATAACAATGATAATAATGTAACTTCCTTAATGTCAAAATTTATTATTAATTTATAAGTAAGTCAAATGTAGACATTCAATTTTAGACAGATAACGTATTATATAGATTATATATTATAATTTTATTATTACAATTATGTAATTTTAATTGTATACTGAAAAACCTAAGAGGGGGGGTGAATTAGGTTTTTAAATTAATTTTTCCTAATTTAAAATAAACTGGCTTTCTAAGATAACAAATATCAAACACTTGGTACTCAAACAAAGTGTGAAATAAAGAGTTCAAAAATAGGCAAAGGACACAAAGATTTATAGTGGTTCGGTTTATCCAACAAAACCTAATCCACTACTTTGAGCTATCTACTCAAGGATTTCACAAAACCTTTCACTAATTTAGTAAGAGAGAATACAATAGAGGCTCACCCAATTCCCTTAGGGTTTTACAACACAAACCTCTTAACCAGTCAAGGTTCACTCAACACTTTGAGTTTTACAATATAGCCTTGTTTACACACATATCTCTATTACAACAATTCATGAAAAAGATACTCTAAAAACAATCACAATTTTCTATGATTCAAGGCTCACTCTAACCCTTAGAGTTTTAAGCTCAATGCAACCTTGAACAAAGCAATCAAGATATGAAAATTAAGAGTTTGATATAGAAATCACCTTAATGTGAAGATATACCAATATAAAGCATAAATACCTCTTTGAGTAATATTTTCTTCTAAGTTGCTCAAGAACCCCAATGATTTAGTATGAATCCCACTTTGATGAATTTCACAATATGAATGTTATGATTTTGTTTCAAAATAATCTCCAGAGATTCTATGAAGTGTTGGAATCAGATTTTTGCTCAAAAAGTCGTGTTAATGAGTTTTTTAAACAATTGGGTATTTATAAGTATGCACCAACGGTCATAAAAATGGTTGTTTGAATCCCACTCAGGAGAAGTGCGGTCGACCGCATATTAGAAGGGTCGTCTGCACCATCATCCGCAAATGTTCCAGAGATCTCTGGACATTCAGCGAACGATACACTGAGGGGTCCGGTCAACCGCACCATCATCCGCAAGTGTTCCAGAGAGCTCTGGACATTCAGCGGACGATACTCTGAGATGTCTGGTCGACCGCACATGCAATGAAACTGTGTAAAACAAGATTCCAAACAACTCCAAGAGTTTGTGGAATACATTTTATGAAATTTAAAGTATGTGCATGTAATTTGAAAATTATTTCAAATGCCCAACTCATGTTTTATCTAAATGAAATATATTTTGAAAATTATTTCACTTTTATTGAGCAACCTATAGAACTTATTACTCATAGAGGTAGACCTAGAGATATCTAAAGATAAATAAAGAAATAAAGCTACACCTCTAGATCCTATCTAATCCAGAAACGCTTATCTTCAATGCTTGACATAAAAAGCTCTTTCCTGAAGATTTGATACTTCGATCTTGCATGGATTAGATATATGAATCCTAAAAGATCATCACTAATACAATAAAGCCATTAGACCTTATCAATGTTTGTCATTTAATCAAAATTAAGATATTAAAAGCTTTAGAGCTTTCATATACCAATAATTATTAGATTTTATTTATATACTAAACCCCTTAAAAATAAAATTCTCATGCGTACATAGGTGAAAAACTATCCAAAATTTAGTTATTATATTTGTAGATAAAATTGTATTTTCAAAAAATGAAATTTGCTTCTTATTGTTGAAAAATGAAAGTCACTTCTTATTTGAATGGATTTTTATTACAAAATCAACAAAATTATATTTCAATATTTGTTAAGAACCCAACTTCCATGCATTAGGCGAGTATAACCAAAGAAACACAATTCATTTTTTACTCTCATTATTATTTTATAATTATTATATAAATTATATATTATAAATTTTTTATTACAATTGTATAATTTACTTATATGAAAATATAATTATAATCTATTATTTATATATTAAATTCCTTAAAAATATAATTCTCATGCATCAGGGCGAAATAACTAGGTCATTTTAAAGCTAAACTTTTGAAATACTAAATATCACATAAATATAAATGTAAAAATAAGAAAAATATAGAAACATTTTACAATTTTTAACTTTATATTAAAGATCTTGTTAATTTGTGTGAAGATAGTAATGCCAAACTTTCGAAGGAGGGAGTGGAGAGAGAGAGAGAGGGAAAAAACAAAAATTACGAGTGCAACTTTCTTCGAAAACTCTCTTGACTTCTCCCGACCGGTGTGACCAACACCCTTGTCCACGTGCTTCTTACTTCCTTTGGCAATGTTCTGCCCCCTCCTTGTTAATGATAAATGACCCAGGAAAACACGCATAACACACACTGGGCTTAAATGCTCTCATTAGCTTTATCTCTCTAGATCTTCCTCTTCCCGTGATTCATCAGATCCCCTAATCTTGGCAGTACATACCTTAAACCCTCAATTTCTTCACAGAATTCCATCCTCTCTAATTCCCAAATTTACCAACTCCCTGCCCGAACGACCCGATCGAATTGCAATTTTAAGTTGCAAACCTCGGGCCGGAATTCCGATTTTTGCCAATTTTTTTTTTGTCTTGTAAATTTTGATACCGTTTCCCGGAAGAAGATAATCGAAGCTGGAGCAGTTGAAGACGATCGGCCGGGAGCTCGCAATGGGCTCCCAAGGTGGGTTTGGCCAGTCTAAAGAATTTCTGGACTTGATAAAGTCGATTGGTGAGGCTCGATCCAAAGCTGAAGAGGACCGCATCGTTTTACATGAAATTGAAACCCTGAAACGGCGAATTGTGGAGCCTGATATTCCTAAAAGGAAGATGAAGGAGTACATTATCCGCCTTGTATATGTGGAGATGCTCGGGCATGATGCTTCTTTTGGATATATACATGCCGTGAAGATGACACATGATGACAATATTCACTCGAAACGAACCGGGTATCTGGCTGTGACGCTGTTTTTGAATGAGGATCATGATTTGATAATTTTGATTGTGAATACCATACAGAAGGACTTGAAATCGGATAATTATTTGGTGGTCTGTGCTGCATTGAATGCGGTCTGTAAGTTGATTAATGAGGAGACAATTCCTGCAGTTTTGCCACAGGTGGTGGACTTGTTAAGCCATCAAAAAGAGGCTGTTAGGAAGAAGGCGGTGATGGCATTGCACCGCTTTTATCAGAAGTCCCCTTCTTCGGTCAATCATCTCATTCCTAATTTCCGGAAGGTGCACTAAGCTTGTAAATCTTATATATAAGAGCAACAATTTTCTATAAGTTAATTTTTTTTTAATTATATTTTGGTTTCCACATTGAGTTTATGTGAAAACTGAGTATGTTGTTTAGCAATCGGATTCACAGTAAAGAGGTGAATAAAAGAAATTTCAATCGTTTATCTTTTACTTAACTTAACCTCCAAAAAGAAAAGAAAAGCTTTTGAACTCCATAATATCCAGTATAAAGTGTCAAGTGAATTCATATGAAAATTGACTATTTCTCTTAGTCCTTGAGTTGTTCATACAAGTAAAAAGGGTAGACAAGGTTCAATGAGTGGAATAATTTCTGGAGTTAGGAGGCTAAACTAGTAACGATTGTGTGCATGATTTTGGAACATGTATCATTTTGTGCTCTTATGAGATAAATGAGTAGAATATTAAAGAATGAGAAGCGTTGTAGTTTCTAATTATAATCAGTATCAGCATACATGGTTCTTCTGAAAAATAGCAACATTTTCAGTCTTGTCGTTAATTAATTACTAAAGAATTACTCCATAGCATGTTAAAAGGTATGAGACTCTCATTTGTTGACACTAGTGCTGTATCACGTCTTTGCTGCTGAATTGTTTAGTTTGGGTAGGGAACAGACTTATAATGGGTTCCTTTTATGTTGGTCTGTTAAGACATTAGCAGGAAATTGCTTAACTGAAAAAAAGAAGAAAATTTCCCTTCCTTTTACCTTTTTAAGTCTATGCTTATTAGAGAAAAATAATCTCTAAAGTTGTAAAAGTTTCCATTTCAATTAAGTCCGGTTTTCTATTATTTGTTTATAAAGATAATGTAGATACTTTTAAGGCTATGCTTATTAGAGAAAAATAATCTGTAAAGTTGTAAAAGTTTCCATTTCAATTAAGTCCGGTTTTCTATTATTTGTTTATAAAGATAATGTAGATACTTTGGCAACCCTAAAATCTAGGTATTATTTTTAATACTTCAAATTGCTTGGCCGATTTGGGATGTTCTCTATCTGTATTACTTGTATTTCTATTGTTGTACTCCTGAAGTATAAAGGTAATATAGGCATAAATATGCACATTAACAGCTGTTTATGATATGTAAATGTTGCAGAGGCTATGTGATAACGATCCTGGAGTTATGGGTGCAACTCTTTGCCCTCTATTTGATCTTATCACAATTGATGTTAATTCCTACAAAGATCTAGTTACCAGCTTTGTAAACATTCTTAAACAAGTTGCAGAACGAAGATTACCAAAAAGTTATGATTATCATCAGATGCCAGCTCCATTTATTCAGGTAAGCTGAGTTACATAGTTTCAGGTTCAACTTTATAGCTATCACTTTTTCCTTAGAGCTGCTTGTTTTAGCTGTTTCATTTACTCCATGCTTGATCTAGGAGTCAAAAGTCATATGCTTATACTTGTTATATTTGTGTTTCTTCATGCTTGTTTTGTATGCAGAAGATCAGCTTATGTTCTGCACTGTTTATAGAGGCAAATTTAGGTGTAGAATAGAGAGAAATAGCTTCATTTCCCATGTCTTGGCTGCATGTGCACTCACTGTGTTGGTGAAATTGTTACTTAATGAAGGAACTTGCTTGTATTTTGTTTAGGGCTTTAGAAGTATTCCTTTATGTATAAATGGCTGAAAGTATGCTTATCAATTTAATTGGACAGAAAACCGTACCTGATTACCTGTGTCATGGTAATAAATTCATTATGAGTGGAAGAAATTAATCAATCTTGTACTCCCAACAGCTCCACAAATTAAATGTTTTAACTGACATGGATTTGTTTGTGTTTTCTTTGTTTGTATAATGATTTTGACTGAACCAAATATTAGTTAGTTATATGTTCTGTGTAGTATCTCAACAAACAACAGAACTATGAGGTTGTTTTAAATTGTTTTGACATGTTTTTTTCTAGAAATACAAGAAGAAAGGAAATCAAAAGTTATGGGCCTAATCTGAAATTGTATTCTATATTTTGTGATTAGATCCTTGATTATTGATCAAATAAGACCCATAACAACTTCTTGATACTATAACCAAAGATCACGAATTAGGAGCATTTAGTCATCTAATAACTAAGAACCCTAATCATAACTGACGAAATTCTTCACAAGAACTTTTTAAGAGAAAATTCAAAATTGTATTCAATAATTCATTATTTGAATTGTTCAAATTATGTATATAAACGAAGGATTTCAAATCCTTGTATTGAAAAAGGAAACTAAATCTACTAAAATATCAAATTTGTCAAAATTTTTTAATTCTTATAGAAAATAAATAAAACTTAAAATCCTTATGGGCCGGATGAAATTCCTAAACTTGGTGGGATTAGAATTTGATTTTCTTCTCCTTTATATCAAATCTAATTAAATTCGCAAATATTGGGCAGCCCATGCAATTTTTCTCTTGAGTACATTGATCAAAATAATACAAAATAAGGTCATTACGTACATCTTTTATCTATTTATCTCTAACTCTTGTAATTGAATCTTTATCATAACTCAAATGATCCAAATTCTTTTTATTTGCACTTGAACTCGAATTTCTATTAATGACATCTCCATGCTTTGCATCATTTTACATAATGAAGTTGCTAATTACTTGTTATTGGTACAAAGAATCTAAAGCTAAGTAAATCTCACCACTTTACTTTCATAGTATCCCATAAAAGATTACCTTAACTTTTTTTAGGAAGAAAGGCCACCTTACTTGCAAAAACGGGCCAAAATAGTCAATCTGTCAATTTTTACCTTTTAACCTCCGTTAAATGTAATTTTTTGAGGGTATTTTAGTCTTTTTAAGGCAAATTTGATTTTTTTGATATAATTTGTTGAAAGTAAAAAATACAAAGAAAAATTGGTTCAAAGAAAAAATAATTGTTTGCATTTGAATTGAAGGTTTAAAGTATTTTTTAATATTGTAGTATTTCAGATTAAATTAATTTTCGTCCAAATTGGCTCACCAAATTAATTTAGTAGTAAATATAATATAATTTGGTGAAAGTCAAAAATATATTACTTGAAAATAATTATTTCATTAATATTCAAGGTGTTTCTTTGAGCAAATTTTTATTTAAACACTTTGAATATTAATTAAATAATTATTTTCAAGTAATATATTTTTTACTTTCACCAAATTATATAAAAAAAAAAATCAAATTTAGCTTAAAAAGATTAAAATACCCTTAAAAAATTATATAAAATTACATTTAACGGAGGTCAAACTTTCAAAATTGACGGAGTGACTATTTTGGCCTGTTTGGTGACCTTTCTTGGCAAAAAAAAAAAAAGGTGACATTTTGTGGGATACTGTGAAATTAAGGTGATCTATTTTGCTATTCACTCTTGCATTTATGGCGTCTCATCTTGAGTTGTCTCTTGATAGCTAGTTGATTAAGTGTCGGGGACTCTTTTGTGGTAGCATGCTTGTTATTCTAGGAATTTATGGAAGAGTGAAAAAATTGAAAGTCCCCGAAAATGTTGGTTCAAGCAACTTACCATATTCAGAGGATTCCTTTAATTAATTAAAATAAGAAGGGCCCCCAAAAAGAATTGTTAAGAAGATAAAGATTAAGAGCAAGAAAGAAAAAAGGAAGGTTCCCAAAAAGGAAGATAAATCATATATCATTCAATTAGTACTCTTATGTGGAACACCATGTGATATGACCTTGCCAACCTGGTGATGAAACCCGAATCAAAATAGACGTCTAACGATCGTTTCTAAGTAGGTTGCTAAGGTGACAACTTCAACCTGAACCTGTTGCTTATATGACATGATAATTCACAATAGAAAGAATGCCACAAGTATAAATACTTGATAAATTCAAGTAGTTCTTCAAAGAACTAATGAGAAGAGATCTCACCAAATGCTAAAAATTCTGCTTTATGTACGAAAATTACACATAAAAAAAAAAAGTCTTTCTTTGGAAAGAGACTAAGTAATTAATCTAACAACTAAGACTTTGTGGGAACTAGGATATAATTACTTTTGAGTCTATGGAAACTAGGATATGACTACTTTGAGTCTATAGGAGTTAGGAGGATTTAGGAAACGACTACTTTCACTATGACTTTAACCAGTCTTTGAATGAATTTTTGAATACTACATAAAGTAAATAATAAATATGATTGGGTTTGGTAGATTTATACTGGAGTTGGGCTTGAGTCTTCCTTTACTTGGATCAAAGTGATCTAGGATTTATTATGGTTAATCAAATCTGCTTGAACTCAACTATCTTGAATCAGCCCACTAATTGCTTCCTTGAACTTCTTAGCTGTTGCTCTTGTGATTGGCCCCAATGGCATGATAATTGAATCCTTTATAGGCTTGACTTGATTTGCATCACCATGGTCACCAAAGAAAGAGGACTAAAGCTTGGAAGTAGCTTTCATCAAGTTTAGTTATGTGTGTAATCTAATTTTGAATTATAGAGAGTGTTAGCTTATGTGTTAGAAAAAATTGGCATCATATGTCAAGGAAGATAACCTATTTTAGTGTAGAAAGTTTATTAATCTGAATATGGTTTGAACACTGGCGTTGCTGTTTCCATAAATGGAGTAAAGTCTCTCTTTTCCTGGTGCTATGAGGCTGAAACTGAATCCTCAAGTGTTTAATTAGCATTTGGATAATCACTTGAAAACATTTTCTATATATGATGAGGGTTTTCACATAAAGGATGTGTAAAGAAATTCTTGGTTTAAGACTGTAGGGGAATGTTATATTTCATTCATATGTCTTCTTAAGCCATTAATGAATGTAGTTCCTTTTTCTAGGGGTCAAAAGCAGTTCCTTCAATTTAAACAAAGAATAGAATATGTTGCTAGGAGAAAGTAATGCATCCGTGTCATGGGAGAAAAAAGTTTGCAGTCTGCTTATGAATCACATGCATGTTATTTTCCCATCTCTTGTGTTTTTGTACAACTTGCGTAACCTATTCTACAGTAGTATCCCATTGGGGACTTTCTTCATACTATCTTCTCCAATTAGATGTTTAGTGTGTGTTTGTTCTGGTTTTTTGAACTTCTCTATCTTGGTTTCTTGATTGTATTTAATTTCTCTGTTATTCATTTATGCATGCAGATCAAATTGCTAAAGATTCTGGGTCTATTGGGTAGTGGTGATAAGAAGGCCAGTGAACAAATGTACACCATTGTAGGTGACATAATGAAAAAGTGTGATTCAACAATTAATATAGGGAATGCTGTTCTTTATGAGTGCATATGCTGTATTGCCTCCATACATCCCAAACCAAAACTATTAGAATCTGCAGCTGATGCAATTTCCAAATTTTTGAAGGTTGGTTCATTTATGTAAAATTTCATTCTATTCATCATTTTCTTTACTTTTTTGTTTTTTAATTTCCTTGATTTATGCTTTCTGATTTATTGTGCAGAGTGATAGTCACAATCTGAAATATCTGGGTATCGATGCTCTTGGTAGATTGATAAAATTGAGTCCAGAAATTGCTGAGCAACATCAACTGGCTGTTATTGATTGTCTAGAGGTAAGGGATTGTGTTTATTTATTTGTTTTTTAAATTCCATAAAAAATGTTTGTGCATTTTACTTAAGTGGCACTCTTGGTGATGGTGACTTAATAATTTGCGAGCTTAGTCTAAAACTCTGAGCCATTTGCTTTTCCCTTCTCTGGGCTTGTCCTTGTTCAACTTTAGAATTATTTCTGCTTTTCATTAAAAGAGATTTGCAACACAAAGTGACATAAAGAAACCTGGTTGAGCAAACTTGTATAGAAAAAAATTTCAGTTATGTTTGTAAAGAGAAACTTTTAGCTTTTCTTAGATGTTACTCATAGATAAATGATTATATCTTTTATATTACTTATTTTGTACAAACACGTATTGATTCTTTGTATGCAACACAGTTTCCAATTATCTATGAGTAACATTTGTGAAAAGCCTAGGGGGTGAATTAGGTTCTTATTCTTTTTTTCAAACCTTGTAACCTAATTCAATTAGGTAGTACTAGTATAACAACAATGATTGACAATAAAGAAAAAATCTAGATGATAGGTAAAGATATATACTCTATGAGAACAAATAGCAAACACTTGTTAGATAAATTCAAAGTAAATTGCAGAAGTTAAAGTAATGAACAAACCTCCTCCATGATGTTGAGACTATTCAAGAATTTCTTCAATCTCTTCACTAATACTAATTTAGATATATGATATTACACAAGAAGATCACCCAATTCACCTTTTAAGTTTTACAATACCTCTTATCCTATCAAGGCTTTAAGTTTTACTGCACAATTTTGATACTACTACTGCAATCCCAAATACAATAACTAGTGAATCACACAATAAGATAATCATAATTATCTCCAATGCAATGTTTACTCTTAACACTTATTTTAATTTATATGCAACCTTAAATATAAATACAATTGAATGATAATAAAGAGAGTATTTGATAGATATTATACTTAGATATATCAATTTGAGATTTAATCACCTCTTAAGAGTAATGTATGCCAAGATTATTCAAAATTTGCGGTTGAATGTGAAAACCTTTCTAGATTGATATATGGGGTTTTGAAATATATCTAAGATATAGAATCAAAGTATATAAAATCTTTGCTCAGAAATTGTTAGTATGATGAATTGCAAAGATTTAGGTATTTATAGGTTTGTTTTCAATGGTTATAGATAAAACTCTTTTAATCTCACTTTGAGAACTTGCGGTTAATCCGCAAGTGTCCGCAAATAGTATGTTGGGTTTGTGGACGGGTCCCTATTGAGTTGTGGTCGACCGGAAGGTAGTCTGGTCAATCACAGCAAGTCAGGTAGGGTCAACCACAAATGACTTTAGGTTGATTGAAAGTTGTGATTTGTACCCACAATACTTTAATACACAAATGATGATTTCAATATCAATCCAATAAAGGTTTGTAAAGTATTTTAGCATTGAAATAAACATGGATGGTTTTCAAAAACATTCTTGAATACCCAAAACGTATTTTATTATTTTAAAAACATTTCTTAAAATGTTTTAAGATCATAGAGCAATCTCACAAGCCATTACTCAATTAGAGGTAAATTAGAGATATCAAATGAGTATTGAATATCAAACTCTTAAGACTTATACATCTAGTTTTTGCCTTATCTAATAAAAGCTCATCTTTGACATTTGATAAGCTTTAGCATGAAAACTTCTTGGAATACTTGAATTCTCGTTCTTGCATGTATTAGATTATTAATTCAAAAAGTTTATAACTTATACAAATTAAACTATTAGCCCTTGTGATTACTCACAGAGAAATGATTCTTGTGTATTCCTATGAACAATATGGTTACATATATTTATACACATAAGAATGTTGAGAAATGCCTAATCTTATGTTGAGAAATGCTTAATTAATGTTAGGTTATCTACCTAATCTATGTTAGGCTCTCTAACACTCCCTCTCAAGTTAGAGGATATATGTTAATCATGCTCAGCTTGTTACAAAGATAATCAACTTTAACCCCATTGAGAGCCTTTGTGAAGATGTCTCCTAATTGCTCTCCAATTTTCACATAACCTATAGAAATCAAGTCCCGTTGAACCGTCTCACGAATAAAATGACAATCAATCTCGATATGTTTGGTTCGCTCATAGAAAACTGGATTAGAGACAATATGAAGTGTAGCTTGGTTGTCACGCTATAATTTCGCTGGCATTGAGACTTTAAAACCTACTTCATTAAGAAGTTGATATATCCACATTATCTCACATACAGACTTAACCATACATTCAGATTCTACACTTGATCGTGAAATTACATTATATTTCTTGCCTTTCCATGAAACTAAATTGGCTCCAATAAAAACACAATACCCAGTAGTGAATCTTTGATCTTCCTTGGACCCTGCCCAATCAGCATTTGAAAAACATTCAATCTTAGTATGACCATGATCATCATACAAAATTTCATGTCCAGGTGCTCCTTTTAAATAGCATAAAATTTGTTCCACTGTCTTCCAGTGATCAATAGTTGGAGATGACATATACTGACTTACCATCTAACTGAGTAAACAATGTTTGGACGAGATATGGTAAGATAGTTTAACTTTTCAACTAATCTTCTATATCTCTCAGTATCTCCAAATAATTCACCATCTTTTGTGAGTTGCATATTCGGAGTCATTGAGACACTACATGGTTTAGCCCCCAACTTTCCTGTTTCAGATATTAAGTCAAGTACATACTTCTTTTGAGATAAGTATATTCCTTTCTTACTTCTATTCACTTCAACTCCTAAGTACCTTAGTTTTCCTAAGTCTTTGGTATGAAACTGAGTGTGAATAAAGGTTTAAGAGATGAAATCCCTATAGAGTCATTACCAGTGATTACAATATCATCTACATACACAACTAACAGAATAATGCCTCCACTAAATCTTTTGTAGAAAATAGTGATCAGACTTATTCTCTTGATGCCAAATTTTTCAACAACTTGACTAAATTTACCAAACCAAGCACGAAGACTTTGTTTCAAACCATATAAAGATATACGAAGGCGACACACTTTCCCATACTCCTCCTGAGCAACAAAACTAGGTGGTTGCTCCATATAGACCGTCTCCTGAAGATCACCATGAAAAAAATCATTCTTATTGTCTAACTGATACAAAGGCTAGTAATAAGTAGCTGCCATAGAAATGAAGAACCGCACATATGTAAGTTTAGCAACAGGAGAGAATATATCAAAATAATCCATACCATATGTCTGAGCATATCCTTTAGCAACAAGGCAAGCTTTTAAATGAATAATAGAGCTATCGGGTTTAACTTTAACTGCAAACACCCATTTACATCCAATAGTCTTGCTTCCTACAGGTAACTGTTCCAAGGTTCAAGTTCCATTTGCATCCAAAGCATTCATTTCTTCAATCATAGCATTGCGCTAGCCAGAATGAGCTAAAGCTTCATAAATAGTTTTAGGAACAAAGATAGAATCGAGAGATGTAATAAGCGAACAAGAAGAAGATGACAGATGGTGATAAGAAACAAATGAAGATATATGATAGGTGAATTGTACGTTTACCTTTACGAAGAGTAATGAGTAGATCATCACTAGAGATCGGATCCGATGACGAAGAAGCTGTGGTATCAGGACATAGAGATGGAGCGGGAACAGGTGCAATAACCCGTTCAGGGACTAGAGTTAAGTCAACCTTAGGTGGTGCCCATCGGGAATAGGTTTGTGTTATAGGAGGACGAATAGAAGCGGTGAAAGGGAATCAAGTGTTTGTGTGACATGATAGATAAACACCTTATCATTCTCCCCCTGACTAGTTGAACTAGATAATGGAGAAAATGGTGTAAGTTCAAAAAATGTAATATCATGTGACACAAGGTACCTATTATGACTAGGACAATAACACCGATATTCTTTTTGGACACGAGAATATCCAAGAAAGATACATTTCACATATTTAAGATCAAGTTTAGTAACTTGAGGATGGACATCTCGGACAAAGCAAGTACAACTAAATATCTTCGGTTCAATAGGAAACAAGGTCCTATGAGGAAAAAGAGTATGAAAAGGGGATTGACCAGATAGAACGGAAGACGACATTTGATTGATTAAAAAATAAGCGGTAGAAATAGCATCAGCCCAGAAATGTTTGGGAACTTGCATTTGAAATAACAAAGCTCTAGTAGTTTCAAGAAGATGTCTATTCTTTCTTTCAGCAATACCATTTTGAGAAGGTGTGTCGACACAAGATGTTTGATGAAGAATACTTTGTTGGACCATATATGTATGAAAAGTGTTGGATAGATATTTCTTAGCATTATCACTTCTTAAATTTGCACAGAAACACTAAATTGAGTATGAATCTCAGCACAAAAACTAGAAAAATGAGAGAACAATTATGAACGATTTTTCATCAAATATAACCAAGTCATTCGAACAAGGACCCCAAATATCAGAATGTACTAACTCAAAGGAAGTAGTTGCTTGTTTATTAACTCTTGGACTAGAACTTAGACGATGATGTTTGACAAATTGACAAGACTCACAATCAAAAGAAGATAAACTAGAAAATTGAGGACAAAGTTTCTTGAGCATAGGAAAATAAGGATGACCCAACTGACAATGCGTTTCAAATGGAGTGACACTTCCACTACATGCTAGAGATTTTAGTATTGATGTATCAAGAATGTAGAGGCCTCCAGATTCATGTCATTTACCAATAATCTTCTTTATCACGAGATCCTGAAATAAGCATTGATCAAGAAAAAATGAGATAACAATTGAGAGTATGAGTGAGTTTACTGACATAAATCAAATTAAATGACAACTGAGGGAGACTAAGAACTGACGACAATGAGAAATGGTGTGGGATTAATGGTGCCAGAACTAGTAACATAAGAAGTTGAACTATCAGCTAAAGTAACAGGAGGGGTAGATTTATGTGACTGAAAGGTAGAGAATAAGTTAGAATTACCTGTAATATGATTTGTAGCACTTGAATCAATGACCCATTTTGAAAAGGAGGAAATAAGACATTTATTAAGTTTTCCTGACTCAACAATAGCAGTAACAAGATTTGATTGACTTTTGTAAAACTGAGTCAATTTGACATACTCTTCTGTAGATATTACAACAGACTTCTCAGGAATAAGAGTAGATGCAACATGAGCAAACTGGGCTATCTTATTATGCAATTTTCGACAGTCTCGCTTCATATGTCCTAATTTATGACAATAGTGACAATATTTCTCTGGACTCTTTTCCATAAATACTAGTACTCTTGTCATAATTGTTGAATTTCATGCCACCATTATTCTTGTACAGTTGCTTTTCTAATTGAGATGTGTTATTATGACTGATAAGAACACTATTAGGCTGAGAAGATTGGACAAATGATGAATTCTCTGTACGAAGAATCCTACTATAAGCATCTTTTAGAGAAGACACCTATGATCCAAAAAGATTTGTGATTTTGCAGTTTCAAATTCCGACGGAAGTCCAGCTAAAAAGCTCACACTAAAAGGCATTAACATGTTGAGTTCTTCATAGGTTTTTGTAAAGTCCATGAAATATTGGGTGAAAGACGTATCACCCTTGTCTGCCCTATAAAAAGCTTTACAGACATACATTTTAGAAATATTCCCCTTTTTGAAATATATAAATTCTAGATAGTTCATTAACTCTTTAACTGTTTGATATTGTGTAACTAAACTAACTTCACTATCCATAAAATTACGAATTTGTAAGAACAAATGAGCATCTTCTCTCATCCAAGGCAGCTTGACTCATCTTTAGGAGGGTCGTCACTTAAATGACCATTCATACAAATGCTTAACAGATACAATTCAATAGTTCGATTCCAATCAAGATAATTCAATGAATTAAGTTTGTGATTTGTTATCTTAGACATTACTGGAATCATATTAGAAACAACAACAAACTTTTTCTCTTTCATATCTTATCAATAGTACCCTTAAAACAAGAAATTAAAATGCTGTTCAGAGAATTTTTAAACGAAAAATCAAACCTGAATAAGATTCGACACTTCACTGATGTCGATAAAAAACAGATACAAAACAGATCGTATATCTCGAGGCGAGCAAACTGAAACAAACTCGAGCGAATTCCAATCACTCACGCGCTGGCGCATGTGGGAGGAGCGCGCTGTTCAGGTGACGCATGTGCCTCATGCGCGTACCTTCCGGCGATGGGTTTTTGGAGTTTTGCTGATCGGCACCTAGTGCACATTCCTGGGTTGGTGGTGTCGATAAAATAGCTCCCAAAGTTAGAGAAACGAAGTAAGGTTGCCTGACTGTTTAAACACAAATTTTTTTTTCAAAGAGGAATTTCTGTTTGCTTTGATACCATGTGATTACTCAGAGAGAAATGATTCTTGTGTATTACTATGAACAATATGGTTATATATGTGTATATATATATATATACACACATAGGAATGTTGAGAAATGTCTAATTAATGTTAGGCTATCTACCTAATCTATGTTAGGTTGTCTAAGAGCCTCATCAATGTTTGTCATTAATCAAAATCAAGATATTAAAAGTTTTAGGGCTTTCAATTTGTTTAATTAGACCCAATAGTAATCCAAACCACAGTAAAATTCTGTGAGCTCCAAATTTCATGTTATGTGTACCTTGTTTTTATTGACTGCTGTGTTTCAGGTTCATATATAAGTTATATTATGGTAACATGGCATGTTAGTGACCTCATTTGAGGAGTTTTTGTTGCCTTTCAGTTGTATGATGAATATGATATTCTTATCAAGATAAAATTTAATTTGACATGTATATCATCCTCAAAATTTTTGGAGAAGGCATGTTTCTTTTTCTCTTCTCATATGTCCTTGTGGGCCTAGATAGTTGCTGTTTCATGTCTAATTAATTTTGAAGTATTATATTCCCAGACATGACAAAATACAAGTCTCTCGTATTGAGATACTAGATATCTTAGTCTGATGTGTGACTGGTAGAATGGTTATGTGGTTGTCGCATGATAAACATGTTATGAACCTTGCAACCACAGCTACAACAACACACATATCTCCAGACTGGTCTCATAGTACTTTCTGCGCTCAAGTACCTAATGCTGAATTCTTTGATGACTAATCCTTTTATTTCTTGTTCTGAAAAGTAATATTACTGCATTTACAAGCTTCCAATTTTATCTATATGTGTCATATGGAATAGCCATATAACTTCTAGCCAAAAGATAAGAGAAACAACTCCAAGTGGGACAATATTAAACTTACATTTATACTTTAGACAAATAAAATCCTTTTATTTCATTAAAGTAATTGATTTTTTCTATCTTTCTCCAATCTTAGCTCTTTTATGTATGCCAGCCTTAAAATCTTCTTAGGTGTTATCATATCAAGTTATACTCTTGATTATGCCAAACAGGTGCTTGAATATAGTTAATAAACTTATGATACGCTTAAATATTTTTCTTTATTTGCAAACAAAGATGATTTCCTCCTCAGGATGCAGTTGCTTTATGCTAAAAGTTAGTGGCTTCTTTTGGGGCTAGATGGTGCAACGGAACCTTCCCCAACCCTTAAAATTCCTTTGAAATTGTTGAAATATAATTGTCATGTATGATATTATTTGTTCCTTGATCATAGTTTTTGGTTACTTATATGATTATCTTTGTTCTTGCTAGCATTCCTTGTGCAATGACTATTGTAATCTTAAAATGTGGACGGCCCTGCATAAATTTTTTTCACTGCTTGATGCCTTGAACTAATTGGATAAGATCATTTCTGTTTTGATTTATGTTACCAGGACCCTGATGACACCCTTAAGCGGAAGACATTTGAACTGTTGTATAAAATGACAAGGTCATCAAATGTAGAAGTAATTGTGGATCGTATGATTGATTACATGATAAGCATCAATGATAACCATTACAAAACTGAAATAGCATCAAGATGTGTTGAACTTGCTGAACAATTTGCACCAAGCAACCATTGGTTTATCCAGGTTATTCAAATATTTCTGTTTTTATCATGCAATTTTAACTACTAGTATTAGAGCTAGACATGCTAACACCAACTTACCTTCTTGTATTTGTTCTACAGACCATGAATAAAGTGTTTCAGCATGCAGGGGATCTAGTTAACACTAAAGTTGCACATAACTTGATGCGGTTGATTGCTGAGGGATTTGGCGAGGACGATGATACTGCAGATAGTCAGCTAAGATCATCTGCAGTATGTTTACATCTAAATTCATTTTGTTCTGACCTTCTCGTCGTGTCTACTTTTTCAGAGTTTTTTCCCTAATATTTTTTATATGTTTTTAATGTGCTTAGTATGAAGCAAGGATTTTGGTGATTTGCATCAATCTTCTTATGAAGTATAATCATGTTCCTAGATTTTGATAGTTTTTATAAATCACAAGTGTGAGTGAGAATCAGTTAGGAGATCTAAGAATTGTGAGACACTTTATCATTTTTGTCTGTTAAAAAATGGCATACTTAGCTTAAGGCTATTTCAAAGTCAGTGCAGATTTTGGAGCTTTTAGCATTAGCATTTACTCCAGTACTAGGGCTAAAACTGACTTTTCCTTTACGCCAGTAAAGAGCTGTGAATCAAGGAGAGTATTCACTTGATGCAGCAAGCTGAAACTTAATGTGAAGAAATACAAACAAAAGATTGTAGTTAGTGCATTTTCCAAAACATGGAGTGGAATGTTATTTTTGGTTCTAAGTTTAATTATCTCCCTTGGTGAATCTCAAATCCCTAACCAACCTCCTTCTTCACCTCTTAAAGAGTTTCAGGGAATTTACTTACCTTCTCTGCTCATCTCTCCTTTGAGTGATGCTAGTTAAAATAGTTGTTTTGCTAATCTTTCATGATGTATTAGTGGCTGAAACTTTTATGTATTGAATTGCATATTGGAGTTCTAGTTATGTCTGATAGAAAAGCAATATTAGTTTCTAAAGAAGTATTGAATTTGTACAGTAAGGAGCACATGGATAAAGGGTAGAAAATACTACTGAATGGATAATGGTCTGGGTAGTTAACATATGATGATACTGGTCAATTTACTGTTATAGCATCAAATTGTGGCATATAAAAAATTCCAAAGTTAGACTTAAGGTTTCACTAATTGTGGCATATCAAAGTTTCAAGAGCCAGCCTTAAGGTTTCACTACACCAATAGCTTTACCAGTGGATAGATTGTAGTGGAGGTTGCTGCCATATGTTCTATTTATTCCCACTTCAATTGGCATGTTACATGAAATGTTACTTATAAGAACATATTCATTAGGGATATAAATGTCGCATTAGGTTCTTGCATATGGATTAAGGAAGCTATTATATATAGCTTTAGTTGAAAGTAAAAGAAGATTAAGTTACCCCAATGAATACAATTGCTTAGTACATCTATGAGGAATAGGGGCAAAATTGAAGACAACAAATAAACAATTAATACATTCTTGATTCTCTAGCCTAACAAATAATTTGAAACAAAATGTGTTCTAACGTGACAATTATTTTGGGAGTGAGTTGCAACAATGTACCATGTGGAGAGGATAACAGATAATTTAAAACCAAATCTCTTCTCAGGAGACAATTATTTTGGTATGGATGTAGTAGTTTTTGTATCAGAGGGAGGACAGTTCATCAGCATTCAGGAGCTTCTACTTGTGTTCTTTGTGATTGGGAGTACTTCACTCCTAAAGTTTTTGTGTTCTTTGTGTTCTCTTGATAGTTACATCTAGGTTCTACACTGTCCATTATATATTGTCTTTCAATCATGAAATGAAGTTGTTGTCAATCTATTTTTAGTACTTTAGTTGGTTCATTATAAGCCAATGATGTGTGGTGTTTGCAGTATTTATCTTTTTATTCCTACCAATATCTCTTGAATCTTCAATCTAGTTGCAGTTTGTATTTTTGTTTGTCATATGAATCATAGAAATGTAACACAGTTTACATATGCAGCTTCCACTTGCTTTTGAGTGCACAATCTGGCTATGATAGAATAGAGTGGAAATTGTTTTTTATTCTGCATATGCAGTGAACATTGTTTTCAATTTAAATGTAGACTTTTCCTTCGGGTGCAGGTGGAATCGTATTTGCGTATTGTTGGAGAGCCAAAGCTTCCATCTACCTTTCTCCAAGTATGTTCTGTCACATTCACCTTTTAATTTCAGATTTCCAGCATACATCTTCAAGATATATGCTTTGATGTGCATGCTATAGAATTCAGGTGTAATGGGCTGAGTCAAGGTTTAGCCCGATGATTTGGAAATTGAATAAAAATTGTTTTGAGTTTTGAGGCAATTAACTCGCAAAATCTAGCCCCACTCTATTTGACTTATAAGGATTCTAATTTTGGACTAGCTGAGTTATGCTCATATTCAACTCGAGCTTGAAGCAGAGCTCAAAAAGGCTTGCTTAAAATGGCATCATACTATAAGAATGGTTAGTAATTCATGCAATGCATGTAGATTCGCACAAACACATGCTTGTGCAAGCAGACACAGAAACACACAGAAGATCTATTGCTGTTTTAAGCTTGATGTGATTGAGCCAAGTTTTATAGAAATCAAGCTTGGCTGTTTAGCATAGACAGTGGCTTGTGCTTGAGGAGCAAAAACCTTTGCAGGCAGCGCTGTGTCCTTCCAATCCTACTGTAGATGCAGCTCCTGATTTTTCTATTCTGATATAAGATAAATCTTACAAATATTGCCTCAAGTAACTTTACTGGATTCTACCAAGTGTTTTGATGGAAAACTATGCAGAAAAATAACAATTGAATTGCAGGAATGTCTCTCTAACTATAGTTAAAAACCTAAGAGGGGGGGTGAATTAGGTTTTTATCCGATTTTTCAACCTGATTCAATAAAACACCTCTTTGACAACTAATATCAAACACTTGGTGTGCTAGTTGTGTGAGAAACAATGTGTTCAAGTAAAATACAGAAATTAGAGCAATGAACACAAAGATTTATATTGATTCGGTTTATCCAACAAAACCTAATCCACTACCTTGAGTTACCTACTCAAGGATTTATCTAATCCCTTCACTAATTAAATAAATGAGATTACAAAAGAGACTCACCCAATTCACTTTAGGGTTTTACAAATAACCTCTCAAACCAATCAAGGCTCACTCAACCATTGAGTTTTACACCACAACCTTGATTATACAATAATTCCACCACTCTCCTTAGTGAATCCTAACAATACAATTCAATTCAAGGTTCACCCAAAGGTTTTACAAACAAACCTCGAATACAAAACAACCTACACAAGGCTCACCCTAACACTTAGGGTTTTATACTACTTGCAACCTTGATACAATTATAATCAATAATAAAAGATAGAGAGTTTGATAGATATCACCTTAATGTGAAGATATATCAATTTGAATCACAATCACCTCTTTAAGTAATGGCTTGTCAAGATTGCTCAAAATTCACCTTTTAATGTAAAAACCCTTCTTGATTGATTTTAACAAGATTGATGTTTTGAAAGGATTTTGAAATGTTTATAAGATGTTATAGGATCAAGATATACAATGTTTTTGCTCAAAAAATCTTCTTAGAAAGAATTTCAAAGGTTTTGCTATTTAAAGATTTGTTCCTAACGGTAAAAAATGAAGCTGTTGGAAACCCACTTAGGAAGTGCAGTCGACCGCATATCAGACTGGTCGTCCGCACCATCATCCTCAAGCTCACTGGACAACCACCGGAGGATGATTTTTCATCCTCCGGTTGACCGGACTTCACCTGCGATCGATCTCACTTCACTGCGGTCGACCTCATGGTCGTCCACAGGTTGGCAGATAAACAAATTTGACAGCACCACAAGATAAACTAACTTATGGACGATATCTGGACCATTTTAGATCGACTAAAACATGTTCATTTGTGTATCAATAATACTCTAACACACAAATGATGATTTCAATCAACCATATAAGTTATGGTATCAATCTAATAAGAGTTTATGAACAATTTAAGTTTTGAAATCACGATGCATGGTTTTCGAAATCCCAAAACATATTTTAACATATTAAAAACATTTTGAAATAATGTATTAAGTTTATAGAGCAACCTTTAGAAACCATTACTTAATTAGAGGTAGAACTAGGGATATCAAAATATATAACTCTAAAACTATACCTCTAGTTCCTATCTAATCGAATAAAAGCTTGTTTTCAAAACTTGATAGTCTTGATTTGTATATTTCCTTGAAGACTTGAAATCTTGTTGTTGCATGGATTAGATCATGAATCCAAAAACTCTATCACTTGTACAAATAAGATATTAGTCCTCATCAATGTTTGTCATTAATCAAAATTAAGACATTAAAAGCTTTAGGGCTTTCATATAGTAAAACACAGAATAATGTATGATTTTAAAGCAGGAGCTAGGTTGTGAATATGATTTCATAACAACAGAAAATTGAACAGAATAAGAGAGAGAACTCCTGGCGTCACAGCAAGATGGAGGGAGAAACTATAGGGGTCACACGTAGGACCTTAAAGGGTTGCCCTTAGGCTTCAATGTGCCGACAAAACCATGACTATGGAGAACATCCTGCAACTCTGAACATTCCTGCAGATCTGGATTTCTGAAATACTCTGGACCTTAAAAAGACACATAAAGTTTGATTAAACTACATACTCCTAGCTGTTAACTTGTAGACTAGAAAAGGTGGAATGCAATGTGTGATTTAGAGCATTCCAACTCTTGGACCCTAGTTCTGCATCCTGTTCATCTGCAAATTTTGACTTGCAGGTTATTTGTTGGGTGCTGGGGGAATATGGAACTACAGATGGAAAGTATTCTGCTTCATATATAATGGGGAAACTGTGTGATGTGGCTGAAGCTTATTCAACTGATGACACAGTGAAGGTACGAGTCATTGTGTTTGCTAATTGTATTTTCACTTAAATCTTTCCACGAATCCATTCACTTTTAGAATCTTGTATTACTGGAAATCTAAATATAAAATCAGAATTTGTATATGTCATAGAATTTCACTTTGGATCTAAATTCAAAATATCAAAGGACGTAATTCTTTTCAGTAATGACTACTCTGTTTCTTAATTTATTTTATAGATATAAAGATGTGTAACTCTATGGTGTGTTGAATGGTTGATACAATTATGATATGTGATGTGATATTATTGAGCCCCCATAAGTTGGGCCGCATTTTTGTGCTGTTGCTGATTCTTTTTTTGGATAATTATCCATGATTCTTTTATTAAAAAAAGAAAGAAAAGTTACTACCTCCAAATATAAGTCATTTTGACCTTTTGCATCATATGTATTAAGTATCCTTAAATGTAAGCATATATACCTAAAATACCCCTAAATTTAATATTCTCTTTTATATATCACTAATTTTCACGCTTTTTGGAGGGAAAGAACATTAAATAGAAGCTAAGATTGAAAAAAAGTAATCATAATTATGTATTGGTAATTGTAAAACAATTAATATTTAGGAACAAGAGGTTGAGGCTAAAACCGTCTATATTTAGGGACGGAGGAGGGAGTTTCCAATGGCATTTGGTTATTAGTCAAGTTTTTGATCCCTGACCCAATTCATAGTTTTTTAAGTGTTCGTTCATGTTTAAAAAAGAAAAGAAAAGGGATTCTTTTTTTAATTGTCGCATTATATTTTGAATTTGGAATCCAAAAATTAATTTGAATATCTATTATAAGAAATTTTTTAAAAATGTGCATTGTGTGCCAATACTAATTTGTATCTGTGATTCTCCTCAAAATGGTTTACCGTGTTATTTAGTCAAAGCATAGTGTCTCTGGTTCATTGTTTTATGCTGGAGAAGTTCATGTTGATGTATCTGCTTGAATACTTAGACGATAGGGTGGTTTCTGCATTTGACATGGACTCTGCTGCACTGAACTGTTTGCTAAAGGCATTATATCTTTTACTTCAAACATGTAGCTTGAAAGTGTGTCCCTAAGAAACAAAAAATCCTTCTCCTCACCTAAGCAGCCTGACCATCTTTGAAGAATTGAACTTTTTTTCTCTATGTTGCAAGTATATTCACTTAGGCAAAGATTAGATTCCAGAAAGTGTTGGAATTGCAGCATATGGAGGATTTGACGATTTTCCTTTGTTCCCTTTAGGATCAGTTGTCAAGCAGTTGTCAAAAGTACTTGACAATTATTTTTTATATGATACAGCTGTGCTTGGATCCACCACTCATGTTATGTGTAATTTTATTGGAGACTAATGAAGTGGACACAAAAATCTTTAAGAAGGGATTTTTTTCTTATCCTTTTGTAGTTTAACAGTTTTCTTCTATATCTGAAGGCCTATGCAATTTCTGCGCTTATGAAAATATACTCATTTGAAATAGCAGCTGGGAGAAAAGTGGACATTCTTCCTGAGGTATGCGTATTCAATGCAATATGTTTGATCATATCCATGTTGAAGTTGTACTTGTCTATTTTTTGATATTTATGTATAGCTCTCCTTGTGTTACTAATTAGCACTTTGTATTTTCTCAATGTACTCAGAATTCCATTTTAATTCATTTATCTGTGTTTATTGTTGTCTATTGATTATTGTGGTTAAATATATTTTAGTCAATAAGCATATTTGCTTTCTTGAAGAAATCCAATATGTATGGACACTTAGTAGTTTGGTAAATTATTGGAAATAAGAAATAGTGACGGCTATTGAGGAAGATGAATGTGAGAAGACTTCTGGAATGGTAAAAAGGATAGTCAAATTGGAGCTATATTTCATGGTTTGATTGGGACATTGACTTAAAAACCCACTCTTAACTCTTTAAATTTGATACTGGGGCCAAATCAGCTATTTATCCTTTTCAAATTGGAAGGGAAGTTTGAAAATTGAGCAAAAATGAAGAATAGCTCCAAGATGTTTTCATTTCCCATTCCCACGTGGTGCTTTTGTCACTTAAAGATCCTACCTAATACCAACTAGTATAAAACATATCTCAGCTTAATTTATTTCTCTAATGAGTGCCATTGTCCTCTCTCTTCTCTCTCTCTCTCTATCTCTCTGTGTCTTATTTGCTTCTAGCAGCCAGGCTTGTTGGTGCTTGCCTTACTTGCCACTAGCCTCCCAGCCTGGCTCAATGCCTTTTCCTCTTTCCTTTCCTCTCTTGCATTTGCTAGTCAGGCACACGAACTCTATGCAATTACAAAGTTGCTTGTAGGAAAGGGTATTCATTTCTTTCCAGATTTTGTTATGGAAATATAGTAAGGGTCTGCTGCCAAGGATTCATCTCCTGCCTTCCTAGGCTTCCAATTGGCTGGCAAGCCTCCCCTGCTGCCTTTCCCTCTACCTCTCTGACACTCACATATGGAGGTCTAAACTTCCATTTTCCTCGAGGCATTGTGGACTTTGATTGGGCAAGCTAAGTTAAAGTCATTTCCTTTCTCCCTTTTCATCTCTCTTCCCCATTCTTTGCAATCGAAGTAGGGATGGCAATGGGGCAAATTGGGGCTGGAGTCTCCAACCCCCGACTCCGCCCCAACTTTAAATACTAATCCCCATCCCCGCCCCGCCTTCATTTCAAAAATTTGGAAAGAGCCCCGTCCTCGCCCCGCCCCCTATTTGACTCCGCTTTTACCCCGTTTGACCTCCATTAAATGGACTTCTTTTGACTCATGATGTTAATAAATACTTAGTCAATAATATAAACTCATTGTAATCTACAAAAGTTAATAATATAAATTCATAATTAGTTAAGTATATAGTTAATAATATAAAATCAATATATTTAATAATATAACTTATAGTTACATTTTTTTTTTTAATGTTCACATATATTAATATAGTTAATAATATGACTAACGATTACTTAGTCAATAATATAAACTCATTTTATTTAATTTTTTAAGTAACCAAATGGATAAGATGGTTTCCTTTTAAAAAAAATATTAGAGATAAAATAATATTTTTATTAGAGATAGAATTGAAGCCGAAGTCGGGGATTTTGGAGGTAAATTCCCGTGGGGCTTTAGTGGGGAAAAATCAATTCCCGCTCCCGTTTCCGTCCCCGTCCCCGCTAATCCCTGCTTTTTAGAACCCATCCCTAGTCCCGATCTATTAAATTCGGGGAATTCCCGATTCAACGGGGCGAATTGAAGCGAATCCCCGCTAATTTCCATTTCATTGCCATCCCTAAACAGAAGTAGTGGTTGTTGGCGATAACATAAAGTTTAATAGATTATGGTTTCTTATATGGGCGTTGAACTTAGTTCTTACATGGGAACAATGGCAACTTCATGTTTTGAGAATTTTAAATATTTTTGCAACATTCACTAATCATAGTAAGAGCCTCCATATCTTCTAAAGCTTTTTTGAAAGTACTCTTCTTTTAGCTAATCTAAATCGATTTTCAACATTTAAAAGCATAAGAAAGATCTTCAAAATTCAATTAGAAAGTAATTATTAGAAACTAAATATTCAAAGCTTTGAAGCAAGTGGTAAGAGGTTTGCCAAAGCTTATGTAAATTTTTATGAGTTTTGACTCTTACTTGAGGTGAGTTGAGAAGAAGAATAACAAGATTTTCTAATGTTTATTGAATGCTGAATGAATTACAAAGGTATATATAAGCCTTACAAATGTACAAAACATATACATACGGTAGACTTTTGGCTGCTGACTTTAACACATGTTGGGCCTACTCTAGTGCAAACCTAATTGTAAACAATTCAACACTCCCCCTCAAGCTAGAGTATATAAATTGAATGCTCTAAGCTTAAATAGATGTATTGAATTGGTGGTCCTCTTAAAATGACAGTCGATTACAATTTCTTTAGACAACTTTCTCTCAAATGAAATGAGAGTTGATTTCTATGAAACATTAGATTAGAAGCTATATGAAGAGTTGCTTGATTATTACAACATAGTTTCATTTGCCGAATATCATAAAACTTCAATTCCTAAAGATGTTTAATCCAAATGAACTCATAAGTGGTAGTAGCCATGGCCCAATATTCCACTTCCGCACTCGATTGAGCAACAACATTTTGCTTCTTTCTTTTCCACGAGACAAGAGTTCCACCTATAGATACACAATACCCCGTAGTGGAGCATCTATAAATTAGCAATCTTGCCTGATATGCATCATAATACCCAATAGCTTGGGTGTTTCCTTTGTCTTCATATAGTATCCCTTGTCCAGGAGCATTTTTAATATAGCTTAGAGTGCTTATCACTGCATTCTAATTATTTGAACAAGGGGATTGCATAAATTAACTGACCACTCCAACTGCAAAAGAAATATCAAGTCTGGTAATAGTGAGATAGATAAGCCTTCCTACCAGTCTTTGATATCTCTCAGGGTCTAACAAAGGTTTCCTTTATTAGGTAGGAAGTTTTGATTTGGATCCATGCGACTATCAATGGGTCTATTATCTAACAGATCTTTTTCTAAGCATGTCAAATGCATACTTTGTGAAATAACAATTCCATTCTTTGACTGGGCCACTTCAATACTAAGAAAGTATTTTAATTTTCCAAGATCTTTGGTTTAAAAGTGGTTGAATAAGTGTTGTTTCAACAGAGAGATCTTCACATGGTTATATGATGACTATATCATTAACATAAGCCACCAAATGGACACATTTACCCGGAGAAATATGACAATAGAAGACTAAACGATTTGTTTCACTTTGTTTTAGTTCGAAACTTTGAACATCATAGCTGAACTTTCCAAACCAAGCTCATGGAGACTGTTTAAGTCCATAAAGAAAGCATTTAAGTTTGCAAACTAATCCAGATTCCCCGAGTAACAAAACCAGGTGGTTTCTCCATATATTTTCTTTCAAATCATTATGAAGAAATGGATTTGTTTTGTCTAGTTGATAGAGTGGCAAATGACAAATAGCAGCCAGGCAATAAAAGACGTACTGAAGTGATTTAGCCACATATGAAAAAGTATCACCATAGTCAACACCATAAATTTGAGTATATCCTTTTTCCACTAGTCTTGCTTTGAGACAATCAACATTCCCGTTTGGACCTACTTTAATAGCATATACCCATCGACAATCAGCAGTTGTCTTCCTGGGAGGAAGAGAAACTAACTCCCAGGTACCATTATGTTCAAAAGCTTGCATTTCATCAATCATAGCTTGTCGCCACCCTAGATGAGTAAGTGCTTCACAAACATGTTTTGGAGTGGAAATTGAAGATAAAGAAGATACAAAGGAAAAATAGGAAGGAGATAAACAATGATAACTTAGAAAATTGTAGATAGGATGAGGGTTGCAGGTTGATCTAATACCATTTCTGTCTGCATGTAATGTTGGATCGACAACATGTGCTTGACGCTGATATGTGACGAGGTGGTTAAGATGACTCATCTTGGACAATATCTTGGGATTCAATATAAATTGGGGATTCTTGAGCAGGTGATAATGTTGGACCAAAATATGGGACTGGGAGCACCTCAAGAATAGAGTTAGATTCTTTTAAAGAAGAGGAATAATACTTAGTTTTTTCAAAGAATGTGACATCTGCAGACATGTTAGTGTATTGGCTGGAGAGTAACAACGGTATCCTTTTTTATGTCTAGAGTAACTACCAAGGAAAATACATTTGATGTCTCAAGCATTGAGCTTATCTAAACTTGGGGACAAATCATGAACAAATCAAATACATCCAAAGATTCAAGGAGCAACATGAAACAATGGTTCTTCAGGAAATAAAATGGAATGAGGAACTTAATGATCAATTGAGGAAAAGGGCATGCGATTTATCATAAAACAAGTAGTCAAAATTGCATCACTCCAATGATGAACAGGAACATTTACATGAAGTAACAATGTTCCTACAGTTTCAACAACGTGCCTATTCTTCCTTTCCGCTATTCCATTATGTTGAGGTGTATGAGGACAAGTGGATTGATGTAGGTGCCTTGTGAGGATAGAAAAGATGTGAAGGCAGATGAAAAATATTCTTTAGCATTGTCACTTTGAAGAACTTTGATTCCTTTCCCAAATTCGGTTTTGATCTCGTTATAAAAAAAAATAAAGATTGATAATAATTCAGACCATTCTTTCATTAAAAATACCTAAGTGCATCAAAGACATGGAACCATGTGCTTTAATTTGACCAGATTTAGATTACCTAAATGTTCATGAAGGAGCTTTGGTGATGCGGTAGCAACACAAGATAATAAAGGACTTGAGCAAAGATAGTAAAGACCATGAGATTCAGATCCTACGCTAATCTTTCGACCCGTGCCATGTTCCTGTATAACAAAGGAATCAAATGTCAATGAACAACTGAACAGTTTAGAGAACGAGTGAGTTGGCTGAGAAAGATCAAGTTAAAAGGACAATTGGGTATAAATAAAACAGATTCTAAGTTCAAGGAAGGATATAGAGAGGCATGACCAATTCCTTCGGTAACAACCTTAGATCCATCAGCAAGGGTAAAGAAATGAAGAATGTTAGGCGAAGATAGAGAGGAAAGTAAATAGCGATTACCATCAATGTGATTAGAGGCACTTGAATCAATTATCCATGAGTTCGGATCAGATTTAGGCATACAAGCTGATGAACTATGAGTCAGAGGCAGAAGACAATTGAGATTGGTGTAGCAGCCTTCTCATATTTTTTAGTCTTGGAGATGTTTACTGTTTTAGCTGAGAATCCATGAAGAGAGAAACATGTATCTTGAGTGTGACCCAATCTTTTACATTGAGGATGAACACTTCTTCCACTATATCTTACACGATTTCCACGATTGGAAACCATTACAGACATTTCAATGATCCCAACTATCAGCTATTTTTTGTGAAGGAACTTGAAGAAGTCGAGTTACCAACTTTTCCATTGAAGGAACTTCTTCACCTGTCAAAATTTGATCTCGAACATGCGCATAATCTGCATGTATACTACGAAGAATCATTACCATATATGGATTGCCAAGTTTCTTCTTTATATCGTCTAATGTATTAGCTTCCAAAAACATCTTCAATTCTTCAACAAGAGATTGAGCTCTAGAGACATGAAATCATATCATTAGCAAAGACACTTTGAGCCTGTTTCCAAAACGAATTGCAGGTTCTGAAGTTTGCTAAAATGGGTGATTCAACGGATTTCCATAACAAGGCACATAGTTGATAATCAAGACTTTTCCACTGATGATGACTCTAAATAGGAACAACATCACATAAGGGTACCCCTGACCAAGAAACCAAAGTTCTACAAAGCTAGATAATTTTTTCCATTGAGTTTATAGGATCATTACTAGGCGATTTTGAAACATTCTCAGAAGCCATTGATGAATGAAAAAATACAAACAAACAAGAGAGCTTTGAATCAATTGGTATTTTTTTATTTATTTTAAAGCATGGTTCTAATCTAAATTGCAGGGTCAAAAGATAAATAGCTTGGATTTGATGACTGAACCTGACTTTATAAAAAATAGGAACGAGAGCTAGATTAACGATTGAACAAACAAAAAACAAAAGAGATCCAAGCTTTAGCCCAACCCGCAAATAGACAGATAGATGCAGAACAAACAGAGAGACGCAACAGAGAAGCAAAATTTGAAAAAAAAATAGACCCACTTTCAAAATCTAAGGAGTATGTGAAGGATGCACTTATAGGAGGTTCAGGATGCCACCATGGCTGCCCAAAGTGATGCGGAGGTGTTTTGATGTCAGAAAAGTGGCGCGTGACTTGCATATGCTGAGGAGATAGGGAGCTTGCAGCGGCACGTGACTGGCCTTCTGGACACTGAACTTTGGGTAACGGCCGGAAATGATGAGGCGCGGTGGACATGAGATGGTATATGCCGGAGAGTTGGCTGAAATCTGGCTTAATTAGGGAAAGGTTTTCACCAGACTGGTGGGACTACAACTTCTTCTGAGGACCAAGAGTTTGAATGCTCTAATATCAAGTTGAGAAGAAGAATAACTAGATTTTCTAATGTTTATTGAATGAACTACAAAGGTGTATAAGCTTGACAAATGTACAGAAACCTATACTTACAGTAGACTTTTGGCTGCCGACTTTAGCACACATTTAGCCTACTATAGAGCAGACCTAATTGTAAACAATTCGACAAGGTGTTATGTTGAAAACCCTGGGACTCTCAAGTAAGAGTCAGACTTGGCAGGCTCATCCTGAATCTAACTCTGGATTAGTTGGGCTTCAGGTGGTTTCAGATACCGAGGGATTTCGATAAAAAAAGAAAAAGAAAAAAGAATTTAGGGCCAATCCAAATACCCCCCATGTTACTTGATTTATATTCTTGGGGTTTCAGTGGTTCTGGAATTAAAATAATTTACAACATAATTAGTTATTTTGTTTTAAGACTAATAGAATTACAATGTGATAGGTTTTTCTCTTGTGTCTTGTGTTGCTGTGAGTGCATACTTTTGATAGAGAAAAAATTGGTTGACTAACTATTCTTTTGTTACATTTGGTTTTTGTTTGAAGGAAGATTTTTTTCACCCATAGTACAAAAAAAATGTAGGAGGAAGAAATGTAAAAATGTTTTTACACTTGTGATCTAATGCGTCAATGGGAACTTTCTGACGACAGGCATTTTAGCAGCATATTAGAATATACAAATGGATTTTGCCATTTCAAGTTCTGGTGATTGTTGTCTTGTAAATTACTTACCTATACAAAGCTTGGATGAAATTTTATATATTAGGCCTTTTCCTACATGTTGGTGGGAAGTGAACAATCTACGTTTTACCATCCCACTGATTGGTGAATGCCCAAATAGATGAAGTACTCTAAAAACATTTACTTTGATGTGGTTTTTGGTATGTAATTTGTAGATATGTTTTCTGATTGATCTCTTTACTTGCTGTAGTGTCAATCCCTCATAGAAGAATTATTGGCATCACATTCAACAGACCTCCAGCAGCGTGCTTATGAGCTTCAAGCAATTCTTAGCCTAGATGCTCAGGCTGCTGCCTCCATAATGCCAATTGATGCAAGTTGTGAGGACATTGAGGTATTATTAATTGTGGCAAGTTCTCTTCTTTGTTAGCTGTGTGTGGAGTTGTTTCTTTGTCGATCGCAGTTCCCTGATGAATATAGGTCTGGTATAATTCTGTACACCTGAATGTTATCTTAGTTACATTACTTTTTCACATTCCTTTTTGCTTGTTTAGTATCTGTGACATCATAGTTCATTGACCACCAAAAAGAAAGAGTGTTACCACTTCAGTTCCATGCATCTTTCTGCTTGAGTCAGAACTTGTGGATTTCTTTGCCTCTTTTGCGCTTGGTATTGTTCTCTGATTGACTAGTAATTAAACATGCTGGATTCTTGTGCAGATTGACAAAGGCCTCTCTTTTCTCAATGGATATGTGCAGCAGTCACTTGAGAAGGGGGCTCAACCTTATATCCCTGAGAATGAACGTTCTGGAATGGTAGATCTCAGCAGTTTCAGGAGCCAAGAACAGCATGAGGCATCAACACATACCCTTAGATTTGAGGCATATGATCTTCCCAAACCTGTCATACCATCCAAAACAGCTGCTCCTATCACACAATCATCATCAACATCTGCACTTGTTCCGGTACCTGAGCCATCTTTTCACACAGAAAGCTACCAAGCTGTTAGACCAGTGTCATCATTATCTGATCTTGGGTCATCAGATCTAAGATTAAAACTAGAAGGGGTTCAAAGAAAGTGGGGTAAACCATCTTACTCTATTTCACCTTCTTCTAATGCTGATACCCCCACAGTTCAGAATGGGAAACGTGAAGCAGTTACTAGTTCAAACCCAAGAGCAAGTGATGATTCTAGAAGGCAGCAACCTGAAATTTCTGCAGAAAAGCAAAAACTTGCTGATTCACTGTTTGGGGGCACAAGAAAATCTGATAAAAAACAATCTTCTGCCGGCCAAAAGGTTTCAAAGACTCACAGTCAAGCAGCAGATAAATCCCATTCTGCAAAGGCTACAATTTCTGAAACTGCTGTTGACAATGTTGTCCAGCCTCCTCCAGACTTGCTTGATTTAGGTGAATCCAGCGTTTCTAATGTTCCACAATCTGTGGATCCTTTCAAGCAATTGGAAGGTCTTCTTGACCTCAGCCAGAATACTTCAACTCTAAATTCCAGGCAAGATAGTGTTAGTGCGCCAGATTTTATGTCATTGTATGGAGAAACAACCTTGAGGGAGCAGAGTCCAAGAGTTCTCGATCCACTTTCAGGATTTTCGAGTATGGCCGAGAGGAATGGTCATGGAGCTAATACTGGTATGCAAACAACGCAGCAGTTGGGCAAGGGACCAAAGGATTCTTTGGAGAGAGATGCACTTGTGAGGCAAATGGGCGTGACACCTACAGGTCAGAATCCCAACCTTTTCAGGGATTTGCTGGGCTAAACATGCGGATATTGGAATAGGGCTTTTTATTAGATATACTACGGAAGGAGTCTCCTATTCTTATGACTTTTCTTGAAGAGGACGACAATAATGGAGCAATGATAGGGAGCACAAGTCACTTGCAGAATTTGTTGGGGCTTCTACATTGGAACATTGGAGTGTGTCGATCTCCATCAAGAGAATTACTCCAGCTATATTGCGGGATAGTATAGTTTTTGTAGATTAAAGTGAGAGCTTGGTGGAACTTTGGGAGGATTTCGACTCTGTTACGAATCACTTGGTCAATTGCAGCGGCACGTGTTTTCTTCCAAGTTATCGTTCCTTGTATCGTTAAAAAAAGAAAAATTTCCTTGTTTCTGGTTTTTTATTCAGTTAAATTTCTTGTGTTTTTGACGATGTTTATTAAAATCCAATTGTCTCCACTTCGCTGAGGAAATTGAACATTAACATATTCGGACTTGAAAATGCTGCATGTATTATTCCTTTATTCCATCAAAAGCCAGTCCTACCATTGCTCTACCATTTTAGGATGCGTTATGTCTAAAACTGAATTTCGCGAAACATGTTTATGATACATACATTTTTCTTTTTATTGTCATATGAAAATACTGTTCTAACAGATATTGCTAGAAAAGAAGGTAGAAAAAAATCGTAACTCGCACACAATTTTTCCACCGTGAAGGTGGGCAAGATGGGATATCCACGAATAAACATGATGAGATGTAGAGAAAGGGGAATGATGCTCCCAACACTGATATTTTTCTTTTTTTCTATTCGATGGAAGTTCTCCTTGCTCAAGAGGAAACACCCTCCCCTAAGAAACCGGGCAGCTTTAGTGGTCCATCAAAAAGTGTAAACGGAAGGTGAGCGACTCTGGTCAAGAGACCTCCACCTCCCCACAACATTCCCAGGATCAGGGGAATGGGAACCCCCTACTTACATTACTTGGTAATCACGTATATGATATATATCACATATTACAAAATAGAAAATAAGCATTTATCAAAAAATAAAAAGAAAAATCAAATAAGCTAACAAGCATGTAATAAATCAGGTAAAAATAAATAAATGCATTTAATCATTTATTTATCCACTGGGCTAACTAAATACATATACTTTATGTCTTAAAAAAATTGTCCCTATATGCATATCCATATACTAATTAAATTTTTCAAGATCACAATAATAATAATGACGACACACATACATATACACAAAATTCTGCAACAATTAATTAGCATTTTATTTTTTAAAATAAATTATTATTCATCCGAAATTTTAAATTATTAGAAAAATTATTTTCCAATTATGTATTAAACTTATTTTATTTGGTCCAAACAATGTCCAAACCTAAGGTCTTCTAGGATCTCAAAGATAGGGTGTAACAAAATAATAAATAAAAATTCAAATGATTAGATAAGAAGGGTATGATTAAATTAATAAATGCTACTTTAATTTGTTATCTAACAAGTAAATAAAATATAAAATTTTCATTTGGCAACAAGTTATAGAGAGATGGTTAAATAATTCTAAATGAGCATAACGATAACAATTTTAAATAACTTTAACTCAATTAAGTTAGAATGTACAATTAAATAGTTTTAAGGGCAATTAACTCATTGTGCATTATATGTAACACTAATCAATTAGTGATAGGAGAGTTAATGTTAGAGAGCAATAACTTGTTAAAATGTACATTGATATCCATATATTTTGTTTCAAATTTTTATTATGAGGTGAAACAGCTAAGAATGGTAATGAACGAGATGATCAAAGAGTTCTTGGAACAATTCTGGTGAGGAAAATTGCCTTATGTCGATATTATTCTTTTCATTTTAGTCCCTCCTGCACGAAATAAAATAATTTCTTCAGACACCATGCCGAACAACAAATTATTATTAGTTTCAAGTTAACAAGGTAAACTTCATCCTAAAGATTATTATTATTTGATACTTCTCTATTTCTACAACTGGTGAAACCTTAAAATTATCTCATACTTAACAATTTGCAAAATATGTTTTTGCAGGTATTTGCAGATTATGAAACTAGTGTAAATCCAACCCGTATTCCTTAGAAAGGTTGTCTGGCACTTACCCAGGGGACTTATATTTTGTGCATTACATCATATGGAAGGTTAATATGATGAAGGTGACACCAATAAAGACTCCAAAAAAACTGATCATATGTCTAAGTCCATGATGATACAATCATTACTTATCTTTCAAACAAGACCCATAACAATCTCTTGATATTATTACTAAATATCATGAATTAGAAGCCTTTAGTTATCAAACAACTAAAAAGTCTAATTATAAGTGGTGAAATTCTTAGAGAATTTCAAAGTAAAGATCTCACAAGAACTTTAAAATAAAACTCAAAATTGTATTCAATACTCATTATTTGAATTGTTCAAATTATATATATAAAAGAAGAATTCAAATCCTTATTTGATTAGAAACTCTACTTATTCAAAAAGGAAACCAAATCTACCAAGATGGAATTATTCAAAAAGGAAAACAAATAACACAATAAATCCAATAGATACTAAATCTGTCAAAATTTCCTAATTCTTATAGAAAATGAATAAATCCTCAAATCCTTAAGGGTTAAACGAAATTTCTAAGTTTGGTGAGTTTGGAATTCGACTTTCTTTTGTATCAAAATTAATTAAATTCACAAGTTTTGACCAAACCATGTAATTTCTTTCTTGAGCAGATTGATCCAAATAACACAAAATAAACCCATTAAATACATATTTCATTTTTTTTAGCTACAACTCTTGTAATTGGAACTCTATCATAGTTCAAATGATCTAGTTTCTTCATATTTACACTTGAACTCGAATTTCATTAATAACGTCTCCATGCTCTGCATCACATGATTCATGGTGATGGTGTACTTGTTTGTGATTTGCTAGATTTTTTTAAAAGGCTCAATTACAAAGGCTAAAGTATAAAGATTTAAATATGCTTTAAATGCACTAATTATTGAAGAATTTGCGTGCTTAAAAGAGCCCAAGATGAATCCAAATCAAGTTGGAGGTTAAATAGTCAACTTTCTTGCAGCTCTTGATTCTTGGAGTCCAAGTTAAAATCTAATTTAATTCTTTATGGAAGATGCACGAAATTTGAAGGATTCTTTGAAGATTGTCTATCTCAAATAAGATTTGAAAGATTTTATAAAATAAATTTTAATAGATTAATGTGATTTCTTTAGTGATTTAAGAGTCCTAGGCTTTCTTTAATTTACTTTATTAATTCATTAGAGTTTTTACTATTATAAATACCATTCATATAAGACTTTGTAAGGATGATGAGAATTTCAGTTTATCAATGATATTTGAGAGATTTTTCCTTTCAACTTAACAAGTTTAATACTTGTAGTGTTCAACTTCGACTTATACTTAGATTAGGTAATTCTTGAACTAAGTGTGGCATCATTCTTGTAGTCTTGGTTCTTGTCTTTTTAGGCAAAGGGTTAGTCTCAACAAACTTGTTCCTTTTATGGTTCTTGAAGTACTTTTCACTTGTTGTTAGGTTTCAATCTATGGGTTAGGTCAAAGTTTGCGTCAGTTGGTGTCAGAGCTTTGGTTTCAATGAAAGTTTTCTTATCTTTATTTGTTTCTTGTTATTCTTCGGAACATTGCCCCCAATTGTCTCAAACCTATGAGCAATTATTCAATGTTGTCCCTATTGTTTTTTATCGTTCTTTTTTTTTTTTTTGTCCTTAATTTATGAACATTTACCCATGCTATCATTTCATCTAAAATCTGATGGAATCGTTTTTTTAGAGAAAATCTAGAAAAGGAAAACATGGGACAATATTTGAATGATTGGAGACTAAAAAAATTAATAAAAAATGTGGACAAAAATGGATAAAAGTTCAAAGAATAAAGACTAAAATGGGAAATTATCCTAAAATTTATTTCCTTGTTCATTTTATCATTTTGGGATGTTGACTTGTTAAATTATTTTTACAAAAGTTCATATATAACTTGGTAATAAGTAAAATAAATTAAAAAATAATGCAAATATTGTAAATAGAGAAATGAACAATTAGTACTAAGTTACTTCTTAAACGATTTAAGTTTATTGAATTTGAATATAAAATTCATGAAAACAAATAGGAAAAAAAATTGTTCCAATATAAGTTGTGTTAGTTTTATTTTATGATAGATTGTTGGTTTTATTATAATAATTGAGAGAGATTTTTCATGTATTATTGACTAATTAATACTTAATTTTTTGTGTTCACTTAAAGTTCTTTAAAATAACATTTTTTTATAAAATATAAAAAATAATATTCTCAATTTAATAAATTCATTTTCCTTACACATAATAAATCTCAATACTAACAATATTAGTAAATAGAGATAATTGGCAATTTACATTTGTATTAAAATATTGAAAATTAAAATTTACATTTGTATTTAATTTACATAATAAATCTCAGTACTAACAATATTAGTAAATAGGGATAATTGGTAATTATTATGTATAATATTTATTTTATGATTTTTTGTTTAATAATATAATTTGTGTAACAAAAAGTGATAGCACATCAGCACCACATAGGCGACGTGTCACAATTTGGCCTAGTCAGCATAGATGTGGCAGGACACAAGAAGTGCCTTATCAAACGTGAAACGACATCATTTTGAAGCAATTGATTTTTTTTTATTTTAAAAAAAGGTTTATCTCAGAACGCATTATCAAAAATTCAAAATGCGTTTTCAAGATGATTCAGTAAAATGCGTAAAAGACTAAGTTATAGACGACTTTAATCGTGATACATAGATTTGGCTGATACGAATTTCACCAACTCAATTATGAACTCAAATCAAAATAAACGTCCAATGATCGTTTTTAAGTAGGTTGCTAAGGTGAAAATCTCGACATGTTGCTTATATGACAAGCAAGAACCTTAGTCTAATGACGCCAAATGTTGATTGATAAGTCAAGAATGAATGTCATAAGTGTGCATACTTGATAAATTCTAATAGTTCTTCAAATAACCAAATAGAAGAGATCTCAAAAAATGTTGAATAGTTGCCTTCAATATGGACAAAAATTACATATATAATTGAAAAGTCTTGCTTGGAAAAAAAATTAATCTAACAATTAAGATTCTATGGAAACTATGAAATGACTACTTAAAGTTTATAACAACTAGGGAATTATTTATTTGACTTTTGAACACTACATGAGATAAATAATGAATCTGATTGAGCTGGGTAGATTTATGCTTGAATTGAGCCCATTAATTACTTCATGGAACATCTTAGCCCTTGTTTTTGTAATTGGTCCCAATGACATTCCAATTGAATAATTTGTAGTCTTCACTTGATTTGCATCATCAGCAGCTGCCACCAACCGGTTGTTTGACCAAAGTTTCAAAAATTATATTTGGACCTCCAAAACTTTGTAAAAGGATCATTTTAGTCTGAATTATGTTCCTATAAATATCTAGATATTTTCACTCATTCGTATCAAGTTTCATTCTTGTATTTTCTTCTATTTACTCTTTCTAAATCTCATATTTAAGATAGATAAATATAGTTTAGAATTTTTAGAATTCGAAACCAAAACCAAAAAAGGTTTTGTCCATAAGTAATTCCAAAGGAATTTCATTTTCATTTCTTTATTTCAATTCCATAACGCTTCATGCTTAATATATTTAATATTTATTGTGAGTAACCTTTTGTTAGTGAAAAACCTAAGATGGGGTAAATTAGGTTTTTATTTGATTTTTCAACCTAATTTAATAACACACCTCTTTGATAATAAATGTCAAACATTTTGTGTGCAAGTTATGTGAGTAATAATGTGTTCAAATAAAATGCAAAAATTAGTGCAATGAACACAATGATTTATAGTGATTCGATAAATTCAACAAAACCTAATCCAGTACCTTGAATTACATACTCAAGGATTTATCAAATCATTTCACTAATCAAATAAATGAGATTACAAAAAAAGCTAATCCAATTCATCTTAGCGTTTTACAAATAACCTATTAACCAATTAAGACTCACTCAACCCTTGAGTTTTACAACACAACTTTGAATATACTCACCATTCTACTTAGTAAGTCATCACAATACAATACAATTCAATTCAAGGTGAATAAACAATTAAATGTAAATTTACATAATTATAACTAAACCTCAATCCATATCCTTTCAAAAAAAAAAAACAATCCACAATCCAAAATCTTTCCCAACCCAATACAAACATACATGGCCCAAAAAACATACGAGTCTAGACCCAACACCTTAACCAAGACAAGCAACCCAACAAATGGACATTATTGGGTCAACGACACTGTCACCCTTGATTGAGTCAAATATGGCCTTTGGCAAATAGCTAGTCTGGTCATGATGACCGCACATACCTCCCCGATAAGTGGCCCATGTTGCCACATCTTCCATCCCTTCACTCGGCCATTTACATCAAATTTCACATTTTCAAGGTTTCCCCCTATCTCTCTACACAAATACTTGTATGTGCCTCCTATTCATCTAACCAAAGTGAACAAAACAAAAATGTAAAACACTCCAAGATCATCCCATTCCAAATTTTACATTTTTTTTCACACTTCACCACTCATCCATTTTGGAGATAGATATAGAGAGCCAGATGGAAGAGGATCAGAGGGTTGGGGATACAATGTCCTAGTCACCGGGCACAGCCTGGGTTGTCGGAATTTTGCCTCCCTTCATTGAAGAACACAGTGCAGCAACGATGTTGTAACTAAGAAGGTGAGGGAGAAAAAAATGAGGGGGAATAAACGCATATGAGGAGAAAGAATGAGAAAATTTGATTTTTGAAACTTTTTAGGAGTGGTATTTTGGGAAGAACTAATGCGGAACATCTACATGTCATTAATGGAAATTTGAGTTCAAGTGCAAATACGAAGAAGTTGGATTCTTTAAGCTATGATGGAGGTCCAATTACAAGAACTGAAGCTAAAAAGATGAAAAATGCACTTAATGAGCTTATTTTGTGTTATTTGAATCAATCTGCTCAAAAATGAAATTACATGGTCTGCCCAAAACTTGTGAATTTAATTAGATTTGATACAAATGACAAGAAAGTCGAATTCCAAGACCATCAAGCTTAGGAATTTATTCCAACCCATAAGGATTTTAGGGTTTATTCATTTTCTATAAGAATTAAAAATCCTTGACATATTTGGTGTCTATTGGATTTATTATGTTATTTATTTTCCTTTTTGAATAATTCCATCTTGGTAGATTTGATTTCCTTTTTTGAATAAGTAGAATTCATAATCAAACAAGGATTTAAACTCTTTATATATATAATTTGAATATTTCAGATGATAAGTTATTGTATACAATTTTGAGTTTTCTCTTAAAGTTCTTGTAAGAGCTTTGCTTTGAAATTTTATAAGAATTTCGTCACTTATAATTTGGATTTTTAGTTATTTGATAACTAAAGACTTCTAATTCGTGATATTTGGTAATAATATCAAGAAGTTATTACAAGTCTTGTTTGATAGATATGATGGTGTCAAGAACACAAAAAATGTTATAGTCAGTAAACTAAAAGAGGTGTTACATTTCCTTTTCACGTTTGTTAAATATAACACGTAAATTCGTAAACATGTCACTCTTAATTTGTGAAGTACCCCAAATATCCTTAGCCTAAAAGTTGCATTTCTAAAACTTTCCCCAACTCCAAACCTTTCTCTCTATATCACGATTTGTTTGATTGTTGGCTCATCTAATATGGGGTTGATTTTGACTGCAATGCTAACTATTGGCGGTGAAGGATTTATAGTATCAAACTCATCTTGAAATCTTGAGCATACACAAAAGAAATTGATTTGAAGGATTGAAAATTGTTCCAAAGTTAAAATCTCAAGAAATGCTTTGAACATCCTTACAGATTTGCATGAGGAACGACTATTGTTTTCAAAATGAAAGCTTTGATACTTCAAAATTAAAGTCAATTATGTTATGAAGGATAATTAGAGCAACAATAGATGACAAAGCTCGTAAATATCATCTTTTAGAAGCCAAGGTATAAGCTTTCTTCTTCAGATAAATCTCATTGAGAATCATACCAACAACTCAACCAAGGTAGTGAAGTTATGCACAAATAAACTTGGCTCTTTAGCCGAACATTGTGTTCAATTAGCTCAGCTGGGCCAAGTCATTTGGCAAAATGCTCGGTTGTAATTCTTGAGCTTCCTTGACAATACCTCTTTGCCTATCTTATTTGGGGTGTGGCTCGGATCACCGAGTATATGTTGTCAAATTAATTAAATGCGTACTTTTTAACAATTTATTAAGAATGTATGTTTGTGTTTAGATTAAATGAGTGTCAATAGGATTTATTTTATTTTATTTTTATAAAAAAAGATACTTTCTTATTCGAAATTGAATATTAATTTTTGAATTTAGATAAAAATTAAGGAAGATAATTGATTTTAATTAAATTACAAAATTATCCTTATCTCTTGACATAATATAATGAATTGTGAAACTCATAAATGAGTGAAATGTAATTTTTTAACCTAATGTGGTATGGTGAAATTACTGTATTAGCATGATATAAATATCGTAAATTAATAATATTATTAATAAAACTTTAAATAAAAAACATATTTATTTAAAAAAATTAAACATTAATTTCGTATAAATTAAAATAGTTTTGCACAAATAAAATAAAAATTTAAACGTTCAATTACCAAAGATTATTTATGAATTTTCTGCTATTAAATTGTGGTGTAACTCTCCTTGCTTTGGTATTTTGACAAACCCTCGCAGCAGCACTGCAGCAGAAGAGAAGAAGAAATGGAGAAAACAAGTGAGATGAGAAACTCACCGGGTTCACGGCAGCTGAATTTGAAGAAGTCATTCAAGCTCGGAGTACGTTCTCTGTTAGCCGCCTGTTCCAAAGAGGTTTTCAATTTCCCAAAAATTTGTTCAAAATTTTGATGTTGGTATGCTGTAAATCTGTATCTTTAGGCACTAATTTTTCTGTTTCTAACTGGAAAATTTGTAGGAATTCTGCAAAGCTTTTCCCACTTCTACAAACGTAGAGCAGGAACGCCTCTATAGATTATTCATTCAGGTAGTGGTTTCTTACTTCTCTCTCGCCTTTTCTTTTCATTTTTTAAATAAATAATAAATGAATAAATAAATAAATAAAGGTTTCGAATTTCGTCTTTTGGTTTTCAAATTTTGTGAAATGCTCGAGAGATGATGTCGCTGTTGCATTGTTTATTGGGATTAGTTTATGTTTGGGAATTTATGTATTTGAGTTTGTTTTACATTTATGCAATTTTTTGAATATTTCTGAGCTTTTAAGGGTAATTTCCTACTCTTATTGCTTATTTTCCCTTTTCCAGGTTATTACATCGTTGCACCAAAGTATAGAGGTATACCAGTTTTGCAGTTTCCTAATGAATTTGTGTGTTGTGTGTGTCTGCGTCTAAAATTCAGTGTATCCAGTGATTGATGTGAGGGTTTAACATTAGAAACACAAGATTAAGGGAATATTTGATCAAACCGAGAATATTTATTCTTTTGTTATTGCAAAAAAAGATGTGTCTTCAAGAATTTCAGAAAGGAATTATATATGCTGTATATTTTCTTTATGAAAGATCTGCTGAATTGGTACTCTGGAAGTTTTGAACAAATTTTTTGCACATTCCAGACCCAAATGGCTAATAATGCTTGTCAACAAGAGGTTTCTGGCCTGTTTGCAACTTAGATTTTATTTTATTTTTAATGACTCATGAAATGTATGACATATGAGCAAATTATTTTTACTGCAGTTGAAAAGCTCAACTAACAAGGACTGTGAGTCTGTAGATTTTGTATCTATTCTTGCTTTTCTGCACTCCCACTCCCTCATCCTGAATCGAGTATCATAATTTTAGTAGAAATCAATTTTTGTTTACATGATGAGATTTGGTATGGGCCAAAGGAAGTAGATTGCTGTTTCTTAAGAATGTTAATTACAATTTAAATCTTATTATCTAGGTTATGTCCATTGCATCTTAAATCATACTCCCTCCGCCCGGTATTGAATGTTCAAATTTTTATTTTAGTTTGTCCGGAATTGAAATAAACATATTTTTTTATTCAAAATCATTAATAATCTTCTTAATTTAAGGGATTATATACCACTAATGCCCCACAATTTACATCCTACTAACTTATGAGTCCTATCATATTATATTAATATCAATGATAATTTGATAAAATGATAATTTGATAAGTTGTTTAAAGTGAAATTTTTTTATTAATTTTTAACTAAAGTCAAAAGTGAATATTCAATATCAGACGAAGGTAGTATTATTTAAGGTTACTTAGTTATTTGCATGTACCGAGTGATGTTCTAATTGATTGTTAATAGTGAGTAAGAATAGCTAACTACTACGACTTAGCCCAACAACATGTAAAAATCCCTTACTATTCAGTCTGTCATCATAGGGTGGCATTTGTCTCCAGCACACTGGGGCTTTAGAATGACCTAGTTTGGTATAATTTTGTATTTCTTTTGTATTGCAAGTCAGATGCTATCCCAAAGTCCCTGATATCTAGTCTAGTTTCCAATGACGTTTTTAATTCAGACCTTCCTAAGATGGTTATCCTCACAATCTCATGATGTATCAAATCTTCCAAGAGCAGATAGATTGGGGATAGATTGGGTACCAAAGAGTCAATATAGTGGATCTTTAGTCAGGTGGTTTCCTCATTGGCAAACATCAAGTATGCATTAGCTTGTTTTTGGTTGTCATCTGTATTTCCCATCATGTGACCACCTGAGGACTTTGGTAGTAGATAGACTCCCTTTATATTTCTTATTGGCTTATGCAATGATCTTCATGCTTACATTCTTGATTTTGGGGCATTGTTTGAAGTTTTGATTTTGCAAACCTGCAAGGTCAATGAGATAACATTTGACTGATTTCTGTTTGAAATCTTGCAGGATGAGTTTGAAACACTGTGCCGTGAGACACAGGTGTGTTTAATCATGCTGTTGTTTAAAGCTGTTTCCTAAGCTTCTCTGGTTAGTCACAGGGTAAAGGAAAAGAAACTGTGCGTGTAACTAAGGACAAAAAGTAGGAAAGCACATAATTGCTAGAATTTCCTCACTATTCAACCATACTTGGATTTCAATGATCTAGATTTCTGAATTATGAAAATCTTTTCCTTTGCCTTCTCTGCTCTACACTAATGCCCATTTGTTTCAACTTTACCCATAACATCTGCAGCTGAATAGCGGTAGCATTTTGTTGATTTTGTTGAATTGCTAAGTTTTATTTGGAAATCTAATTGACCTAAACCTTCATACTGCCTACTCCTTACCTTGAGGAGTTATGATGAATTCAATTTTTCTAATACTCCCTTTGTTTGGAATTGAATGTCCATATTTGAATTAGTCTAAAAATCATAAAGAGACTTTGACTTCAAGAAAGTTACCTATTTATCCTTATTAATTAAGTTTGTAGTGGGAATCATTAGTTAGTGGATGTAAATCCTTTAAATTAAGGAGGTTGTTAGTTGAATTTTAGATGAAAAAGATGTTTATTTTAGGAAAGTGGACATTCATTTTTGAACATCCCAAAATAGAAATGTAAATGTGGACATTGAATTTTGAACGGAGGGAGTAATAAGATTGTCTATGTCAAAACTTAATTATGCTATATGTTGTGTTTCCTCACACACATGCATGCGCATAAAAATCATGACATATAGTGAGATTCATTCTGGAAAAATGAATTAGAATTTGTGCTTATTAAGTTTGTGGATCTCTATAATATTTCTGGTTCTCAATGGAATTTCAGTTGTTGATAATCATGTTACATGTCAATAATTCTTTTCATGGTTTTGATTTTGTTGATATATCAAGTTTTGATCTGCTTTATTGACTCTTTGTCTTGTAAGCTTGAACATGTTCTCCATTTCAGCTTTTTATTTTTGCATTTAAATTATTGGGACATCCTACTGTAAATTTTGCCAAAATTCTCTGATGAATACTTGATATCTAAGTGATCTTTTCACTTTTGTAGTCTCTTTATTTTCGTTAGTGTGACATTTATTCTTCACTTCAGTGGTAAGCTCTGAATATTCCTTCTCTTGGTTAAATATCTAGGACTCTTAACTACATTAATAGAAGGGTTATATTCAATATTTCCTGTTTTTCAGGCCTTAAAGGATGAAAGAAAAGAAAAGCTAAGTCTCTACTTGGCAAGATTAACTATTTTTACATTCATTGGTTTCTCTCAAATTTTATCATATTTAAGTGAATCCTTTTACATTTAAGAATTAATAAAAATTTGCCTCCAAAATGTGTTTCAAGCAAAAGCTTATTGTTGCATCAATTTTACACATGTTTCATCCCCTTTGCTGCTGTTGAGACTACAGGAGCTAAAGTTTGACTTTGTACTGCTACTACTTCAGCCCTAGTTCCTCGAGCATTAAAGCTTGATATTAGAGCATGCATGACCTGTTGCCTAATTCTTATTTGATGTCTTAACTTCAATTAGTCTAATAATTTTGGATTTCATTCTGAATTAACCTTTTAGTATGGTGAGATGTCCTTCTATGGCTGTTCTTACTTGATAATGGTGGGAGAAAGAGGATAGAATCACATAAATCTTCATTCAATATATTCTTTTATGCGTAATTGCCCCCCAACCAAAAATTAATAAATAAAATAGAACAAAACCAGACAAGACAAGCGCGCGCACAACATTTCATAGGAAATAAATAGCCACATTTAGCACTTTACCGGGATGGGATTGTTATTCCCTGTGTTGGTTTGCATAAGCTGGAATACAAAAGGTGTTGCATATCAAGCTTGTCTGGTATTGGTTGCATTTCATAAAAATGCCTTATTCTGGAAATCTTTATTGATATTTGATAAATTGTTTCTTTCAGTCATTACTAGCCCGTAACCAAAGAAAGGAAGAATTCAAACAATTGCTTGTGAAAAGCTCTTATAGGGATGTGGAGTGTTGAAAAGGATAATCATTTGATGTCTCCATTTTCTTTTATCACCAAATAGATAATAACCATTGTAGGATTCAATATCACATTTGATTGAATAATTTTGGTCACTTGACATGATAATTATTTGATCATTGTAGTGCTGTGAATATTTTGTTCAAATTAGAGTTCAACAACAATTCAAATACTTAGGGTATGGAGATAACATTAAGGGCAATGTAGAAATAACATGTGAAAGCACCATAAGCATTTTGTACTTTTATATACAGCATTGTTTTAGTACTAAAAGGCAGAAGGAGCAAGATATTTTTGACCTTTTGAATGAATATGCTGAGCAATTGATTCTTTAGAAATTAGATTCTATTTTATGGTTATATTTCTAGATTCAACTTTTGATCACTTCTAATAGCAACAATCATAATGTGATTTTATCATCAGTTTTTGTTGAATACTTGAATAGGGATATCTAAGGAGTTACGTTCTGGAATATGTTAGTCCCACATTAAATATATTGGAATTTGTGTTGGCTTAACTTTACATTGAAAGGATTCAGTATTTCTTCTTATTGTTCATAGGTCAAGGTCATCATCATGGTATAGTTCTGTCTTTCGAGCTGAGATAACATTATCTATTATCTAATGGGATTTTGATTGTGTTATACCTAATTTCATCTAGTTGGTTGCAGGCAGGACCTGTACTTGATTCTGTGGAGCAACATGTTGAAGAACAATGTTTGGACCTTTTGTTTAATGAGAAGTACACTATCATACACCTGGCTCTGTGATTGGGCCACTATATTTGCTATTCTTACTCACAGGATGCTTAAGATGCATACTACTTCTCTATAAAATTTAGATTGCCAAGTTTCTAAACCATATTGTCAGTTTTGATTCTGTTTTGGCTGTAGTCGTATATCCATACGAAATCTTAGAGATGTGAACTTGTTCATTAGTAATTTTGTGTGGAGAATTTATTTTGTGAGAAAAGTTTTCTGAAAAAACGATTTAAATGATAATAATCCATGGATTTGGAAGAAGCAGCTAATTACAAGCTTTATTGAGTCTAAAAATTAGATATTCGTTTGGCATTTAGTTTTAGAATACAGGTAATAAGAGGATATGCTAATGACACGAGAATCAACTTTTTAGATTTTGAGAAAATTGAAAAATCAATCCTTTTGGGCTTTATTAACTATCATGGTTTTGACGAAGTAGTTAACTGAAAATAGTTCCGACCATATTCAGTTCTGAGGCAGTTAATTCAATGTATTCTTAGGTGGACTGTTCTATTTGCTTGAGACCCCCTATTACCATATTGCTGTCCAATGCTGAGGACTTAGTGCATTTGTTTTTCTTTTCGAGAATCATATGATGAAGTACTTCCTTTTGCTGAATCACTGCTTTATCTTGTAGCCAGCTTCAATTTCTTTTGTTTGATATTATGCCTCTCATTCCCCCCCCCCCCCCCCCCCGAAAACAAAAAATAAAGTATAATGATATTACCATGGTAAACATACCAGTATGAGCTGACCCATTTCTTGTTTGGAAATTTTTGTATTCATATTCAGTCATGCTCATCCAATGATTTATTTCTACTGAAGTTCTCATTGAATATATCTCCCTAGGTTTCCAAAATTGAAAACAACACTTCCCAAACAAACCACCATTAGAATTACAGAGCACAATGAGTTCTATATTAGTAATGGAAACAAGCTTTCTCATTGTTCAATCTAAGTGTTTACAACAAAAACATACCAATACCCTTTAACGTGAATTATTAGGATAGGGCTATATATTTTTTCAAAATGCAGCATTTGGTAATTAAAGAACATGTCAGTATGATGCATTCTGTTGTAGAAACTTGATTTTTTTTCATATAATATATCTGAATTTGAGAATTGAATTGAAAGGAAAAGCAAAATAGTCCTTCCAATAATATTAAAGCTTTGTTTCTAGCAGGAACTGGATTATTTTTTAAATTAGTGTCTTTTTAATCAAATGAAACAGTCAAGAGAGAATTGAATGGAAGGGGAAAGAAGGAAATTGGTCCTTCTAATAGATGCATTATTCTATATCCAGGAAGCATTTGTTTAGACACAAGACTATGAAAAACTTTGGGCACAATATAAGATACTGGAAAGCAGGAATTCAGTGCAGAAAGTTACTCTTTTTGCGGAATAACGAGTACTCTTAGATATTTTGGACCATTGGTGCCAAAATTTCAAAGACTAAATTTCTTCTTTAAAGCTGGGAAGCATTACTGACAATCTGACTTGGATAATTGAATATCTAATGTTAAACATTTTAACATAGTTGCTCGGTTTTGATAAGCTAAAGGGAATTGCGCCCCCCGCCCTTTTGATAAATGGAATTGTTCCCTTCTTTTGTACTTCAAGGTAAATAACAACTTTCTGTTCCCTTCAGTGGTAGTATGATCTTTGTGGTGTTGTACCTACTGCTGTTTTTGCTACCTGAACTTTATGTTGTCTGATAACTTTGCTGTCAAGCTTAGATTGAATTTATGATTTCTGTATGGGTCAGAAACACATTACATGATATAGGTGGGAAACACATTACATGATATGGAACAGCTTTCATATACTGATTTTAATAGTTGAAACCTATGGTTAAATGGAATGGTTCCCATCTGTAATCATTATCGTATTCATAAAAATGAAGGCAACAAATTGCAGGAGCAACATTGGAGCAATTGGGAGAACTTTGTCTGATGCAAAGAGGAATGAAGTCCACTATTTGATTGGTATGTTAGAAAAGGTGTGTAAAATATGCAACGACTTCTATATGACTTTATCATGCTGATAGTTTTTCACATTATCAATGAATTTATAGAAAACTGCATGTAAACAATGCGATCTAATTTCTACAAATCAATTTCATCTAATTCGTTCTTTTCTGGGTAAATCATCTTTTACTTTTTGGGCTTATAGTTAAAAGTGAGGAATGGGATATTTATGTAAATCAATGGACATTGTTTATAGCTACAAATACAATGCATTTGAAGCTTCTGCAAGAGTGAAATTTTGAGATTCCATATATACAAGACATGGGCCTGGTACTGACTGATTGTTTTTAAGTGTTTCCCACTTTTTAACATCGCATCTGATGCAGCACGTTTAATTCGGAAGTCCATAGTTTGAGTTTTATTCTTTGCCTGGTTAGATATGTGAAAACATTCTTGTGAGTTGTAACTATGCAAATGATTCTACTTTTAAAGGCAGAAGAACAGAAACGCTTCCTAACTATTCATCTTGATCTGCTTAAGAAACAAAGGCAAGATTTCTCTGTTGCTCGAGACGTCATTGAGAAGGTATTGTATTCTTTTGCCAACAATACCATCTTTTGATGCTTAAGTTTTACTCTGTTTCAAAATAAATATCCTCAGTTTTCAATTTTGGTATCCTTCAATATACATGATATCTTAAAAATAAGCAAGCTTTGCAATCACAATTCCAGTAGGAAAAGTATTATGTATTTGGATAAATGGTTCCAGTTTATGTCATTAAGGGTTATGGGTAATATACTAAGTAGTCAAGTTCTTTCCAAATTTTTTCTTCCAACTCATGTGAACATTCATTTTTGAAATGGAGGAAGTATTTAAATGGTACATGACGCTGCCTATTTGTGGAATCTGCAGTTGTGGTTAGGGATTCAGAGCTATGGTACTCGGAACAACAATGATCCTATGACTGAATTCTAGGTTTTATTTTGCTCTACTTCATGTCTGCTTTCAGCTTGAGTATGACTCTGAATTTCGCCCTACTGACCTTAAAGTATTTGTATTTATTTGAAAGCTCTTGGGAGATGTTTAAATATGTATAATATACTTCATTACAATACAAGTCTCAATTTCTCTTATTGTGATAGCTGCTTCTAAGAGTTTCAGATCAGTATTGCATGCAACCCAAGAATTAGTCTGTCATTGAGTTGTTGGCTGATGTAGCCGAAGAGGGTTAGACTAGGGATGATTGAAGATGGAACGTAGAATAATTTCAGGAAAAAAATCCACTGGAATAAAACTGAGAAATAATAATGAGAACATCATCTAATACTAATACTAGTCTTCTAAGCCTATTTATAATACTTGAAAAATAACCTAATTGTAACCTAATGAGGTGAGAATTCCTTGTCCTTGAAGATTAATAATTAATAAAGAAACTTAATTTAATATAAAATAGAATTCTAAATTATTTTTCTAACCTCTTAAGGAAGTAGAATAATCCTAATCTTTCAAGGATTCTTTAAGAAACTAAAAATTCTTGTAGGTTTTAGACTGCATCAATTTTCCTCGGGTTTGATGAGGTATTGGCTCTGTCGAGTATGCTTAAAAAATCCATGTAAATGCTTGAATCAACTTGTTTTAGCTCATCTTCCATAGTCGAAGTGCTCTCAATTATTGGCTTACCTAACCATTTCATCTTTTATACTAATTACCTCGCCTTGATCTAACCTCCTTAAGATTCGAAATATCTTCAATAACATTAGGTTTTCCCATTGGTTGTTGTTGAACTTGCTCTTGAATGCTTTTCCTAACAATATCAAATCCATCAAAGGGATATAAATTTGAAACATTAAAAATTGGACTGATTTGCAATTATGATAGTAGTTCAATTGATACGATCCTTATTATCTAACAAACAAGATCCGTAACAACCTCTTGGTATTGTTTTCCGAAGATCATGAATTAGGAGATTTTAGTTATCAAACCACTAAGTACCCTAACTATAAGTGACGAAGTTCTTAGTTCTTATCAAATCTATCTAGGTTTCCTTAGTCAAAAAGGAAAACAAATAACACAATAAATCCAGTAGATACCAAATTTACTTAGATTTGCAATTTTTAATAGAAAACGAATAAACCTTAAACTCCTTATGGTAGAGACCAAATTCCTAAGCTTGGCGGGTTTCGAATTCAACTTTTTTTCATTTGTATCAAATCTAATTAAATTCACAAGTCTTTGGCAGACAATGCAATTTCCCTCTTGAGCAGAATGATCCAAATAACACAAAATAAGTCCATTAAGTGCATCTTTCATTTGTTTAGCTCTAACTCTTGTAATTGGACCTCCATCATAGCTCAAAGAATCCAACTTCTTCTTATTTGCATTTAAGCTCGAATTTCCATTAATGATATCTCCATGCTCCGCATCATATTACCCAAGCTCCTATTTATGACTTCTGTTTGTCCATTCGTTTAAGGATGACAAATGCTGGAATATTATAATTTTGTCCCAAATTTCCTCCATAAATTTCTCCAAAAGTTCCCCTTAAATTTCACATATCTAATATGAAGCAATAGAAGTTGGAACACCATGCAATCGCACTTCTTGAAAGAATAATTCAGCAATATGAATTGCATTAGAAATTTTAAACATGGAATAAAATGTGTGATCTTTGAAAACCTATCCACCACAATAAGGATTAAATCAAACTTCTTTGCTGTCTTTAGTAACTCAAAACAAATCCATACTTAAATGAATCCATGGAGCTTTAGGTCCTTGTAAAGGTGTAGAAATCTGTATTTTATCACCAGAGGTTTACCTCTGCCAAAATGTCCTCCCAAGCCATTTCCATGAAGTCTCTAATAATTTGCTCCCTCAAAGATCCTTCTTGAATGCAAAGCTGATTACCTTTGAATAAATAATCTTCATGCACATGCAACCTGTAAGGTAAATTTATAGCATGTGATGAACTCAAATCAGTTACGATTTTGACAAAATAAGGATCAATAGGGTATTGATCCTTTAACTCAAATCTTGTCATTTGAGTGTTCAAAATTGATAAAAGTAAAGCTCTCCAACTTAGGTATACAACCACAATATTTAACTGACCATCTACTTCAATGTGAAATTAAATTCATCAAGGAAAGAACTCCACTTCGTATGTTTGTCATTAAGCTTTTTCTGGAAATGTAAGTATTTCAAGGCTTGATGATCAGAGTAAGCCAAGTAATGATGCCAATGACAAATAGCTCTCACCAAAGCCTAAAATTCTAGGTCACAATTGAATAATGACACAAATCAAACTACTTCTTGCTGAAAAATCCCATGGGCTTTTCATCTTGGCTAAGAACTGCTCCAATTTCCACTTGTGAAGCATCACACTCAACAACAAACAAGTAGTTAAAATCTGGTAATACCAGGATAGGTGCTTTTGTCAACAAAGTTTTAACCTTTCAAACGCTTTTTGTGCACCATGTGACCATTTACATTCAGCCTTTCTTAAAGATTTAGTTTTAGGACTCATAACAGAATTGAAAATTTGAATAAATCTTCTGTAAAACAATGCTAAACCATGAAAACTTCCCACCTCTTTGACTGATTTAGATTCTGGCCACTTTAATTATTGTTTGAACCTTCTCTAGATCTGGTCTCAACCCTTCCTCTAAGACAATGAAGCTAAGCAATACAATTTCAGATTGCAAGTTGCATTTTTTCAAGCATACATAAAGTTGCTCCTTAGAACCTCAAAAAGCAAGTGTATCGAGTGCTCTTTCTTTGTTTGGCTGTAAACTAAAATATCATCAAAATAAATCATAATAAAAGAATTTAGAAATGGCTTCAATACCTCCGTTATAACTTATACTCACATAAAAGTGCTAGGAGTTGGCATCACTGACCATTCAAATAATCCATATGGTGTCTTAAAAGATGTTTTTTTATTCATCTTCACTTCTCATTCTGATTTGGTAATCAATTTTGGTAGACAATTTGGAACCAGCCAATTGATGAAGCATCTCTCTCAATTGTAGAATATGAAAGCGATACTTGATAGTAATTTTGTCCACACATTCTCCAAAAACCGTCCTTTTTCAGAGCTAATAAAGCTGAATAAGCAGGACTTTTACTCTCTTGCACCAATCCTTTCTCTAGTAGCTCTTGAACTTGTCTTTGAATTTCAGCTAGCTGCATAGGATGCATTCTATATATTGAAAGATTTGGTAAAGCTGCTCCAGGGACCAAATCAATAGAATATTGGATACTTCTTAGAGGAGGTTCAATTTTTGGCCCATCCTTGTCAACCAACTCACCATATCTTCCAAAATTTGCTGAATTTCAGCAGGGTATTACTGTGATTTTGCTTCCTGGCTATGTCTGATTATCTCATTAACCAAAGCATACATGGCTCTCATCTCACTATTATCTGCTTCAAAGCCTTCAAAAGACAAATACCCGCCAATTTTTCCAATTTTGTTGTTGGAAAGCATTTCGGTTGCTGCTTGCTTTGACTCTCCTTGTAGAGGATACAATGTATACTTTTTTATCCTTAGTGACAGAATGTGTTAGGTCTTATGATCCATATCATGAACAAACATCCATGGTCTTTCAACAACAATATGTCCATCATCCATTGGCACCACATCACATAAAGCCTTTTTATTTGTTCATTTCTCACCAAACATTGAGAAGTAACTGGTTCATCATCCCTTTAGCCACCCAACATTTTAAGGATGAGGATGCTTAGTTGTTGGCAACTTCTCTACCATCTCCTTTGAAATAATATTCTCTATGCTTCCCCCATCAATGACAAGACCACACACTTTCTTCATTAACAACGTGTGTGTGAAAAATACTGCAACTTCTCCAATGTTCCTCTTCCTCTTGGATCGTTGTTGTCATTACCCTGTCAACTTCCAAAGATTCACCATGTGAAAGATAAACATTAACTTCCTCTATTTCCTCTTCCTCTTCATCATAAACTGGTTCTAACTCTTCAAATTTTGCCAAAATCACCTTCCGCTCTAGACATGTGTAAGAAGTCCTCTTTCTCTACAGTTGTAACGTTGGACTTGGGATTGGCTACCTCCTTTATTTATGGTAGCACCAAAACTATCCTCCTTTTCATAAGGCACTATACTCTTGCCTTTATGACTACTTTCAACCTTTGTTACACATCCAATGCTTTTACTAGTTGTAGTAGCCTCTTTATTACTCTTTTGACAGCCTCGACCTTGCCACTGCTGCTATAAGCAGGTTTTCTAGCACCATAGCGTGAAATTCTCTTTTCAACTGAAAGTGCATATTGATGAGCATTTTCCAAATTGGATATACGGACTACTCCCATCTCATCTCATATAGACAGATTTAGACCAGCCATATTGAGTTGTAAGCTACACATTGGTCTTGGATAATCCCACACAAATAGACAAGTTATTGAACACCTATATGTAGTACTCAACTTACATGGAACTCTACTTCAAACAATCGAATTTCCCAAACAAATCCATCATACAGTCTGGTGGAAGAAATTGCTTTTGAAGCTTAGCTTCTAGCAATGTAATGTAGTTGGACTCTCATGTCGATCTGAATGAATCATTCTTTCTATGGAGGTCCATCTTTGCCTTCTAGGCAAGAGGATAACAAGTTACAAATTTTGTGACATGCATTTCTCCTACTATGAAATTCATAAATGAAGTAGTTTGGGGTTACCATTATCCTTTTTGTAGTGATCAAGTGCCTATTTTAGAATTGCCTTCTCAAACTCTGCTCTTCAACTCTCTTCCACCATTGAAGCTTTGTTCCCTTCAACTTAAGCTTCACTAATAAGACATTTCTATGTTATTCCATGGGCTTCCATTCAAAGTAATTCTTCAAATTTTATTTCACAATCCAGATAATCTTAATTAGCATGTGATTTTTCATGAAAATCAGCCACCTCAATTCTTAGGCCACCACCATTAAATCGAGGGCATTTAGCAACCTCTCCCTCAATCCACCTCTTGCAATTTGATTAATATCTCCAACTTCATGAAAAGGATTTTTGTCATCAACTTCGTTATCTTCCTCAAGTTGTCTATCTCAAAGTTGTTGTGGTCACCTTCCAAAATGTACATTTAAGTTTCCACAGGTTCTTGAGTTGCATGGCTAGTACAACCCAAGTCAAATCTGCAATCATTTTCTGCATCTCAACCGTCTTGTTTTGTTAGGCCTAATTGCCTCTATCTCTATCACTATCACGACCAGCCATTATTTCCTAGGGAAAATTGTGAAAAATAGGAAATTTTCCTTTGGCTCTTAACGTAGCAGGAAAGGTTTAGGAGCAATGGAACTTAACAATTAGGGTTGATTGAAGATGGAATAAAGAATAATTTTAGGGGGGGAATCCACTGGAATAAATCTGAGTAATAATAATGAGAATAAAATCTAATACTAGTCTTCTAAACCTATTCGTAATACTTAAACAATAGCCTAATTGTCACCTAATAAGAATTCCTTGTCCTTGATGACTAATAGTTAATAAAGAAGATTAGACTAAAATAAACTAGGATTCTGGAATATTTTGCTAACGCGTTAAGGAAATAGAATAATCCTATCAAGGGCTCTAAGAAACTAAGAATTCTTGTAGGTTTTGGACTGCATCATTGGCTTACTTTCAGCAGTGACCAAATTTTCATTTGAATACTAGTGACATTGTCAAAAGTGATGGAAAAAATTGTAATTCCGGTTACTGAGTTGCGGATGAGTTTTCTGTTCCAATGATGCATTTTCATTAACTGAAATGGATAAAATGTACTTGAGTTGTGTTGAATATTGTAGTCAACTGAAACTGTGAATTGGAGGGAATTAGAAGGTTCAACGTGTTGTACATGTTCATGGAATTAGAACTAAAAACCTCAAAGAGTAACCATTTTATGAAGCCCTCCAACTTACTGAGAGATGCGTTAACCACTTGATTGACCATGGCCATAGCATTCTATTGGAACTGCTGCTAGGCTTGTCTAGACTTAGAAATTTTACATGTCTATTAAATTTTTCGAACACTTTCTCCCTAGCTGAATTACAATTCACAGTTTCCTGTTACTTGAGATATAGTACTTGTACCTAAACTAGGATTTCTGGGCACTAGAATGAATTTCCTTCTCATTCAAGGTTGAGTTGGGTAAATTCTGACATTGATCTTTCTTGCTATTTCTGTTGGTTCTGAAATTTTTCATGTGCTATTTCCTTGTTTTGTTTTCTTATTTGGAAATAAGCATATGATTCAAATGTATAGAGAGTTGGTTTTGACTCCTGAACTAAATCACGTGGACTTCGAAACTTCAGCTTTTCTTTACCATTTTATTGTCTTGTTTATCATTGTTCAGATTAAACCTCCTATGGTACTGATCTGCATCCACATATCTGTCAACATGTTTAATGCGGCATGCACATCTTTATGCAAAATCAAATCATGTAGTGACGAGCTAGCATTTGCCCAAATATGGAAACCAATGTAGCAGTCAAAAGTCTTAACAAAACACGTGGCCTTGCTAGTATGAAGGGTTGACAATGGGTTGCACTATGAAAATTTGCCTCCTTTTGGTTCTTGATTTACACATCAGAGTACGTCAAAGGTTTATTATGGCATGTTAATGGATTCTTTTGACTTTTAGTATCATTGATAACGCAAGAATTCATGCTCTATTGTCAAACAAAATATATCAAGCAATGCTTAGGACGCATACCTGCCTTCTTTTATTACTTATTTAAGCGCTCGATATAATCACGGGAGGAGAAGAATTTTAAATCCAAAACTTGTGAATGTGCAAAATCTCTAGGCTAATACCATTTAGAGTTGACCTACTGCGGTTGTGTTTATGCAGCAGAAAAGAAACTCATGCTGTCAATAATGCAAGATATTTAGGTTGGTAGCCAATTTATGGTTGTATTCTCCTTAAGTTGTATTGCTTGAACTTTTGGACTAACTCAAATTTGTCAACTCCATTATCATATTCGCCTTTCCCATTAAATGTTTAAATGTCTTTGAAAGAAAATCCAGCGAATTCGGAAAGAAAACAATTTCCACATTTCATACTATTGTAATTCGAATTTTTTATGGATTTGAAATCTTTTCCATTTCAGTGGCCAGCATATCGAGTCCTTTTCAAATATCTTTCCTCTTTCATAATCAACTGCTTCGTGGCAATTGACATAGTTTTACAAAGACGATGACTGCAGTTGGACATCAGGAAAGTCTGCATGCCATTTTTGAAATAAAATTTCAACTGTTTTCTTTAGATGAAAACTGCTATGAATTCATATTCATTTGCCAAAGTATATGTGATTAACTCCAGGTGGCCCTTTTCAGCTACAATGAGATCACAGATGACTCAAACGGACATGTTTCATAAGTTCACTTAACCTCTCCATTAAACTATTCTGCGTATCAGTTCTATTAGAGAGATTAAACTATCTTCTTTGATTAAAAACCACGCAAGTCCTGAACATTTCTATACCCTTGCATTAATTATTTGTACAATATTCTCCAAAACTAGTACATTTCAAAATTTCAATTTTCATTTCTACAATAAATGAAATCATATGCACATGTTTCTGTATTTATTCGCAGGTATTCACAACCACCCCATAAAAAGAGTGTTATACCACAACCTATAACAAATGAAAACCAATAGGAGTCTGCCAAAAACAAAAGTTGGTTGATAGAACAAGAAAAAATGTCATTTAATGTGAATGTTCAACTAACAGAAAAAAGAAACAAAATTGTCCAATTTTTTTGCAGTTTCATATATGGCTTGGCTACCCTCAAATTTGTCCCTTTTTTTAGTGCATATGCCATTGACCTGATATTCTATACCCTCATTTGAAAAATCCAAACAAAACGTCAGATTTCGATCTTGGATCTAAAATTCCAAGCAAATACTCTGATTAATCTCAAAACACATGAACCCCTAATATAGAGTTGGAAAAGGAGTCAAATTCATTATATACACAACCTTCAACTGCACACCCGCAACCCCACCAAATAATAGAGAAAAAATCACCATTATTGCATCACAGTCTATAGGCTATTAATAATGCAAATTCCCAAGTCAGCCACTTTGTTAAATATTGAATCCAACAAAGTCAAATGGAAAAATATTTCCTGGAGACTGTTGCTGATAATATGAGAGAAGGGAGAGATCTGAATTATTAATATTTATCTTGGCATGACCAATATATATATATATATATATAGTTGTTGAATAGTTTAAAATAATGAGTTCTGTTTTTCTGTCTCGTGTAATATTTTGTTTGAATAAGTTGGGTATGAGTTTTGTTGGTCATGGCACTGAATCAACACCCTTGTCTAAATTTCATTGGGACACAGTTTTCATATTCTTTTCTTCAAAAGAAAAAAAAAAACGAAAAGTTACTCCACATGTCGTTGATTGTTCTTGATATGGTCCAGTAAAGAAATTTACATTTTATTGCGCATTCTGTATTAAAAAAGGGTTAGTCCGATCATAGCACGTAAATTTTCAATTATCACCTAGTCAAACTTGTGAAGGTTTGACCCAATCAAACGCGGTGTATTATTTCAAACCCAGCCCTCTAGCGAGATAATTCTAAAGTTTTTCCAATGAAATGAAATTACACTATTTACATACACATACTGGGAATTCGTTAAAAAAAGTGATGAAACACATCTTATGCGGGGGCGGGGCAAAGGATTGATAGATATTCTGTAAAAACAGCTCTTTCTACTCTACATATGGCTTCTGGTTGAAATAAGATAAATTTGTAGTTCCTGAGCTTCATGTCACGTCTGTTTGTTAAGTGAATTTCTAAATAAAAATCTTACACCTTTGCTGCTGTAAATACTAAGGAAAAGAAATTGTCATTCTGCAGAAAACATGCATGAAAAATTAGGCATGCGGCCGGTTGGCTGTGCAGAAGTACTCTTGTGCACGTAACTGCAATTTGCAAGAGTACATAACTGCAATCTAAGGCAATTGTCTGATGATGATGAAACATATCAAAGGAAGATAAAGTTGTTTGAAAACTATTTGGAAATATGTGCCTGAAGAAAAGTTACATATTGCTTCTGATATAAGATAGTTGAATAATCTTCGAAAAAAATTGTCATGATTATCAGCAATTTCTTGATGTGCAACATGTTGAAGTTATATTTCCTTCTTGATTTTTTCATCTATTGGCATCAATGCTATTATATGCATGCAGGAAAATAATTTTTTTTTTCTTCACTTTATTTTTTTTTTTGGGGGGGAAGTGGGGTTGGGGGATAATGTTCCGAAAGTAGATTTTGTAAGAGATAAATTACAAGAGAGAGCCAAATAGGAAAGAACAATGACGCACAAAGTCTTCAAATCATGTAGGAAACTACACTTTTCTTTAGGCTATGTTTGCTCTCTATTGTGTGCAAAAATTCTAGAGCAAATGCTCTATGATAAGATGACGGTATTAGAAGATAACAATGCACTTTGCCTCTTCTAATTTCACTTAACAAACAAAGATTTAAGCAAGAAGTTTCAAGACTTGTGAAGATAATTTTCTATAGCAAACCTTTTTCAAGAAGGCCATTTATAAACTTCAAACATGGCTATTTAAAGACTCAAAGGTTACAAGTTTTGTAACTCTTCTTTCAATATGCTAATATTTAACTTCATGCATATAGCATTTAACACCTCTTTACTCTTCTAAAACTCCCTAGCATTTACAAATCATGTAAATGATCAAGGAATTACAAGAACATTATGTTAATGCTAGAGAGGTTACAAAAAGCTTATGAGTTTAGAAGTTTTAATATCTTGAAAAGTCTCCAACAGATTTCAATAGGTTAGAGTTCAACGTTTGATCAAAGCTCGGAAATATCCTCATACAACAGTTATGTTCACTTTATTAATTAACCATTCGTAAATATTTCTGGAAATTCTGATTCTTGAGAACATCATCTTTTCCAAAATGGTTAGCTTCTTATATGGACCTAAACAAAAAAATTCATTATGTTGCCGATCGAAATGCAACTTGTCGATGGACCAATCAAGAAATTTAACTATCAATTGACAAGTCCTAAATCAGTTGACGGAATTATGTGTCGATGGTTACAAAATAGATTCAAGTCTTAGCTGATTGAGGTTGTTAAATCAGTTAAACTTGTTTTTAAAAGGATGGGTTCTTGGAGTGATTATAGAAAACCTCCAAATTCAACTGAATGAATGCAAAATGAGAATTTAAACAAAACAAAAAATGAACTTGAAATGAATGAATTTATATTGTTGTTGAAAGAAACAAATCAACTTACAAGAAGGAATATCTCTTAGCTAATTAAAGATAAATGCGAACTAAACTCAAAGCAAGGCATGAGGTTGAACTATCAAAATGAAAAAGACAACAAGAATGAAAACTACAACTAAGACTAAACAAGTTTTACAAAGATGTTTAAAAGAAGCTGAAAGACAAAAGAATAAGTTGATTTGCTATTATGGTTGTTGTCCTCATTTATACTTCTTTCGCGTCTATTTATAGATGTCAATTCAGTTTTCTTCTCAACCCATGATCTCCATAAAACCGCATCTTCTTGAATTTAGAACCATGATTGCCATTTCCATGACCCATATTTCTTTATGAATTTAGCAACGGAACTAATTTCGTAGTATTTTTATACTTTACTGATAGATTACCGGCAAATGTTTTTCATCGGTATTTTTTTAACATTATCGACAGATTAACGACAAAAATATTTCTGTCAGTATTTTTCATTTATTATCGACGAATTACCGATGCCCCATTTTCCGTCAGTAATTTTTTTTATACAATACCAACGGAATATCGACGAACAATTTTTTTATAAAAAAATGTCATTGGAAATATTTATCAAAGGATTTCATGTTTTTAAAAAATAAATAAATATACCGATGGAATAACTACAAAATAGCGACAAAAAATATTTTAATTTTTTTTACACAAGTTATTGTTTTGGGAGTAGCAATGTTTTATAATGCTATACGCATACACTATATATATATAATAGCGACAAAAATATGTTTGTTTCCTTTTTTTTTTGTTGATACCAAATTATAGACTACTTTTCTTATTCAAAGTACAATATATTTTTTAATTAATCAAAATATTTATATTTAAAATGAGATATTATTAGTATTTTAAAAAGACATTAAATTCACTTTAGAATGATATATAGTAAATGTGTTATATTGTCCTTAATTAATCTTTTGATTAATAAAATACCATAATCTCTGTATTGTTGCCATCACCAATAGATATTCATAATTCATTAATCATGTTAGATGAATACATAACATTATTCTTCCAAAGAGAATTGAAACATGATAATATATTTAGAGAGAATATTAAGAATAATTTATAAAATATATATACTTCCAACTATAGTGACAAACCAAACTAGTCTTAGGGAGGAGTAAAACATGACTAATTATCCAAAATAACATATTTTTTAAAAAGTTAATCCGTTATATACCATTTTAAAAAATGTAATACCCAAAGTAGAACATGTCAAATTTGTAAAAGTTGACATTCTCTATGTGAATATAATGTCTAATTTGTCAAAGTTGACATTATACACTCAGATAAAATTACAACACAATATCTAATTTGTCAAAGTTGGCATCCACCGTATATACAAACTTTCGGATTTTTTAACCAAATTAACTATACATTTTTAAATTATAATCCAAATAACCTCAATACTATAGTCCAAAATACTTAAACATTACTGCATATGGCGTAAGAGTTTTTTAAAAATTTTTAAAATGCCTCATTTTTAGGAAAACACCAATGAGAGTGATATTTTTCTATAAAAAAAGATTGTCAACTCTTCTCCAAGATGCGATTTTTTGCTAGTTTTTTAACCAAAATTCCGCATTGTTTTATTCTTTTAGAAGAAACATTTCTTAGATTTAAAAATTAGAAATATATTTTTGTTAATATTTATTAATGCATATTTGTTGTAGTTTTTTTAAAAAGTATTAATGTAAAAATAATGAAAATGAAGATACGATCAAAATATTATATAAAATTAATATATTTAAAATAGGAAATGTCAAAAATAAAAATCAATGATGACTTGCACAATAACGTGACTTAATATCGTCTATTCGTGAATAATTTGTCAGTAGAACTTCTTTGACATAAAGCATCTCTAGATGATCACCATTGATTTTTATTTACATAGGAAATGTTTGGCACTGTGACATTTTCTTAAAAATGAAGTATTCTTGTATTTTTCTTTTTTAAGAAAACTCTTACACCAAATATAGTGATGTTTAGGGTTATTTTTTGTTCTTATTACACAATTAAAGTTATTTTGGATTATATTGAAAATGTATGATTAATTTAGTTAAAAATCTCAAGAATTTGTATGTACAATGTCAACTTTAACAAATTAGATATTTATATTATATTTTTATCTACATTTGCAGTATCAACTTTGATAAATGTCAACTTTGCCAAAATTAACAGTGTGTCCACAAGTAGAATGTAAACTTTGGCAAAGTTCACATTTTCTATTTTGTAGATTATATTTACAAATGGTATATAATGTATTAACTTTTGTAAAAAAATGTTATTTTGATAAATTGCCTAGTAGAACCTTCTTGGAGTGTGTTTGAATGTTTCTTTAAGTTTTTAAGATTGCCTTAAAAGTTGTATTTTTATTCGGAAGTATGAATTGACTTGTTCATCCATCAGCCTTCCAAGTAAAACTACTTCTCAATTCTGCTTCATCGTTCAACATGAAGAAGTAGGGAAGAAAAGTAAGGATTTCCATACCATGTTGTGCCAAAATAAAAAACTTTTTCATTTTTGAAGAATGCTCATATTATTTTCACTTGCGGACTTTTTTTACATTTGTTAGTAAGAGGTAAAAAAGATAAAATGAAAATCAAATTGAACTAAACTATAGTTACATTAATTCCTTTCCCTGAGTTTCTAGATAGCTAGTCAGTGAGATAGCTCATCAGTGAAATGAATACGACCTGTAAAGTTTATAGTATCATAACTGTACAATTAGTTTTTCCCTTTCATGTTTTTCTTTTGCTGATGCTTAATGCATCCTCTTGTGAGTTGTCTCTTTAGACACCCTTTTTTCCTTTCCATGATTGATGTGTGGATAACTTGATAATGAACTCATTCTTGACAACTTCTCCCATCAAGAAATAGTAAGATTTTTCCTGAGAAGATGGATCTTTTGTAAAAGAATGGTGGTGAGTACTGCAGTTGGGACTTGGGAATTTGTTATCTGATGCTCTTCTCAATGTCTTGACCCTTGAGAGAGAGCTTAATGGGCAAACCATTTTGGGGAAGAGCAAAGGGGCCATATTGAATTCCATTTTGTGGACCCATCATAGACCACCTGCAAGATGGAGATAAAATTTGAGCACCTACTTTTAGAAACTGGTAAAACTTTCACGGTAGTAGAAAAAGTTGGAAATGGGATTTTTCAGAAATTTTTACTCTACCTGTACTTTGTGGTGAGATGGTGTACAAGTACTAAAATTTCCAGCTTGGCTAACTCATGCCCTGGACATGAGTGGGTTCCATTGCCAAATGGCATAAAAGTATTGGGCTTTGGAGCAGCCTGTCAAATCACAGAGTACAGTATCAGATTGTTAAAAAATAAATAAATTTAACCCTTTCTGAATCCTACTTTTCTTGAATATTTACCTCAAATCTTGAAGGGTTAAACTTCTCAGGCTCTGGAAAATTTTCTGGGTTGTGGTGAATGTTTCTAAAGAGTGGCATTACTTTCCATCCTTTTGGTATAAGATAACCTGCAAAATTTTTATCATTAGCAAAATCCCCTTGACATAAATGGGTGAGGTTCTACAAAAAGCGTTATTAAATATGGAAATAGAATAACCAACCTTCAAATTCAACATCTTCAACAGCTTCTCTGAATGTAAAAGATAATATTGATGCAACTCTAAGTGTCTCTTGAATAACTTTAGTAGTCATTGGCATTTTCCTGGTGTCAGTCCAAGTCAAAATTTTCTCTTCACCATATTTCTCTTTGGTCCTCATAATGGTCTCTTGTTCTTCCTGTAAAGCCAAGAAAATGAAATTTTTAAGTCAATTATTGCTTCTATTTCACTATTGATTAGAAAACCTATGAGATTTTTTTTTTAGACAAGAAATGTTACAGTGACAGCTTGTAGGACACTGTGGTTCTCTCCAAGGAACTTGAGAATCCATGTAAGAACACTAGCTGTAGTATCCCGGGCAGCAAATATGACGCCTATGATGTTGTCTGCAATTTGTTCATCTGTTAGGCCTTCTTTATCTTCCATAAATGACCCCAGAAAATCATTGTAATTGTGTTTCATCTCCCTCCTAAGTGAGAGGATTTTAGCCAAAATCTGAGCTAGCTCTTTCCTTGCTTTCATGGACTCGTAGAAGCGTGTTCCTGGGAGATTAATGGGCATGGAATTGTATCCCTTTTCAAGAATGTAGTAGCATCTCTTGAGATCTTCTCTGTACAGAACTTCATCTTTTCCAAATATGGAGAGCAATGCAACATTGAATGTGTACTGCAAGAATCATAAGTTCAACAAAATTTTGTCAGAATCCATCCTGGTTTGGCATAGAAGAAACATGGTTCTAAAAGAGGGGACGTAAAAACAGAGCAACACTGTTCCTCTGTTTTCTATTTCAATTGATAACTTAGATTTTTAGAGTCACGTACTATCTTCATCTCTTGGTAAGTGTTGATCATCCTGCCTTCCCATGACTTTAGTGATTGAACAGCAATTGATTCGATATCGGAGACAATGTTTTTGATCGCCTCGGGAGTGAATGCTCGGAGAACTAGTTTCCTCAATTTGGTATGGTAATCTCCCTGATGAAAGAAAATTGCTTGTTTCCCCAACATCCTTTCTTTGCTAGCTGGGAATGTAGGCTTAAACAGATGAGCTTTAATCACAAGGACAAGCTTAGCCGCCTCCGGGCTCGATATCATCACACAAGGGCATCCCAATATGTGAGTCTTGAATATAGAACCATACCTGCAAGAAACGGCAAAAATTCTTGTAACCCATCATTGACTGTGAACAAAACCAAGGTAGCCAACAAAATGAAGAGACTCACTTTTTCACTTTGGAGGCAAAGAACACATTTGGATTTTGAGAATACAATTGAAAAGTTTCGCCGATATACGGCCAACCCAAAGTCCCCGGCGGAAGAGGCAATCTTTTGGAGCCGGAGGCAAGGTATTTGAGAATGGAATTGAGAAGGAAGAGGAAAAAAATGGTTGAAAATGATAAGCTAAGAATGGAAATGAATTCCATGCTAGTACAAGTAGTAATAGGTAGTTAGAATTGAAAGTACTTCTTGTCCTTGTGACAAGTGATTAATATTGTTGTTGTAAGAGAAAGAAACGAAGAAGGGGTTTATATAGGTAGAGGAGGCGAAGGAAGAGAAGAGCCTTTCAATTACAGCTCGAATTCCACATACGGAATCTCCCTCCAGCTCATATATTTGTAAGTGAAGAGAGAGAAGTTCAAAACCTGTTCTCTGTCTCTGTGTGTTTTGAAGGGCTGGGGGGCGGGGGTGTTTGTGGGCGTGGTACAAAAGGGCAGGTGTCAGTTGGGTTTCAGGGAGAAATAGCGTGTGGGTGAGGAGGGGGAAGAAGAAAAGGAGGGGAGTTAGTTGACTATGATCTATGACACTATGACTTGGTTTGTTTATCATGAAAGACTTGCTAGGAAATGCCCCTCTAGAGACAAAAGTAGAGAAAGAAAAAGGCATAGAGGGGATGTATTTGCAATCCGTACCACATTTCAAAATATGCTTTTTGCAAACCGGTTTTTCCTATTACTGTGGGGGCAATCATACATCAGCTATATATACAATACATTCATGTATGTATATATATATATATATATATAAACACATTTATTTTGTCTTTTTTTTCCCTTTCTTCATAAAGGAGAGAGAGGACCAGGAAGGAAAAGTATATAAGAAAAGATAAAAATATGAAATTTAGTTCAGTATGGTATTTAAAACTTAAGTTTTGAATAATACTTTTATTTCCCTTTTATTACGTGTGTTTGATATGTACTAAATTATTAGTAATAAATAAAAAATTTATATACATATATGTGTGAATAAATGATTATGTACACGTACCAATGAAATTTATATTAAGAAGAAATAGCAACTTGGCTATTTTTTTAATTTCCCTTTTTGAGTCCCCAAGTGGCTAGTTGACATATGGATCAATGGAACTTTGACATACTTGAAGATTTGTGAATTGAGACTTGACCAAAGGTAAAGTATCCCACAATCAACTTGACATCAAGTGGTTAATGCGCTAATTCATTGTTTTTTTTATAAAAAAAAATCAACACTAATTAATTGGTAATCACAATTAGCAAGAAAGGTCTCTGAAAAATTGTACGCTTTCAAGATTGACCTACAAAAGTATAGATGTACGAAATATGTGATTAATTAAGCCATTTCTTTGCCACCCAAAAAAAAAAAAAAATTAAGCCATTTCTTCTCTTGCTGTGATTGAATCCTCTTGGATTGCATAATCAAATGTTTAAAGTCAAATAACATATATTTTTATAATGAGACAACCTAATATTAGTTATTAAAAATAACACTACTACTTGAATTGTTCACGTAGATATAGTTCATTTGACAAGATATTTATAGTTTAATTGGTAAAACGGTCATATTCATGATATTATTAATTTAAGTTGACTAATGAAGAATTTCAACTAGTTAAGCATTTGTCCGAAAGGCACATGAAACTCCAATTTATTTTAGATCTGATGAGGAAAGAGAATTCTATAATTATTTTTGCGATAAAAAACAAATGTTCTAGCCTTTAGTTTCGTGTAAAGATTTTGGGAAGGGTATTGATGGATATTGGTTAAACATATAAGGGCATTTTGGTCCAAAAACATGTGGTATTTAGTAATTTAATGTGGTATTTAGCAATTATGCTTATTTATTGTTTAAATATCTTAACAAGTTTAGCTATCACAAGCAAATTAGTTATTTTCCATCAATACAAACTAAAAGTAAAAGATTAAATTAGTTATAAACTTTTTCTAGATTTTGAAGCTCTCAAACATAGTAATCTTACTTATTTATTTTTATATACAATCACCTAATGCTTGTCATGTTTAAAGAGTCTCATTAGTTTTCAAGTGTTTCTACCATAAAATTGCTTGTTAATCAGCAGACATTTTCTTTTTCAAAAAAATAAGAATAACATTCTAACCCCAATTGGTTTTGATATTTTCTTACCATATATATCCCGTCGTTTCCCTGTCCCATCACACCCCCACCCAAAGAAAAATGCAAAAAGAAAAGAAACAGATGGATGTTTTTTTGGTTTCCCACACTTATAATAAGTAACGTTTTTTGCATCATTTGAGTAAAATATCATGAATTTGTCATTTCCAAACTAATCAAATTTTCATCTTCGCAGCATATTTGTGACTTTGAATCTCTAGAAAGAGTAAGATTAGCATGAGCTAACTACGTTCTAAGGCTTCAAGAGTTGATTTTCATGTTCCTATAAATATTTCCCCAACAGTTAATATCATCTATCTAAGCACATACTACTTAAATTATTGGAAATTAATTATAACTTGTCAACCAGGCGGTGGATGGTGCAGCTCACGCGGTGGATGGTTATGCAGGCTCAAACACTTCACTTGATGCAAGATGTTTTCTTGGTTTGTTAGGATTTTATGCATAATTAATTGTATATTTCAAAAAACTCTTATCCAAAATTAGTCTTAAGATTGGATTTTTACAAAAATACGGATGATCTTGAAGATATAGATTCCAAAATTAGGATGTGTGATGATCTTGGTGGATTTTATCTGATAAGGGAAGCAATCCAAAATAAAGGATTTTAAGTGGCTATTAGTAATGTCCAAGAATGGAGTGTGGAGAAATTACATAGAGAGAATGCAATCGTTCTTTTGTTATACACAAAATCTTTATGAGAGAATTCATTGTTACTGAGTGCAATTGATCAAATCCATTCATATTGATTTGTTGTAGGCATTCCGATCTTCCTTAAAAAAGTTGTTTATACTTCATTGATGTTGCGGTATTCAACGCGAGATTGATTGCTGGAAGTTGCCCAATAAACCAATATAACGTAAAAATATGAGCTTATCGTGATTCACCAGACATACTAGACATGAATCACCTTTGTTAAAAAATAAAAATAAAAATAAAAACGATTTCCATGTACAGAAAAGTAAACTGGTGAAATTCTATTTCAGGTTGCCCACACAAATGTAAACTGTTGTTGGACAGTGTAAATAATTTTATGTGTCTCACCTACTGTTTTGTTAATTTCTGTTTACAGTTGAAATAACATAACTGCACGTACGACCCAACACAAGTTAACATGATAATCATGAATTAAAAGCAATAATTATGTTTAACCCAACTCATTACGACCTTACATCTACTATAAAGACAACAAAAAACTTTCAGCTCTCATATTTTTATAGCATTATCAGAAAGAAAGGTGAAAATAAATAAATGAACTTTCTAGTCAGATATTCTACATGTCTTTCACTAATTGAAGATGCTGTCAGGAAAAAAAAAAAAAATCTTTCAAATGGTCTTCCATTTATGTCAAAACAGACCTTTATTGAGCAATTTCAAGATTCTTATATATAGGTCATCTAATGTATATGACATATAATCTATCTTTAGCATTTTGATTGTGCTTGAAAATGCTTCAAGTACATCATAACTCTATATTTTGTCCACTAGAATATGCTGATATATTTCAACGGCAGGTCTTTAAAAAACTAACCCAAGAAAGAAAAATGAAGAAGAATGATAGAAATCAAAAAGCCTAGTGATATATGGCTCCATTCTTAAGTCATGGCACTCCTTCCCCTCCCAACCTTTTAAAAAAAGAAAAGAAAAAGAGAAGAGAATCATGACACTTTCCTCAAATAGATACTTACTTTTGTCTCGCAACATTAATCTCACTAATAAATAAAATTTAAAAATCAAGAATGAAGAAATTATTAAATAAATTATGAAATTAGTTTTTTTTTTCAGAGTAAATTATCTTGAAAATAATAATTAATTTGTCATCGAAGTATTTAAATTAGTAATTACAAAAGACCTCAAGTTACATACGATTTTGTAATAGAATGATACTTAGTGGGACGATTGTGTTCCTACTAATCTTGCTTCCTGCAACACATTGAAGGGAAAAAGAAAAGAAATATTAAATTTGAATTTGGTCCCTGGTAGTGTACGTATTCTAGGCCCTTCGAATTGTTATGGTTTAAGTGACGAGTAAGCATGACTTAACTCGCTCCTCCAAGAATGACAAATTTGCAGGGATGAGTTCACTACAGGAGTATATAACGATTTCGAATCTTTATTATATATATATATATGTATATGTGTGTGTGTGTGTGATTTTATGCAGTTCTATCATTGGTAGTTTTTAGTTATTTGACATTAAAAAAATTCTTTTCCAAAACAAAAGAAGACATTTTTAAAAAACACTAATTGACATATATGACAAATCTTCACTTTCGATAGGTAATAAATAAAATTTTAAAAAAAGGAAGAGATTAGGTGACATTGTGAAATTGCATGCTCAACCACCTCGGAAATGCATTGCAAGTAGCAATCGGAGGAATGAGCTTAGAGGAAACAGACAAATACCTAAGAAAATGTCTAAATTTTGGTGATGTTTCATAGCGTTAAAACATTAAAGATCCATAACAAACCATGTCCCTCTTTTTCCTCTAGCCTTGGCTTCATCTTGGACCACGTTGAAACTTGAAACACTCACCAAAAAGGTTAACGTGGACCGGTCGTATTTAAAACCCGAGCAGACCATCCCCCCCCCCCCCTCCCACACTGGTGTAGGCCGTACGTCTGTTTCGTTTCAATCTAGTCATCTTTCCTATATTCGATTAGTATTTACAATTATTATTATATTCCTTTCCCTTATGTTATATTCTAAATCCAAAATTAAATGTTTGATATTTTTATTTTCAAATTTTTAAAATTAAATATTTTTTATTTAAAATTTTATTAATTTAAGATTGTACATTTCATTAACTAATTAATAGTTTAACTATTAACTAAATTAAATTAATAATAATAATAATATAGTAACTTTATTAATCTCAAAATTTTTAATCTAAGTCACATATAAACAATTAAATTCAAACGGATTGAGTAAATTTTATAAAATAGGATAAAGAATAAAAATACTACTTTTCCAATTATTCTTCAAACACTTTAATTAACTTATGCATTTATTAGATTACGCCACTTAGAAAACTAAATATAAAGATTTTGTTTTAAGACTTTACTTTTCCTTTTTTTTTAGTAGTGAGTTTATTTCAAAATATTGTAAAACTTTAAGCCATGTAGAGACTTTATTTATTTGTCTTTAAGTGAAACATGTCCCTTTTGTTTTAGAGTCTATTTCAGAATATTCCAAGGCTAATTAGAGCATGTAAGTTCGTGGGAAATTTCTATATATATTGTAAGGTATTGATTGAGAAATCAGATCAAATTATTGAGAGTTGTTTCTCTTTAGTTATTAAACGAACTTCTTAAACTTAATGAATTTTCATAGCAATCATTCTAGACTTATCAATCAGACTTTCCATAGTTGATTGTGGCATCATCACATACCAAGGTTCATGCTTCTTGATTAGTATAGGGCCGAGGTTCTATCCCAAAATTGATTAGAATCAATCTTGGAGACTGATTTAATTAGGGTTGCATCGGTTTTTTAACGTAGTTCATATCACAAATGCTATGTTGAAACCTACCAAGAGTATAGTGGCCAGACTTTGCATCGATCAGAATTAAGTGTCTATTGTCAACCAGAGCAGCCATTGAGGCTAGAAAAATTAGGACAAGATAGCAAAGAAGAAGATGAAAAAGATGGTTAGAAAATAGAGAAGAATATGCTATAGGGTAAGGAGTTATTGTAGCAATTGGAAATAGATAATGATTGAAAGTCAAATTGTGGAAGTGAATATGGAAGATTCTCGAATTTAAAGGAAGTTTAAAAGTAGCTGTTTGAACTGCAAGTGAAAAGATGTATCGAAAAAAACGTTACGACCATTTTACAGGTATTTACTACAGTTTTATTTGAGGTAAGAAATAGCTATATACTGATGAGTTGTCATTTCTCACCTTTTTCTAGCAGCCGCTTAGAAATCTAGGCATTCGTTCAAAAGGTGAGAATTGGGAAGAGTATGTGTTAACAAAAAAAAAATTAGTCGAGAATAGAAGAGTCCAATGGCAAGATTTTCGGTCATGAATAATGAGTCAGCCACTACATGAGATATGTCGCATCGACTGGATGAGTTCGTTGATTTGCCTAAGACCAAGTCAAACACTACTTTCACTCGTTTGAGAAAATGAAGGAATGGGTTTGGTGCTTGAAGAAGTGGAGTTATGGCACAAAAAAAAAAGGCAATTCCATTATAAAGAAGGCTAGTGGGCTCAATTGAAGAGGATCATGAAGATCAAATCAAAACAACTTCAGCTTGTCTTTTTACTTCTTTTCGAGTGTGTCTTGTTTCTTCTAAATCAAAGCTTGTTTATATTAGTTTAATGTCTTCTTTTGCAACTTTCTTTACTGTTTTTCCAATCAAGTTATGCCTTGCTTTGAGTTAGAATTTCAAGTCTTGGTTTTCGGAAAGTTGTTTAAGTCAGCCGTCGTATGTTCATATTTGAAATTTTAATCAAAAGTCTATCCATTTTATTCTAACTTTGTAAAATTACTATTGCATTGCACTTTTACACTAATTTGGAACCAATCTATAGTGATTTCAAGGAGCAACACCTTTAGAGAAGGTTTGAATCGGTTCATTTACAACTATATAACTATTTATATTTAAGTTGAATTAGCTGAAACTAGGATACAACAATCGTCTAAATTATGACTATCGACAAAGCAATCCCAACTCACAAGAGTAGGTGATGCGGAGCATGGAGATGACATTAATGGAAATTCGAGTTCAAATACAAATAAGAAGAAGCTGGATCCTTTGAGCTATGATGGCTGTCCAATTACAAGAACTAAAGCTAAACAAATGTAAGATGCACTTATGGGCTTATTTTGTGTTATTTAGATCAATCTATTCAAGAGAGAAATTGCATGGGTTGTCCAAGACTTGTGAATTTAATTATGTTTGATACAAATGAGAAGAAAGTCCAATTACAAGTCCACCAAACTTAAGAATTTAGTCCAGCCCATAAGGATTTTAGGGTTTATTCGTTTTCTATAAGAATTTAGAAATCTTGGTAGATTTAGTATCTATTAAATTTATTGTTTTATTTTTTTTTCTTTTTTAATAAGAAAATCTGAGTAGATTTGATATCTTAGTATATTTGGTTTCTTTTTTAAGTAAACCTTATTATCATTTTGTTTTAGTTTGAAAAAAAAACAAAAAAAAATTGAGAGATTTGATTTTAATTTTCTGAAAAAAGATCAAAGACTCGTTCTTGTTGTTTGAGTCCAAGTTTGTGGAAAGAAAAAAAAAGAGATTTTGGTTTCGAATTTCAAAAAAAAAAAGGTTACAGATTCATTATTTTCATGAAAGATCCATTTTTTTTGTTTGAGTCTTGGTTAGCAAAGACTAAGCTTAACTCTGAATAAGAACTTCAAAGAGAGGTTGTTATGTGGTCCAATTTGGTGAGATTAATATATGGATTTTAAAAATAGTCGAGTGAAACATATGAGGGAAAGTTAGTTTAGGATTTTTCTTTTCTAACATCTTTATTGCAAGTTTTACATCATGAAATCAAAAGATAGACTTACCTTAGAGGTAATACAAGGAATGATGCAAAAGATATTGTCACAACAAGAAGATCTTGCTAGTGACAACCATAAATTGAAAGAAAGATTAGGGAGAATTGAGCAAGACACTTCAAATCGTGCTGAATCTGGAGGAACAAAATGAAATCTCATGGATGAATTAGAAGATGAATTTGATACAGATTCTACACGTTTTAATAAAGAAAAATTTGAAGATGGGAACTTAGGGTCAATCAACATGATGATTTTATCTTTTCAAGGCAAGAGCAATCCGAAAGTATATTTAGATTGAGAAAATAAGGTCGAACGTGTGTTTGAATGTCATAACTACACCGAAGATAAAAAGGTAAAATTGATTGTTGTAGGTTTTACTGATTATGCAAGTGTGTGGTGGGATCACCTCTCAACTTCTAGGCGTATGAGTTGAGAAGGCTCAATGTCTTCATGGTTTGAGATGAAAACAATTATGAGGAGGAAATTTGTACCACAACATTATTATAAACAATTGTACAATCTTTTATAGAGACTGAACCAATGATTAAAAAGTGTTGAAGCGTATCATTAAGAGATGGAGATAGTTATGATTCGAGCTAATGTTGAGGAGAACAAGAAGGCTACTATAGCACGATTTCTTTTTGGTTTAAATCGTGACATTGCTAACCTGGTTTAATTGCATCATTATGTTGATTTTGAGAATATGGTACACATGACAATTAAGGTTGAGAAGCAATTGAAGATGAGGAACAAATCTGGTTTGACTTCTACTTTTTCATGGAAATCAAATTGGAAGGGCAACAAATATGGAGATTCAAATTCAAGCAAGGGCATATTTGAAGCAAACAAAAGTAAAGATGTTTCTACAACAAAAGTACACCCTAAAGATGATAAATTTAAGGGTTCTTTGATAGATCTGAAATGTTTCAGATGCTTGGGATATGGACATAGGCAAGCCCAATATCATACTGCAAATGTGATAGTTATACAAAATGGAGAAGTGGTGAGTGAAGATAAAGGAGATAATTTTGACTACAGTGACATGCCACTATTAACAAAAGATTTAAATGATGGAGAAATAGCCCTTAAATGATCAGTTTTCACCTTGGTCACAAGACGAGCACTAAGTATCCAATCTGAGGATGGTGATGTACAACGTGAAAACATATTTCATACTGCTTTATACATGATAAATTGTGTAGCATGATCATTAATGGAAGTAGTTGTACTAATCTTAATACTAGTTTAATTGATAAATTGGGATTGAAAACAACTAAATACCCTAATCCCTATAGATTGCAATGGCTGAACAATACTGGAAATCTTAGGGTTACAAGACAATCATTGATATATTTCTCAATTGAATGTTATTTTGATTGAGTTTTATGTGATGTTGTTCCCATGCATGCTACTAGTATATTATTGGGACAACCTTGGCAGTATGATAGACGAGTTATGCATGATAGCTTCACTAACCATTATTCTTTTGTGATGGATGAGTGACCTATTAAATTGCTGCCCATGTCACATAAAGAGGTGTTTGGAGATCAAAAAATATTGAGTGAATGTGAGAGTGCACAAAAGAAAAAGAAGATGCACGAGCAAAAGGAGAACTGTGAGAAAATAGAGAAAAAAGGAGAGGAAACAGAGGGGATGTGCCATGAGGAAAAGAATCTTGAAAGGGCATATGCAAAGAGTGGCAAAACAAGAAGTAAAAAATAGTTTCTATGTAAGAGAGGGTGAGGTATGTATCTATCTAGGCAATCTATGCTTCTTTTGGTATTCAAATGAGCGAATTTAACTATTCTTCTAACCTAAATATCTATTTTCTTCCTAGTTCTTTTCAAACTTTGTTGCAGGAATTTGAAGAATTGTTTCCTGAAACTATGCCAGAAGGATTGCCACCACTTAAAGTGATCGAACACCAAATTGACTTCATCGTTGGAGCACAAATTACAAACCGACCAACTTATATATGCAATTCTGAATAAACCAAGAAGTTGCAAATGCAAGTGAATGAATTGTTGTCTAAGGGCTTGATCAGAGAAAGTATGACTTCATGTGCAGTACCCGTGTTGTTGATGCCTAAAAAAGATGGTTCTTGGCGAATGTGTGTTGATTGTCGAGTAATTAACAAAATTACGGTAAAGTATCACCACCCTATTCCTCGTTTAGATGATATGTTTGATGAATTACATGGTGCCTGCATATTCTCTAAGATTGATTTAATGGTTGGTTATCATCAAATTCATATGAGAATTGGAGATGAATGGAAAACTGCTTTTAAGACAAAATATGGTTTATATGAATGGTTAGTTATGCTTTTTGGATTAACTAATGCACCTAGTACTTTCATGAGATTAATGAATCATGTTTTGCTTAGCTTTATTGGAAAATTTGTTGTTTTCTACTTTGATGATAAATTTGTGTATAACAAATTACTTGATGATCATATTTTGCATGTTAAAGCTATTTTTGGTGCTTTGCAAGAACAAAAGTTGTATGCTAAGCTTGCTAAATGTTCATTTTGTGTGCCTAAAGTTATATTTTAGGATATGTTGTTAGTCAACATGGAATTTAAGTAGATAATGAAAATGTTAAAGTTATTGAAACCTGGCCAACACCTAAGAATGTGGGGGAAGTTAGAAGCTTTCATGGTTTGGCAAAATTTTATAGACGGTTTGTTAAGAATTTTTCTAGCATTAGTGCCCTTCTAACTGAAGTTATAAAAAAAATGTTGAATTTAAATGGGGGGATGAACAAGAAAGAGCATTTAACATGTTAAAGGAAAAATTAACTTTTGCTCCTATTCTTGTTTTACCTAACTTTGATAACACTTTTGAAATTGAATGTGATGCTTCAGGAGTTGGTATTGGTGCTGCCCTTTTGCAAGGAGGAAAGCCAATTGCTTATTTTAGTGAAAACCTGAATGGTGTTGTATTGAAATATCCAACTTATGATAAAAAGATGTATGCTTTAGTAAGAGCATTGGAAACATGGCAGCACTATCTTCTTCCTAAGGAATTTGTTATCCATAGTGATCATGAGAGCTTTTAGTATTTGAAGGGACAAAATAAGTTGAATAAACAACATGATAAATGGAGTGAATTCATTGAATTGTTTCCATACATCATCAAGTACAAGAAGGAAAATGAAAATATTGTTGTTGATGCTTTGAGTTGAAGGTATGCACTTATTACCACTTTAGATGCTAAATTGCTAGGCTTTGAGCATATTAAAGAATTGTATAAGAAAGATAACGATTTTAGCAATGTTTATAATGCATGCGAGAATGCTTGTTTTGATAAGTTCTATAGGCATAATTGTTATCTATTTCGCATGAGACAACTTTGCATTTCTAAGTGTTCTATGCTTCACATTTGATTCGTGAATCACATGGAGGGGGTTTAATGGGACACTTTAGCATATCCAAGACTTTAGATGTTTTGCAGGAGCACTTTTTTTGGCCTAATATGCGATCAGATGTTTCTAAGTATTATGCTAATTGCATCACATGTTTACAAGCTAAGTCTAAAGTTCATCCAAATGATTTATACACACTATTACCTGTGTCAAATGCGCATTGGATAGATGTTTCTATGGATTTTGTTATTGGTTTACCTAGAACTAGACATAGATTTGATAGTATATTTGTGGTAGTTGATAGGTTTTCTAAAGTGGCACAGTTTATTCCATGTCATAAAACTGATGATGCTTCACATGTTGCTAATTTGTTCTTTAAAGAAATAGCTTGTTTGCATAGTATGCCTAAGTCCATTGTAATTGATAGAGATGCTAAATTTTAATCTTACTTTTGGAAAACTTTGTGGGCAAAATTAAGAACTAAATTACAGTTTAGTACTACTTGTCATCCACAAATTGATAGACAAACTAAGGTAGTGAATAGAACTTTGAGACAATTATTGAGAGCTATTATTAAAAATAATATGAAATAATGGGATGATTGTTTACCTCATGTAGAGTTTGCATATAATAGGTGTGTATTTCTCTACTCATTATTCACTTTTTGAGATTGTTTATGGTTTTAATCCTTTAACACTATTAGATTTATCTTCTTTGCCTTTGGATGAACAAGTTAATTTTGATGGAGCTAAAAAGGCAGAATATGTGCAAAAAATTCATGAAACAGTCAAGCAAAATATTGAGAAAAGAAATCAACAAGTGATGACTCAAAGAAATCATGGAAGAAAAAAAGTGATTTTTAAGTCTAGTAATTGGGTATGGTTGCATTTACACAAGGAAAGATTTCTTATGAAAAGGTGTTCAAAGTTTCAACCAAGAGGAAATGGTCATTTTCAAGTCGTTGCCAGGATCAATGACAATGCTTAGCTCTTCCCAGTGAGTATAATGTCAGTGCTACTTTTAATGTTTCTTATTTACTTCCTTTTGATTATGCAGATGATGATTCGAGGGCGAATCCTTTTGAGGAAAGGGGGAGTGATGCGAATTATGGAGATGACATTAATGGAAATTCGAGTTCAACAAATAAGAAGAAGTCGGATCCTTTGAGCTATGATAGAGCTCCAATTATAAGATATAGAGCTAAATAGATTAAATATGCACTTATGAGCTTGTTTTGTGTTAATTTGGATTAAGTTGTCCAAAACTTGTAAATTTAATTAGATTTGATACAAAGGAGAAGAAAGTCCAATTACAAACCCACCAAACTTAAGAATTTCATCTGGTCCATAAGGATTTTAGGGTTTATTCATTTTTTATAAGAATTTAGAAATCTGGACAGATTTTGTATCTATTAGATTTATTTTTTTTATTTGTTTTCCTTTTTTAATAAAAAAATCTAGGTAGATTTGATATCTTAGTAAATTTGTTTTCCTTTTTAAATAAATAAAGTTTCTAATCAAACAAGAATTTTAACTCTTTCTTTTATATATATATATATATATATATATATATGTGTAATTGAAACAAATCAAATAATTATGATTGAATACAATTTTGAGTTTTCTCTTAAAGTTCTTGTGAAAGCTTTGCTTTGAAATTCTATAAAAAATTTCTCATTTATAATTAGGGTGTTTAGTTGTTTGATAACTAAAGACTCATAATTCGTGATTTTTAATAATAGTATTAAGGTTGTTACAGATTTATTTAATAGATAAGTAAAGATCGTATTTACAAGTAAGGAAATAAAGTGACCCATTTTGTAGCACATTATATATGGTCTTTCTTCTCACGTCCCTCTAGGGTGATATTCTATTCTAAAATCTCAATGAATGTGCTCAAGTTGATTTATCTCATTAGTGATACTCTTTTAATTTTTCAAAAAAAAAAAAAAAGGTTATGGTTGAAAGAATTCGACATCACCCGTTAATTTGTATCAATAGAAATAGAGAAGAACGTAGTAAAGGAATTCCTGCCGCCTCACTCACCTCTTTTTAGTTTGTACTTATAGACAATATATATTTAGGGGCGTCCTGCATGATGCGTTTAGAAATAGACTAACTGGTTATATTTAACAAGTTGATTTAGTAATCGATGTCTGATTAAATTATGTTCATTCCAATTTGATAAAAAATATATATATGAATGTATATAAGCATTGCCTATATTTCATTTTTATTATTTAATCGGTTAGATTTCTTGAAATAATAGTAAGGGTGAAGTTGTCGCCACTCCACCGATACAATTACAAATAATAGCTCTTGAAATTTTATGTGGCATAGGTAGCAAAATCTGGAAAACATGGGCGAAATTCAGGAAGTTAGGCAGCAAAAACGAGCAGAAACTGGTTGTGACCAGCGCTGGTCATTTGACCGTTCCCAGTCACCAAGGCCAGTTAGATGAGCTGTCCAATGATAGCTTCGCGCGTTTGTCGTTTCGCTCCGTTTTCACTTTCCAGCCCCATTCGACCTCCGATTTAGCTCATTTTTCATTCTAGTCTGAAAAAAAATGTTCTCAATATGACTTTGAAATCATAAACATGATTTTAATCATCATTAGAAAAGTTAAAATAACTAGATTATCATTGAATTGGAATAATAGAAATTTTGCATAATTTAGTCAGTTAACAAGCAAAAGAAAAAAGAGAGTTATGAAATTTATGCACTAAACCACACGAAACAACCATAGTAACATACATGTATAATAATCTATTTAAAAGCTTCAATAACATAATCATGATACGGACATTATAGAAATTCTAATTTAATTATAAATACGAAGACAGTTGGATTCATTGAGATATAGAAGATTAATTTCAAGATTTAGAGTTTAAAATATAAAAAATATCAATGAATCCAAGAAGAACCGTGTATGGATTGTTCAAAACTTGTGAGTTTAATAAAATTTGATACAAAAGAGTTGAGGGACAAATTTCATTCATCCCTTATTAGTTTATGATTTATTTGTTTTCTTTAAGAATTAGGAAATCTTACTAAATTTTCATCTTAGTAGATATTATGTTATTTGTTTTTTGTTTTGAATAAGGAGAGTTCTAAATATAATAAGGATTTCAACTATTTCTTTTATATATGTAATTTGAACAATTCAGAATATAAGTTTTGAATACAATTTTGAGTTTTTTCTTAAAGTTATTGTGAGAGTTTGTTTTGAAGTTTTCTAAAAATTTCGTCATTTATAATTAGGGTTATTAATTATTTGATAACTAAAGCCTAAAAGTTCATAATTCATTATCTTTGACAATAATATCATGAGACTCTTATAGATCTTGTTTAATAAATAAGCAAGTATCGTATCAAATCATTTCATGGTTTCTATTAATAATTGAAGGGAAAATTATTATATATTTTTTAAATGTTTTAACTTACTTTTTTACTTTCCTTTTTTCACTTAATGTTGAAATAATTTTTAAAAGAAAACATTAAATAACTTTAATAGGAATATGTTTTTGGAAATATATCTGCCAACCTCCAACATATATTATCAATCATCTATTTCATTTTCTATTGGTAGAACTTATCTTTTTTAGTATTGTCTTAATTCGAATAAACATCATGAAACTTATTATCACACACACACACACACACATATATATATATATATATATATATATTCTCCTAGAGTAATTGTGTAAAGGGTAAATATATTCTCCTAGAATCAATCCAGATAGAGATGGGTAATTAGATAATAAAAGTGGTATAATTATTCTCTCTGCTATTTAATATTTTGGTGATTCCTAAATTACCCTTCTATTAAAATTGGTTCTATCTCTTCAGACTTGAAATTTGAATTTTAAATTCTATTATCTTTCATCTCTTAATGTGTTGTATTTCAACACCCGCAAATATATTTGTATATCTTTGAATTATGATATATATATATTCATTATATGAATATAGATTTGTGACCTTAATTATAATAAAAAATAACACTCTAATTATATACATTATAAAATTTATTGTGAAATAATTAATTGACACTTCTTCCACACAAAAAAGATATTTTAATGGTTTTATTTAAGTTTTTATTTTATTATATATAAGTTCAAAAATCTACTATTTTAAGTTATCTTTTTGTAATTTTATTTTTAAAATATTAATACAGATAATTTTTTTAAAAAATTGAATCACCTTGATTAACTAATTACTTAAATATGAATATATATTAATTGTATGAAGATGTATATATATATATATAATATACATAGGAATATATATATATATATATGTATAATTAAATAATTTATAGTTTTATACATAAAAAATATATTAGTATTTAAACAACAAAATATCAACATTTGAATGAAAAAGTATAAGTTTTTTAACAATGAAGTATCACCTATTTTGTACATTATTTCTGAGCTTAATTATAATAAAAATACCACTTTAATTATATTCATCATACAATTTGTTTTGAAGTAATTATTTAATACTTCTTCCAGACAAAAAATGATATTTAATAGATTTCTTTAAGTTTTGATTTTTATATATAAATTCAAAAATATATTATTTTAAATTATCTTTTCATAATTTTATTTTAAAATATTAATACAAATAAATTTTTTTAAAAAAATTTGAATTACCTTGATTAATTAATTACATAAATATGAATATATATTATTTATACATAGATGAATATATATATATATAAATATATATAATTAAATAGTTTTTAGTAATAGAGATTAAAAGTATTAGTATTTGAAGTATGAAGTATAGTCATTGAATGCACAACTATAAGTTATTTTGTGCAAAAGTATCAGCCTTTGAAGCAAGACTATTCTTACATATGTGAGAGCTTTCTTCCAAAAGCAAACACGGAAAACATAAACCAACTACTTTACCTACCTTTTCTATTATTCTTTTTATATAAATTTAATAATGTAGTATCACATTTTAAATGCAAATATATCACTCTTTGGCACATTATTTGTGAACTTAATTATAATAAAAATACTACTTTATTTGTATTCATCTTAAAATTTGTTATGAAATAATTAATTGATACTTCTTCCACACAAAAAAGAATATATTTTAATATATTTATTTAAATTTTGATTTTTTATATATATAAGTTCAAAATCTTATATAGCACTAGTTAAATATAGTAGTAGGATAGGAATGCTTTTATGCTTCTCACCTAACACATAGACATCATACTTCACATTCAGTATACATGGTAAATATTTACAATTTCAAATCTATACATCCACTAATTTAATAATTATGTTTTATCACAAAACGATTTAGATATAAGTGGAAAACTCGTTTCATTATATCCATGAATATTGCAAGGGTGTTGCTAAATGCAAACGGTATCACTGTAAACTGATAATGTCCATCTCGAGTTCTAAATGATGTCTTAGAAATATTATCTTATTTGACATTTAATTGATGATATCCTGACCTTAAATCGATCTTGGAGAATACTCATGCACTTTTCAGCTGATCAAATAAATCCTTGATTCTCGGTAAGGGATACTTGTTCTTAATGGTAAACTTGTTCAATTCCCAATAATCTATACACATCCTTAATGTGCCATATTTCTTCTTCACGAAAAGCACCGGTGCTCCCCATGGAGACACACTGGGTCGTATAAAGCCAAAATCCAACAACTCTTGTAGTTGTACATTAAGTTATTGCAACTCCTTAGGTGTCATCCTATACGGTGCTTTTGATATTGGTGTAAACCCCGATATTAAGTCAATAGTAAACTCTATTTGACGATTTAGAGGTAATCCTGACAAATCTTTCGGAAAAACATCACCGTATTGCCATACAACAGGTATATCGGCAACTGTTAACCCCACAATTTTATTAGCTGTTACGTTAATTAAGAATCCATGACAGTTCCTTTTCCTCAATATGGTTGTTGCCTTCATCACAGAAATTACTCAAGATGAGTTACTCGATCTTGATCTATGAAAAATAAATCTCTCATCTTCCTGTGCTTCAAATGATATTTCTCTCTCTCTACAACGAATGTTTGTTTTATTTTTATGTAACCAATACAATCCCAAAATAATATTATAATCATTCATTTTAATCACATGTAAGTCTGTATCTAGCTCATTTCCACCTAAGACCATTCTCACTCTTTTAACCATTTTCTTAGTGTAAATAATTTTCCCATAAGGTATTCTAATTTCTAAGGTATTTCTAATTTCTAACTTATAACATGAGCATTATCACAAAAATTCGTAGTTATGAAGGAATGGGTGGCTCCGGTATCAAATAATACATGTGCGAGAACTTTAGACACAAGAATCATACTTATCATATTTCCAGAAGATCGTTCTGTCTCCCCTCGTGCCATTGAGCAGAGGCGTGCTTGACCTGTTGGAGCTTCATTTCTCTATTCGGTATTATTCTTCTTATATTTATTACACTCTCCTGTATAATGACCTGGCTGTTTACAACGATAGCAGACTCCTTTTTCCCTTCAGACACTCTCCAGCATGTCCTCTGTCACATGTAGGGCAAAGAAGCTTTTCTATTTCCGTCTCTTGGGAATGCTTGTTGTTTCCATGTTTGGCTTGCTTGTTCCGATTTCCATAATTTTTCTCAAATCTTGAACCATTCCATTTTCTCTTCCCTGAGGCATTATCTCTTCTGACCATTTTGGCATCAAGTTCAAAATGAATAACTACCTTTTGTGCTCGACTCAACATTTCTGGAAAGGACATATCTCCATGTCTTGCTAGAACCCCGCTAATTTCTTTCCGCAAACCTTGCTCAAATCGATCTGCCTTCTTTTCATCAGTGTCCACCAGATGTGGAGCAAACCCCGACAACTCATTGAACTTGTGCTCATATTTTGTCACTGTCATCGTCCATTGTTTTAGCATCAGAAATTTAGACTCTTTCTGGTTTCGATATGCTTTAGGAAAGTATTGTCGCAATACCTCTTGTTTGAATCCTTCCCAAGTTAAACTGGTCCTCTACGCCTCTATTTGGGACCTCTTAAATGATTACCACCAGTGATCCGCATCTCCAGAAAATTGAAAAGTAGCATAAGTTATCTTTTGTGCATCAGTACAACTCATTCTTTTGAAAGTTCTGTCCATAGCCCTAAGCCATTCCTCAGCTGCAAATGGCCCTTCTTGCCCGTTGAAACAGGCGATTTAAGTTCTTGAAATTGCTTCATCACGATCGAAATTTCAGTTTTGGTATATATCGGTGGTGAGTGATTTTGTTGTTTTTGGAAACTTTGGAGTACCGATATTTGCTGCTGTTGGAATCTTTGAAGCACGGAAATCAAGTTAGCCATCAGCATTGTGCCCACGTCCCCTTCAGGTGTCTAACTAGAGGATGATCTATTTCCATTTCCACATTGTTCCTTCTTTGAAGCATGATTCTAAAATTACGATATACGAGTACTTAGATCACATATATGTATAACTTTCTCAAGAATCCATACATCACATAATTCACAAAAGAAATAGACCAAGTGAATGTAATGATCACTTTATTAATGTAGGATTCTCTTTATTTGCAATAACATCAAAATATTGTTCAAATAATGTAAAATATCAAGTTTATAATAAATGAAAGAACGAATAAATCAAAAGTTTATGTCCTAAGCTACTTGAGAATCCTTCATATCATACTCAAATGCCAAACTCATCAGGATCCACTACTTCACTCTTTTGTGATGATGAATCGCTAAGTTCCTCTGAATCCTCATTCATATCAACAGGTAGGTCCAAATCCAACAACGCCTTAGTATATCTTCCATAATTAATCTTAGGTGGGCGTTCAATTCTAAGCTCAACCATGCTCCTATAAAGTTTTCTTGTCATATATGCCTATTCTGGAGGTAACGTGATGACAAGCCTGTCATGCGACTATCAAATTTAACCTTTAATACTCCTATATATATAGGGCAAATAAGGATTGTATCCACGGAGATTTGTAAAAAAAAATCTTAAATTTAAATTTATTAATAAAATATTAAATTTTGGGGAAGTTTTAAAATTATATAAAGATAAAACTAAATTAAATAAACTTAAAAGAAATAAATTTGTTTTTATTTTTTTTAAAATAATTAATTATACAAAATATTTTTAATGAAAAGAAATTAATAAAAAACGTTAGTAAGGAACTTGTATCAAATTATTTATTTAATGGGATAAATCATTGATATAGAACTAGTTGATTTTAGAATCTCGATAAACTCAGATAGATTCCTATCCAAGTAATTAGATTAATCCCAATCAGCTCAGACAAATTAATCTTTAATTCAATTAAATATCACTACCAACCAGCGTGAAAGAATATTTAATTAAATTACATTAAGTTTATAAGGCATCACCGACATTAAATTATATATAATAATGAGCTTAATTCCCTGTTAACATAATTTAAATCATATAATTCCCTGTTAAATTAATTAAGTCAAGAGTTGCAACTTAATTAAACTAACAGATGCTACTATGATTATCAATCAAAAATTGATAATACTAGCTGATTAATCATGCAATTAAAAAAATTTATAATTAATTAAACATGATTATTTAATAATAACAACTGAAATTATATAAATACTTAAATTATTAAATAACATGACTAAAATAATTAAACAAATTTGGACAATTAAAATTGCATAATAAAATAAAATGGTTACACAATTATATATTTACAAAACTATAAATATTAAAGAAAACATAAATTTGGCGGTTTTACCGGCCATAAAAAGTAAAAATAGGGAGATTTTAACTCCAACAATGAAAAGTACAAAAGAATAAAAGATGAAGATATTACTCTCCACATTTACGGAATTTAAAGTACGAAAAATAAATTTGATGATTTTACTCACCAATAGTACAATAAAATAAATGACAGAAAATAAATACATAAAATAAATAACAAAAAGTAAATACAAAAATTAAATAACAGAAAAGTAAAAGTTAAAAGTTAGAAAGTTAGTAGTTAAAAGTTAGAAGTTAGAATGATAAAACCGGCCATTGTTAAATTAATTTAGTCCTGATAAAAAATAAACTCCAGTGTTCTATGGAACAATAATTATCTTAAAATCTCATTAATTAATAATTTTAATACATGTCCTTGCTAACGGTAAATAAACTAATCACAATACATGACTCAAGTAAAACAATAATAATCTTACTTCAAAATCGATAACATAATTTAAACTAAACCAAGTTCGAAATTTTTTTAAATGATTAGTCATCCTCCGTCCCCGCATCATAATCATATCAGCCTGTAAACGATTTTAGGAAAACATAGCACATGGGTTAAGTACAAAGTATATAGTAGGAGTAAAGTGTGACATTTTACAAGGAATTACACATTGCATATATCATGTAAACATAAATGGTCAATGTATGTCATCGAGTCAAAGACTCCTGTTTAATTAGCCTAAAGCCCCTGCTCAATCGGATATAAGTCTCTGTTTTATCGGGCCTAAACTCCTGTTGTTTGATGACATATGAAATAGACACTTATATGCGTATTTATAAAATCATTGTACACATATCATAATAGAATTTAAAAGTGCACAATTAATCATGGAATAAATAACACATATAACATGTAAATATAAATATTTAAATAATTAAATAAGGTTAGAACTCCCACCTCAAATGCATATATAAATGTGTGCTAAGTTGCGTGGAAAAACTAGCTCCCTAAATCCTTGTTTCCTACATTAGAAGTATTAAATGAATTAGAACCTGTAAAGGAAAAACTAAATAATTGGTCTTAAATAAATAAATATAAAAGAAAAGGAATGAATTTTTGAAAAGTTAGAGGAAATATTTGGCATTTTGAAAAGGTTTGGGAACACTTTTGGAATATGAAAAAGGTAATTTTCTAGTTTGGAAAAGTTTGGGATCAAATTGTAATTTTGAAAAGATCGTAATTTTCAAAAGTTTGGAGACTAAAAACGAAATTTTTGAAAATATGGGTTGAAACAGAATTTCAATAAGGCTTTTGGTATAAGAAGGGATTTCCTAACAAGAATTGGGTAAAAATATAATTTTTAAGTATGTTAGGGTCAAATTGAAAATTCTAGAAAGATTTGAAGACTAATTTGAAAATCGTAGAACATTCGTAGGTAATTCTGTAAATTCAAATATGAATTTGGGAAAATTTTAGGGTTTGTAAACCCTAATGACCTATTTGCAAAAATGGATAAGTTTTTTAAAAAAATTACAAAAATACCCCTTTAACCCCAAAACCCTAACCCTTAATTTTTTTTTTCTCTTCTTCTTCTTCCACTCCAACCGCCACCCTCCCCTCTTCCTACTGCTCACCGCCGCCTCCGCTGTCCCCCCCTCCTCTCCTCTCCTAGTAGCCTCCACCGCTGCCCCCTCTTCCTCTCAACCACCCCCTTTTTCTTCTCTTCTCCTTCTCTTCTCTCTCTCCCCTTTCTCCCTTCTTCTTCCCTCCCTCTCTTCCCCCTCTGCTAACAAAATTTTACTGAAAAAATAAATAATAAATCGCTAGGGTGTATTTTTTTCGAAAATACTATGGATTATGAGAGGCTACATGGTGGAAAAAATGGATGCTTGTAGGCTTATTACCGCTGCCGCCGGCCAGCCATATGGCATCGCCGGTGGTTGTTGCCATGCTTGAGAAAGTAAAGAAAATCTACCTACCTCGGGATTCGTGACTAAGGGGGAAAAATGATTAAAATTCTTAACTCTTGTTTATTTATATGTGAGATATAATAAATCCTAATGGGTTGGGTTAATTAATTCTAATATGGTAATTTATGTAGCCCATTAAATTAATATATAGGTATTACACATTTGATAGGCATTTGTTGTCACACTATTACATTTTTGGTATGTTAATTAAAAAAATAATCCTAACTAAATAAACAAAACAAATCTAGCTTAACAAATAAATTCCTAACTAAATTAAACAAATAAGAATAAACTATGTTAATGAAAATTTATGCCAAGATATTAGAACCAATTTATATTTCACGAGATTAATCATAGATAAGAAAACAATTATTGAATAGTTGGTTTTAGAATTCTAATAAGCTTGAATATTCCTATCATTCTAAATTAGGATAATCTCGATAGTTCAAAAATCAACCATTAATTTAATTAGAAATTCTAATAACTGAGTGTGTATAAGATTTCAATTAAATTTAAAAGACATTACCAAAATTAATTTGCATAAAAGAATGAAATTCATTTTATACATTTTAAATTATACAATTCCTTATTAACTTAGTTAAGATATGAGCATTTAACTTAATTAAATCAATAGTTGCTACATAAACTATTAGTTGTAGATTAATAATTCTAGTTATATAATCATGCTAAATAATTAGGTTGTCAATCCAATTAATTTAATAAAGATTATATGAATAAAAATAGGAATTATATATCTACTCAATAGATAAAATTAAGGACTATATTAAGACAGATAAAATGAGGCGGGATTCTCGGCCATATAAAGAAATAAAAGCTATCTAAATTGGGCGATAGAACCTCCCAATTAATGCGGGAACGTAAACTAAATTGGGCAGCATAACTTGAACATTTCCTAATTATGACATATCCTTCTATAGTTTGGACCGAATTCTCCTTTCCTATAATATCACATGTAATAAACACACACATATATATATATATATATATATATATCATATAAACACATAAACATTTAATATTGACATAATTGTTTAAAAAAAAAGTAAAGTAAAGACATTCTCACTTCAACAATTACAGATAAATATGAATGCATAGAAAAACATGAATGTAGTCTAACCTCTACTTCATCGATTCCTATAGTAATAACAACCTCTCTTAATTTGTAAATAATCATTGAATTATATAGTATAAGGAATTGAGGTAATTCGATAGATTCTAGAAACTTTAAGGGTTAAAATTCACTTTCTAAAAAGTTTGGGTCATTCTAGAATTAAAAGAAAATATCATTTCAAGAATTGGACTAAAGTGAAAAAATCTAGAAGATTTGGGTTAAAACGTAACTTCTAAGAACTTTGGGTAGCTCTAGGATTTTTCCAGAAAATTATGGGGTCATTCTGAAGGTTTAAAAAATTTTGGAGTTAAATCGAAAACACTAGAAAGATTTGATTGGGTAAAATTTGAAAATTGTAAAAATCTAATTTGGAGGTTTAGGACATTGAAACTTTTGGGTCTAATAGAAAAATTGAAAATTGAAATTACAAAACAAAACTTTATAAAGATTTCATCTTGGCCCCAATTTCTTTTTAAAACAAAATCCTAATCGTAACCCCCTTTTCTTTTTCCCTTTTCCATTTTGTTTTTGCCCGCCGCCACCCCTCCCTTAAACCCAAGACACTGACACATAGCCGCACACACATACACCAAACACACACATGCATATATAAATGCTCACACAAGCCGCCGCAAGGCAATGCCTCTTTTCCCCATTCTCTTGCCCACACATACGCACAAAGAAACACACACAGTCACACACCCACACCTTGAGCAACAAGCAAGAGCAAGGGAATGGGGGAAAATTAAAGAGTTGCAAGTTCATGGAGATGGTAGGGAATTTTTTTTTTAAAAAAAGATGAATAAAGTTATGGTGTTTTCATCACCATATGATGGTAATGGAGTGTTGTGGAGAAAGAAGATGACTTAGGATTTTCTCTTACTCACCATGAAGTATGTAAAAGGTTGGTAATTAATTTTGGGGAAAAGTTTTCATATTTATAGGTAGTAAAATTCCCTAATATATTAGAGTTTTTTTAGGATAATTTAGTTGGGATTAGAATTCCTAATCCAAGTGGATTTCTTAAAATAAAATACAAAACCTTTTTTTTTTAAAGAAAAAAGTAAGGTATTACATATATAATTCTTGTTTTAATTCAGTATAATTGTGTCAATTAATTTGGATTAACAATCTAGTTAATGAACATGATTATATAGCTAGAATTATTAATCTTTGATTAATAAAGAAAATATCATCTATTAATTTAATTAAGTTGTAGCTTTTGAATGAGTTAAATTAATAGTATAATTATGTGATTTCGTATTGTGTTTATTTATATTTTATTAGTTAAATGATTGGAAGGGTTTCCATCTAATTTAGTTATCTTTTATTTTTTCCTTTTTATGATCGGGAATCTAGTTTCATTATCTGTGTATAAATTGTCCTTAATTTAATATTTATTGAATGTTTATATAATTTATGTTTTTATTTATATCATCTATATTGAATTAATTGATTGACAACCTAATTATTTACCATAATGATTTTGCTAAAATTATTAATATGAAATTAATGATTAAAGTAACAATTATTTATTTAATTAAGTTAACAACTCATGTTTAATGAGATTAATAAGGAATTGTATAATTTAATATGTATAAAATGAATGTCATTATTTTATACTAATTAATGTTGGCGATACCTTTTGTGCGTTTTAAATTTAATTGGGAATCATATACATGCTCAGATATTAGAAGTTTTCAATTAAATTGACGGTTGATATTCGAAGTTCGTTAAGATTTACTTAATTTTAAATGATATGAATCGTAGAGCTCATAGATTCTAAAATCAACTCATTAATATTTTTAATCTATGATTTATCTCATGAAAATAAAAATTAGAAATAGTTATTTGCCATAACTTTTTACTAACTTATTTTCTTTTTATTTGTTTAAATTAGTTACAATTTTACTTGTTTATTTATAATTTATTTTGTTTATTTGGTTAAGAATAATTTTTTAAACAAAAAACTCTTTTAATGAGCTTAAATTGTAAAAATTAACTTGTCTTTGTGGATCTACTCAACTTACCTTATCTATTATCTATTAGGTTGAGTTAAAAATTTAATTTGATGCACTGTGACAACAAATGTCATATCAAATTGTATATAATTGAAGTTGATTATTATACACAATTTAATTTTAGTGGTTCCTTATATATTTAATGCAATTTGATTGAGTGTTCTATTCACGTTGGTTGATAATAGTATTTAATAAATTTAAGAATTTATTTGACTGAATTGATTGAGATTCTAAAAGTAACAATTCAATGTATCCATTTTTATTTATGATTAATCTCATTAAATAAAAGTAACTTAGTACTAGTTTTTTGCTAATATTTTTTTAATCACAATTGTTTTAATTAAATTATTTTATTTTATTTATTTTAAAATTACTAAAAATCCCCTCATCAAAAATAATTTTACTAAGTATATGTAGGATTCGAACCTACTTGTCCTATCTACACTCTACAAATTAAGTTATGAATATTAATTTGATAGTTGTATGATAGCGGTGTCATATTTGGGTTGTGATATCTTTTTTGTTTTTTTTTTTTGTGTTGATCTCCTAGAGATATATTGTCATCATTCCTTTATGATATCACTGTACATGCGTACTTTATTTTATTGAATGTAGGTGGAAGATTAGAGATAGGGGTTGACTACTTTCGTAACTTTAAGTCCTTTTTTACAGTTACATCTTTTCTCATTGGATGACAAGGACAGTGTTGAATTGGCCCTAGGTAGGTCCTAGACCAGGCCCTAATTGAATTGTGCTATGTGCTGGTCCTAGATGGGGTTTCTCTCCTAAGGACAATCGTTTTTAGTAATCTCGTGGGTTTGTAGAGGTCATTAGGCCTCCCACGGACTTGGGACATCTTGGGCTCATCAGTGGCACCCTGCTCTTGATTTGAGGTGTCTACAACTATCTGATAAGGAGCAAGTGTAAGGGGGAGATCATAATTTTATTTCCAAGAAGGTTTCTGGGGGATCTCTCTCAGAAGAGGAATCGTTGAATATTCATTTTGCTTCTGCAGGAAGATCTGAATGATTGGTTGAGGCGGGATTTTTTTCATACCCGCACTGCAATTAATCATTTCCTAAGTGGATAGTTTATTGTGCCTGTAAATGTTATCCATCCTTTCTGAGGGAGCCTTGTGCTTTTCAGTTCTCACGTTGGTATAGGTATGAGTTTTGGGTGATATGCCATTGCCTCCGATGTCATGGCAGTCGTCTCTTTGTCTTTTAGTCGGGAATAGCTTCGGTAGTGGGGAGTTGGCTGTGGATGTCTCCTCTTTGAACTTCTGGTGATATAATGGAGTCCCAATGTATCAGTACCAGAGGCTTTGCTAGCTGGCGGCTTATCTTTCACCTGTTGGTTGTGAAAGACAAGGCCAATCTTGTGACACATAGGCCAAAAGCTCCATAAAATGTCCATGGATTCAAAAATACTAATCCATATCAAATGAGTCAGAAAAATTACAAGTCAGATATTGTTATGCATGAACGAATCAAAGTTGGAAAATCTACCAAAATTTACAGCTAAAAAAATTAAGATCACTGACAAGTATGCGTAGCTTAATTTGGTAAAATGATCTTGTGATTAGAAGCTCATCAATTTGAGTTATGAATACCACCGTTGTGATTGGATTACAGTTCTACTTAGAAACATGTAATTTATTCTAAAAACATGCAAAGAAATGTTTAATATATATATTAAAAATCTGAACTCCCAACCCCACTAAAATTCAAAGTAACAAATAGAAAATCTAGATCATTTATAGATTATATTTGACGGTGATAAATTATCAATACTGAAAGCTCTCAAGTTTTTAGTGTCTTAATTTTGATTAAATGACAAACATTGATAATGACTAATGGCTTTATTGTATTAGTGATGATCTTTTAGGATTCATATATCTAATCCATGCAAGATCGAAGTTTCAAATCTTCAGAGCTTTTGATATCAAACATTGAAGATAAGCATTTCTGAATTAGATAGCATTTAGAGGTGTAGCATTATTTCTTTATTTATCTTTATATATCTCTAGGTCTACCTCTATGAGTAATAAGTTCTATAGGTTGCTCAATAAAAGTGAAATAATTTTCAAAATGCATTTCATTTAGATAAAACATGAGTTGGGTATTTGAAATGATTTTCAAAATACATGCACATACTTCAAAATTCATAAAATGTATTTCACAAACTCTTGGAGTTGTTTGGAAACTTGTTATGCATAGTTTTAATGCATGTGTGGACGGCCACAGATCATGCGGTCGACCAGACCTCTCAGAGTATCGTCCGCTGAATGACCAGAGCTCTCTGGAACACTTGTGGATGATGGAGCAGTCGATCGGACTTCTCAGCTCATCGTCCGCAGTTTGTCCAGAGTTCTCTGGAACATTTGCGGATGATGGTGCAGATGACCCTTTTGATATGCGGTCGACCGCACTTCTCCTGAGTGGGATTCAAACAACCATTTTTATGACCGTTGGTGCATACATATAAATACCCAATTGTTCAAAAAACTCATTAACACGACTTTTTAGCAAAAATTTGATTCTAACACTTCATAGAACCTCTGGAGATTATTTTGAAACCAAATCATAATATTCATATTATGAAATTCATCAAAGTGGGATTCATACTAAATCATTGGGGTTCTTGAGCAACTTAGAAGAAAATATTACTCAAAGAGGTATTTATGCTTTATATTGATATATCTTCACATTAAGGTGATTTCTATATCAAACTATTAATTTTCATATCTTGATTGTTTTGTTCAAGGTTGCATTGAGCTTAAAACTCTAAGGGTTAGAGTGAGCCTTGAATCATAGAAAATTGTGATTGTATTTAGTGTATCTTTTTCATTAATTGTTGTAATAGAGATAAGTGTGTAAACAAGGTTATATTGTAAAACTCAAAGTGTTGAGTGAACCTTGGTTGGTGTTGAGGTTTGTGTTGTAAAACCCTAAGGGAATTGAGTGAGCCTCTATTGTATTCTCTCTTACTATATTAGTAAAAGGTTTTGTGAAATCCTTGAGTAGATAGCTCAAGGTAGTGGATTAGGTTTTGTTGGATAAATCGAGCCACTATAAAACTTTGTGTTCTTTGCCTTTTTTTCTTGAACTCATCATTTCACACTTTGTTTGATCACCAAGTTTTGATATTTGTTATCTTAGAAAGCCTGTTTATTTTAAAAGAGGAAAAATCGGTTAAAACCTAATTCACCCCACCTCTTAGGTTTTTCAATTGGTATCAGAGCAGGTCTTCTTGTTGATAAGGCTTAACATCATTGAAGCAAAGATTCTATGGCTCATCTAAATAACACTATGATGGTAGAAGGTTACTCTACTACTAGACCTCCTTTGTTGAATGGCACAAACTATAATTTCTGGAAAAATAGAGTTAGAATCTATATATCTTCTCTAAACTATGAATTATGGAATATTGTTGAAAATGGACCCTATGTGCCTTTTAAAGTTGTTGATGGTATCAAGATTGATAGAATATCTGAGGAATTTGATGATGAAGATAAAAAGAAAATGACCTTTAATTTTCTTGCCATGAACACTCTTACTTGTGCACTTGATATGAATGAGTATAACAGGGTAAGATGTTGTGAATCTGCACATGAAATGTGGAGACTACTTGAAGTGACTCATGAAGGTACAAACCAAGTAAAGGAAACAAAACTTGGTATGCTTACAAGGGAGTATGAACTTTTCACTATGAAATCAAATGAAAATATTACTGATATGTTTACTCGCTTTACTAACATTATTAACGGTTTAAAAGTGTTTAGCAAGTCTTATTCTATAGGAGAACAAAACATGAAGATACTCAATACTTTACCAAAGGCTTGGGAAGGCAAAACCACTGCTATGCTGGAAACTCATGATTTGACGAAGAAACTAGTGGAAGAGCTTATTGGATCACTTCTCACTCATGAAATTAGGATGAAGTGGTTCAATGATCAAGAAGTGGAAGACAAAGGGAAAAGAGGAATTGCTCTCAAAGCTAAAAAGAACAACGAAAATGAATATTCCAGTGATGAGGAAGAAATGGATGATGAGGAAATAGCTCTTATCATGAAAAACTTCAAGAAAATGTTCAAAAAGGGACATTTCAACAAATTCAAAAAGAAGCCATCGACATCTACAAATATCAACTCAAAGCAATGCTATGAATGCGGAAGTCCATATCACTTCAAGGCGAACTGTCCAAAATTAAGAGAGAAAGAAAAGAAGTACAAGTCCAAAAACAAGAAAGGACTTGCTTGCACTTGGGATCAAGAAGGAAGTGAAGATGAAGAACAAACTGAACATGCAAATGTTTGTTTCATGGCCATTGAAGATGAGGTAAATACTTCAAAAACTCCTTCTTTAGTTGATAGTGAAAGTGATAATGATATTTGTGACATGTTTGATAGAGATGAATTCATTTCCAATCTCTATAAAGAAATGAAAAAGATTATCAAGAAAAACAAAGTCTTGAAATGTCAAGTAGAGAAGCTATCGTTAGATAATACTAGGCTCATTGATGAAAATGCCTTGTTAACTTCTACAAAAATTTGTCTTGATGAGAATATTATTGGTTTAAATGATAAGGTGAAATTTCTTGAGAATGCTAATGTTGATCTTATTACTAGAAACAAGAAGTTGGATGATATGATGAGTGATTATGATGCCATGAAAGTTAGAATGAGAGATTTAAGTGCTAGCTTGCAAAAACTCACATGTGGTAGGGACAATTTGAACAAACTACTTGGTTTGCAAAGACTCACTCATGATAAGAGAGGTCTTGGTTTTGATGATAGTTGTAAAAATGTCTCATACACACATGAGAGTTTATCTCACTCACATGAAAATATGTCACATGCACATAAGAGAGTACCTCATGCATATTATTCACATGTCTCAACTTCTTCAAAAATATGTTGTACTTATTGTGGTAAAAACGGTCACAAGGTGACTAGATGTTATGTGAAGAAAAAGATTGAGAATGGTGCTAAAAACACTTGGGTAGTTAAAAGAACTAACCTCAATGGACCCAAGAGAATTTGGGTACCAAAAGGCTTATTAACATCTTTGGTGTAGGTGTGTTTTCAATTGAAAACAAAGGAGAACAAATGGTTTCTTGACAGTGGATGCTCAAGACACATGACTGGAAATGCATCCATACTTAATGATGTGAAAACAAAGGATGAAGGATTTGTGACTTTCGGTGACAAAAAGAAAGGGAAAATCATTGGCATTGGCAATGTTGGTAAAAGTACTTCTCCCTTTATTAAAAATGTTCTTCTTATTGATAATCTCAAATATAATTTGTTTAGTATTAGTCAATTATGTGATAATGGTTATAAGGTTATTTTCAAGAAGGATTCATGTTTAATTATTGATGATTGCTCTATCAAAATTGTTTTTGTTGGAAATAGAAATGGAAATATGTATGATCTTTACTTTGATGATTTAGTTGAACAAGATGTTAAATGCCTTGTTTTGAAATATGATGATGCATATCCTTGGCATCGTAGATTAAGACACGTGAGCATGGATACTGTGCATAACTTATCAAAACATGAATATGTTAGAGGATTGCCTGCCATTCATTTTGAAAAAGATCATGTTTGTGATGCATGTCAATATGGTAAACAAGTCAAGAGTTCTTTTAAACCTAAGAAGATTGTTTCAACCTCAAAACCTCTTGAACTTGTACATATGGATTTATTTGGTCCTATGAGAACAATGATCCTTGGTGGCAAATTGTATGCTTATATGATAGTTGATGACTTCTCTAGATTTACTTGGGTATTATTTTTGTTGGGCAAAGATGAAGCTTTTGGAGCTTTTGTCAAGCTTTTTAAACAAGTACAAAACACCATAGGATGCAAACTTATCTCCATTAGAAGTGACAATGGTAGAGAATTTTGCAATAGTAGCTTCACTAAACTGTGTGATGAGAATGGAATTTCTCACAATTTTTCTGTTGCTAAAACTCCTCAACAAAATGGTGTTATTGAGAGGAAAAATCATACTTTACAGGAAATGGCTCGTTCAATGCTATGTGAAAATAATTTGCCAAAGTATTTTTGGGCTGAAGCTGTAAACACCTCTTGTTACATTATAAATAGAGTGCTTCTTAGACCTCTTGTGAAGAAAATCCCCTATGAACTCGTGTTTGACAAAACTCCTTCTATTTCTTACTTTAAGGTTTTTGGTTGTAAATGTTTTGTTTTAAATATCAAAGACAATCTTGGTAAGTTTGATAAGAAATTCGACGAAGGTATATTTCTTGGCTATTCTTCAATAAGAAAAGCTTATCGTGTGTATAATAAGAGAACTATGATTATTGAAGAAGCTATTCATGTTGTTTTTGATGAATCTAACATCTATTTGCACAAGAGATGAGTTTGAAGGTGAAATTCAAGAAATACCTTTGGAGTCAATGAATAAAGATGTTGTTCAAACAAATGAAAATCCTTCAACATCAAAGGATGAGATTGAAGAAGTCTTTGACAGTCAAGAATCTACTTCACTTGAAGAAGGAACAAAGTTTGATCTTCCAAAGGAATGGAAATTTGTCCACAACCATCCAAAGGATCAAATCATTGGTGATCCAAATGAAGGGGTAAGAACAAGAAGACACTTTTTAAACTTTGTTGATGATTTTGCATTATTGTCTCATATAGAACCTAGGAACATTGTTGAAGATCTTAATGATGATTTTTGGATTGTTGCCATGCAAGATGAATTAAATCAATTTGAAAGAAGCAAAGTGTGGGAACTTGTACCAAGACCTTCTAATCTTACCATTATTGGTACAAAATGGGTTTTTAGAAACAAACTTGATGAACATGGTCTTGTGACTAGAAATAAGGCTAGACTTGTTGCTCAAGGATATAATCAGGAAGAGGGCATTGATTATGATGAGACTTTTGCTTCAGTTGCTAGATTAGAGTCCATTAGAATGTTACTTGCATTTGCTTCCTTTAAAGGCTTTAAATTATTTTAAATGGATGTCAAAAGTGCCTTTTTAAATGGTTTCATTCAAGAGAAAGTGTATGTTGAACAACCTCCTGGTTTTATTCATGAATCCTATGCAAATCATGTGTACAAACTTTCTAAAGCTTTATATGGTTTAAAGCAAGCACCAAGAGTATGGTATAATAGACTTAGCAATTTTCTTATTGAAAAAGGTTTTTCTAGAGGTATAGTTGATACTACTCTTTTTATTAAAAATAAAGCACATGATATTTTGATTGTTCAAATATATGTTGATGACATTATATTCGGAGCTACTAATGAAAATATGTGCAAAGGTTTCTCTAAGACAATGCAGGATGAATTTGAAATGAGCATGATGGGTGAGTTGACATTCTTCCTTGGGTTACAAATTAAGCAAGCAAAGGAAGGTACTTTCATTAACCAAGCCAAGTACACAAAAGAACTACTGAAAAGGTTTGGAATGGCTGATTCAAAGGAGATTGATACTCCTATGGCCACGTCTATTAAATTGGACAAAGATGAAAATGGTAAGATGGTTGATCAAACTATATATAGAGGTATGATTAGTAGTCTTTTATATTTAACTGCTAGTAGACCTGATATTATGTTCTCTGTTTGTTTATGTGCTAGATTTCAATCATCTCCTAGAGAATCTCATTTAATTGCAGTCAAACGTATTCTTAGATACTTGAAAGGGATTATAGATTTTGGTTTATGGTATCCTAAATCTATGTCATTTGAGTTAGTAGCATATACTGATGCAGATTATGTGGGTTGTCGAGTAGAACGTAAGAGTACTACTGGTCATTGTCAATTTCTTGGTTATTCTTTAGTTTCATGGTATAGCAAGAAACAAGCTTGTGTATCTTTTTCTACCACTGAAGCTGAATATATTTCTGCTGGTAGTTGTTGTGCACAAGTTTTATGGATGAAAACTACTTTGAAAGATTATGGCTTAAATTTTGATTGTATCACTATAAATTGTGATAACACTAGTGCCATTAATCTAACAAAGAATCCTATACAAAATGCCAAAACTAAGCATATAGACATTAAACATCATTTCTTGCATGATCATGTTTTAAAAGGTGATATATCTCTTGATTTTGTTTCTACGGATGATCAATTAGCTGATATATTCACAAAACCTTTGGCTGAGAAAATGTTTTGTTTACTTAAAAATCTCTTGGGTATTGGTACTTTCAATTTCTAACTTGTGCGTTTTCTTTTTGTGAAGTTTGTCGAATATATGTTTTTCTTTCTTTTTGGATAACACTCAGGGCATATGCGGTCGACCGCATATGAGTAAATGATCGTCCACAGAACAGACAGAAGACTTGCGGACGACCTATATCAGATCGTCCGGTCGACCGCAGATTCAACTCATCGACCACAAAGGTTCCAGAGGACTTGCGGACGACCCGTATCAGATCACCCGGTCGACCGCAGATTAAATTCATCGGCCGCAAAGATTCCCGAGAGACAAAAATCAATTTGCGGACGATACTGCGGACAACGATCCGGTCGACCGCACATCTGTGGACCGTTACAAATATGCCTCATTCAGACGCAACATTTCATTTTCCAATCATCCCCACCTCTTCACTTATCAGTCGCATCTCTTCAAATTCCCATAACCCACCAACAATTCACCATAAATACACTTCATTTCTTCTTCAATTCATCCTTTCATCATACATATCCTTGTTTTCTGAATATCAAAACCCTAGAAATGGCAAAAACTCAAAGTGACAAGGGCAAAACACAAATGGTTCAAGATGTTCCAAAGAAGAAAAGAACCATGCAAGCTTCTTCTCAACTCTTCAGGAGCAAGCATCATGAGGATCGTTACAATGACTATCTCCAGAATCGCCAAGTAATTTCTGGGAGCACCATTGATAGGTATGAATTTCCCTTTGATAGAATTCTTACCTATATGGCTTGGCAAGGATAGGATAGCATAATAGATCATGAAGAGTCATTGTACACTGATCTTGTATATCAGTTTTATGCTAATCTCGAAAAGGTGATAGAAAAAGAGGGAGAGATGACTATAATGACCAATTTCGCTTCAAGGGTAAATTGGATAGATTTACAATTTACTTCCATTGGTTTAGATGAAATCTTAGAGATACCTATTGATGGGATTGAGTACTTTAATACTCATCACAGAATAAGTTATAAGGATTTTTCTTCTGAGGGTTTTGAGAAGATTTTCACTCAAGGAAACTCTTTTGTCAACTTAGTCAAGAGAGAGACAAATGTGTTTAGTTTTGAGCATCGTATTCTTCATCATATGTGCACTAACATCTCCATCCCCACTGAAGGCCATAAAACTATTGTCACGTTTATGCATATGTTTCTTATGTATTTGTTGGTGAAGAGAATCCGGGTGGATTTTGGTTATATAATGGCACACCACATGATGGCTACCATTGAGAAGAGCAAAGGTGTTCCCAAAAGCTTACCCTATGGACGGTTGTTAACCAAAGTCTCAAAATATGTGCCTAAGTTCAACTTTGCATCCTTTAAAAGAATGCAGGCTTTATGTCTCAATGGCACATGAGACTTGAAGAAAAATATGACTCCGGAAGAGATCTCTGTGGCAACAAAGGAGACAGCAAGGTTGATGGGAAAAGAACCACCGATAATTCTTCATGAAGGCATTTTTGCTAGCGATTTTGAAACAGATGAAGGTGAGGACTCCCAAGGTGTGAAAAAACCACTTCATCTAGATGAGGAAGAAGACGTTCCTCCTGAGGCCCCAGATTTGAAGAAGGCAAAAGGTAAAGAAAAAGTTGGAGAGGAAAACGTATCCACTCCACATCCTGCAATCTGGGGTGCCCTGGAAGAAATCTCTTCTCAGATTGGCTCGATATTCAGCACTTTTGACAATCACTTCAAGACGCTTCATTCCAAGATCGACGACTTGGCATCAAAAGTGGAGTACCATGGCATCGAGATCATCAACATCAAATATCATCTAGAGGCACTGCATGGCATTCCGGTTGATATTTCTACACCGCCACCTTCACGTGATATGCCCCCGCCTGATGAGCCGCATGCTGGACCGTCCTTTTCCATAGCTAAAGTTTATATGCGACGGCCTAGGAGATAGTGTTTTTCTGTCTTTCTTATACTTTTGATTTGTCTAGACACTTTATCTCTCATTTGTATCTTTGAATACTCTATTTTTATATGCATTTCTTTTTCCCCATGATGACTCCTTGGTAGTTGATGGATCTTATTGTTTAATTGACTTAGCTCTATCATTTCTATCCATTCTTTTTGAATAATGACAAAGGGGAGAAAAATTACTGTTAATTGCAATATATAAATGTTATGAAACTAACCTTGTGTTTCAGAAATTTTGAGATGAACTTAAATGTTCAATCTCATCAAAATCAAGAGAAAGAAGAAGCAGCTCTAAAAGGTTAAGTATGTCTATCCTTGGTTTAAAATTTATGTATTTCTAAGTTTATGCTATATTGAGATTGAAGGAGAATGGGAATTGTGTGTTGATGGCCGGGTTGGCCTTTTGTGTGATTTTATATGATATATCTCATCTCTTTTTTGCATTGTTGAGTTTATGTTGCAAAAATGGTTTTTATAAGAGTTACAAAGGAAACTCTGTCAAAATTTTTACAAAACTGATGCATATTGATAAGGGGAGCTTTATAAATGTTTTTATAGCCTATCTATATGTTATTAGTTTTGGAAGGAAGGAGGATACGGAGGTTGGTGGAAAAATAGGCTTTTTAAGCCTATATAAGCTAGGAAGTGATCTCATATACTTACAATGAATCTTTTCATCTTGAGATCCAATAATTGTTCGAAAATTGTTTCATTCAATTTCTTGATATCATCAAACTAATTGGTTATATGCTATATGTGATATCTTACAAATACCTAGCATATTGTAAAGGGGAGAGTTTTTAAAAGTTTCATTACATATTATATAAACTCTTCCTTACATTGAATCCTTCCACTTAATTGTTTTATCCTTCACTTTGCGTCAATATTTGTTATCATAAAAAAGGGGGAGATTGAAAGCTCTAATGCTTTTAATGTCTTAATTTTGATTAAATGACAAACATTGATAATGACTAATGGCTTTATTGTATTAGTGATGATCTTTTAGGATTCATATATCTAATCCATGCAAGATCGAAGTTTCAAATCTTCAGGAAAGAGCTTTTGATGTCAAGCATTGAAAATAAGCGTTTCTGGATTAGATAGGATCTAGAAGTGTAGTATTATTTCTTTATTTATCTTTAGATATCTCTAGGTCTACCTCTATGAGTAATAAGTTCTATAGGTTGCTCAATAAAAGTGAAATAATTTTCAAAATGCATTTCATTTAGATAAAACATGAGTTGGGTATTTGAAATGATTTTCAAAATATATGCACATACTTCAAAATTCATAAAATGTATTTCACAAACTCTTGGAGTTGTTTGGAAACTTGTTCTGCATAGTTTTAATGCATGTGTGGACGACCATAGATCATGCGGTCGACCAGACCTCTCAGAGTATCGTCCGCTGAATATACAGAGCTCTCTGGAACACTTGCTGATGATGGAGCGGTCGACCGGACTTCTCAGCTCATCGTCCGCAGTTTGTCCAGAGTTCTCTAGAACATTTGCGGATGATGGTGCAGATGACCCTTCTGATATGCGGTCGACCGCACTTCTCCTGAGTGGGATTCAAACAGCCATTTTTATGACCGTTGGTGCATACATATAAATACCCAATTGTTTAAAAAACTCATTAATACGACTTTTTAGCAAAAATCTGATTCATAGAACATCTGGAGATTATTTTGAAACCAAATCATAACATTCATATTGTGAAATTCATCAAAGTGGGATTCATACTAAATCATTGGGGTTCTTGAGCAACTTAGAAGAAAATATTACTCAAAGAGGTATTTATGCTTTATATTGATATATCTTCACATTAAGGTGATTTCTATATCAAACTATTAATTTTCATATCTTGATTGCTTTGTTCAAGGTTGCATTGAGCTTAAAACTCTAAGGGCTAGAGTGAGCCTTGAATCATAGAAAATTGTGATTGTATTTAGAGTATCTTTTTCATTAATTGCTGTAACAGAGATAGGTGTGTAAACAAGGTTATATTGTAAAACTCAAAGTGTTGACTGAAACTTGATTGGTTAAGAGGTTTGTGTTGTAAAACCCTAAGGGAATTGAGTGAGCCTCTATTGTATTCTCTCTTACTAAATTAGTGAAAGGTTTTGTGAAATCCTTGAGTAGATAGCTCAAGGTAGTGGATTAGGTTTTGTTGGATAAATCGAACCACTATAAATCTTTGTGTTCTTTGCCTATTTCTTGAACTCTTTATTTCACACTTTATTTGAGCACCAAGTGTTTGATATTTGTTATCTTAGAAAGCCTGTTTCTTTTAAATTAGAAAAAATCGGTTAAAAATCTAATTCACCCCCTCTTAATTTTTTCAAATACCCTACAAGCTATAATATCTTAGTTAATGAATTAACATGTTTCCACTCATTCAAAAATCAAATTAGATTGATCTGTTAAAGATTCTTTTAAGGTCTTTGTCTAAGAGGAAACCATTAAACCTAATCAGGGCATTATCTCTTTCAACTGAAGTGAAATTGTGGATCCTACGTTGAACTTGCAAAAGCTTATTATATCAAAGCCTATATAAGAAATAATCAAATGGCAACCATTCTCAAATAGGAAAGAGACACATAGAACATTAACTAAAAACAATAGTACTTTGATTAAGACACATGATTAACAGAATCTTAAGCAACTAAACCCAACTATCATTTTCAATTATGCTAAATTTTAGAAATATAGAGTAGTTGGTGGGCACCATTCTATATTTTGTATTCTATATATTTGTGAAAAACGTTCTATAGTGTGACATATGTGGCACACAACAAACAATCAATATATGTATACTAAGTTAGACTGGTGGAGTCAAATATATAATACATTTTGAAGAAGTTAATAATTTAGTACTTTTATTCATTTCAAAGGGTGCTCGGTTACAGCTATTATTTGGAAAAAGATTTGTGTTCACAATTGAAATTGACATTTTATTGGACATATGCAGTGTATATTTTTATGCCACATTTGCTAATCTTGTCCTACTAGCCAAAATATGCACAAAGTTGGGTATATATAGGCCACTTAAAAGAAAAAGGATTGCCATAAGAGACAAGGTTCTTTTTCACCTTCTTTGAGAATTGTTGTAAATCCACTGCCACAAAAAGAAAAAGAAAAAGAAAAGCTCCAATACTTTTATGGAATTGACTCTGCATCACTTTATCATCCAACAAAATCGATCAGTCCGATAATTATTTTTGTCCTGTCTTAACACTGTTTCATTTAATTGGCATGGCCAAGTAAGAACATTGTATGTAATCGACAAAGTTGGAGTAGCAGTTGACAAAATAAAAATCATACATGCAAAAGAAACAGGATTAGGTTCATCTCTATCTTGGCTCTGATCAAATGATCTTTGAGAATCTTTCATTTTCATGGGAATTAGAAAAGACAAATAACATAATATTGGGATAATTTATTTAAATTTTAATTTCAATATAAATTATAAAACTCGTCATTACAACTCACTAAAAGGATAGGGATTGGTTTTAGAACTTGTGCTCTTCCCTCTACTTCTAAAATGAAAATTTGTTCATATGCCAATGCATGCATTCAACAAATAATTCCAATTGTAAATTCTCATTGTCTAATCTGAATTATTATTCCCCTTATTGCTTTACTGAAGAAAATTATGACCACAAAATATGAGAAGACAAAATTTGTACCAAAAAATGGTCCTCTATAGTTATCAGCTTACTCTGCAGCGTAAAAATTAAGATAATGATTTGATGATTTTTAATACAGCTTCATAGCAATAATCTTGGATCATGTAAAAATGCATGCATGGAAATTTTGGCAAAAAATATTCTATGTGCTATGCGAAACCAGGCTTCTGACGCAGTTTCTATAAAACCACCTCTGAATATCTTGCAAGTTGTTGACTCAAAAAACAATTTAAAGTCTTGCAAGTTGATTTATTTAATGCCTTTCACTAATTATTTACGGCTGGATCCACAAAACTCTTGTGTGCGTGTATATATAAATAGCCCTCCATTCTTTCTTCCGAATAATATATGTATATAATATAAAAAAATTGTTATGAGCTAAGTTGATGTAATCTTTATGATTCTACAAATTTAATTTATATAAGAATTTTTTATATATATGCATTTATCTAAGGTCGAAACCAAAAATATAAAATTAGTTAGCATCAAGATATATCAATTTAATGTTTTATGGTGAGAGAATTGTCATTTAAAACTTATCTCTTCAAGACCCTACAAATTGTATTTTAACCATCCTATTCAATTGTCCTGCTCCGTTTAAGTCCCACCATGGTCCATGGACATACACATTAATGTCATCGCTCTCAAACTTTATCAAATAATTGAAATGGGGACAATAAAGTAGGGATGGGATGGGATGAAAATCGCAAACTGGATCTGCAAAGAAGAGAACAAAATGATCTCCCCCTACCACCAATACCCCACATGAATAACTTTTATCTCCATGCAAATTCTTGGGTGGAATCCACTCCTAGTACCACTTTTCTTGATGATGTTACCAAATCCAATTGAGCAGTGTACTTTAGTGTGTGCGTGTATATATATATATATATATATATATATATTCTTTTAATGATTGAATGAACTAGAAAACTTGTCTGTAGGTAACTCGCAAGAATTTCTAAAAATGAAAAAGAAATCAGTGTGCAAACAAGAGAAAATAAAAAGTAATTAGAAAATCTAAATCAATCACTTCCTAATTACAAGTCATTCTCTGACTTTTACAGATAAGATGTTGCTGTTTTTGTAGCCTATAGTTTACCTAAATTAATTAAAATAATTAGGAAAGCACTCATTCATTAGCTGGCATGTTTTTAGCTTAACCCATATTTAATTAGTTGAGTTAAATTAAATATCTAATCCAGGCACTTGTAGACACGTGCTTTGGTTTAGATTAGAAGTACGCATGCACGTACTTCATACGTAGATTTATGGCTTTAACGTTATTTAACAAACAAGGAAGGTACATCTCACTCACAGACTCATACAGTACTGTCCAAGGAATGCTCTTTCTGAGAAGCACCTATGCTACTTTACCAGATAATTAATGGAAAAGATAAATTAAAACTAACGGTAGCCAGCTGGTTTTGTGTACTTTTGATTAAAATATTTTGCATTATACTTTTTTTGGTCAATTTTTTAAAATGCATTTAATTAAATTTTTTTTCATTAATTATAAAATATTTTATTAGATTATTATGAATGTTATTTTCGAATTTAACTCTAATTTATTGAAAGAGAAAGAAAAAATAAATATTTTATTTTTCAAGAAAAATTAAAATAAATATATAGTGAAAAATAAAATAAATTTTTAATCAGTATAAAAATATCTTATAAAAATAAACGAAAAGGGACAGAAAGAGTAATTAATGAGAAGTTTGTTAGGAAATAAGTACTCTCTCTCCCTCCAGCCTAATTTTCTTTCTTTTTTTTAATCTTTCTCCAATTATAGTTTACTTTTTTTTCATTAAAATTTAAAAATATAAATTATTTTATAAATATCTAACATATCCTTATTTAATACCCTTTATTATTATAAAAATCATTTCAAAACTATTAGAATGTTAAACATCAAGTTAAATATTATCTTATACATAAATAGAGTGTTTGCTTTATACATTTTATAAAAAATAATTGATGGAGTATTCATGTGGTATTTTAGTTCCCTAAAATAACTTCATTTATTATGTTATACTCTTTTTTGAAAATTTGAAACTAAACTATTTATTTTATCTCTCCATTTAAGAGTAGAGATAATATTGAAAACAATACACAAAATAAGATCTTATATTTTGAGACAAAGAATTTGCTTAAAAGATCTTATATTTTGTGATGAAAAAAGTATTTATTTTTTTTAAAATAAGAAAGAGGAGAGAGAAGAGAAAGAGAGAGAAAATAGTAATAAAGAAGGGAGAGGAGAGATAATAAAGAGAGAAGATAAATTTTATCCTGGAAATAAGAAAAATATGTGATGAAAAATAAGATTCACTACAAGAAAAATCAGATTTTGCGACACTCTTTTATAAGACGAATTGTCATTTTAGAGCCTTTTAAATGACAAACAAAGGGTCGTCATTCATAACTTAACTATAAACCACGAAGCGTCATATATATAACATATTTTACATCAGATTGTCGTATATGGTGCATGTTTATGCCGACCCCGTGATATAAATATGAGATTATATAACTATTCCCATTTTTATGACTATTGGTTGTAAAATATCGTTATATACAACAATCCGTTGTATAAGGGTTCCTTTTGTACTTTTAAAGAATACATAACAACATATAAATAAGAAAGTAAATTATGCTCAACTTATATAATTAAACATTCAATCAAATTTGTTAATATGTATAATGCATGAGTCTTAATTACATAATACATATATATGACCCTTGTTAATATTTTATATGAAAATAACAATTACCAATTGGATATTATTCAAAACAATTGTAAATGTTGTCTATATATATATATATATAATGTATTTATGATAATTTCTTACCATTAACAAGCCAATTAATTACTTTGTTAATCCATTTTTTTAAGGTAAAAATATTATTAGAGCGTGGAGTTATAAATTTACAAATTTAAAAAAAAAAAAAATCTAGATCAATAAGTTATAAAAAGACAATTAACTTATGAAAATGATTACGTTAAATAATTTCAAAATGGATATATGCATGGTTTAATGAACAAACTATAAAGAATTTTGCCTCAACACTTAACAACAAAAAAAGGCTCTAGTGCTCTACTCCTCTCTTGCGCAAATCCTAAAAAAATTGCCTTCCCGCCACCTTTGAAAATTTGTCTTCCCTTTATCCCGAAAATTCCCTTCTCTCGATTAGCATCCAGGCAAACATTGTGAACATTGAGGAAAACAACATTTTTGGAAGAGGTTGAAATCGTTGTCTTCATACTTAGTCCCCATTTATCTCTAATCTTGTCATTTTTCCTTAATTGCCCAAACATAGTGATATAGGCCCTCTAGGCGACCAGGCCTATGAATCAAAATCTCAACGGATTAGAAACCCTAATTACAAAAGGAGCGAGTTGAAGAAGATCATAATTAGAATCTAAAGAAAACTAAGGCCTTTAAACCCTAATTCAGAGACGCCACAAATGTTGATCACTTATTTGATAAGTCAGGTTCATACATTCAATCATGAACACAAGAAAACAAAAGCTAAGGCTTTTCCTAAATAATTCTTCTGAATTGATATTAATCTCCAAAAAATACATAGTTAATGTCCTTAAATAGAAAACACTTAAAAAAAACCCTAAACTGACTTGGGTCTGATTACAAGTAGATTGTGCCTAATTATTCTTTAACTAAAAAGTCTTTAAAACATAATCTGATAATTAGAATCTAAAAGCCCAAACGAAATTATGCATGATAATTATAACATAAAAGCCCAAAAATGAAAATTAAAGAAAAATTCTCTAATTAGCTCGTGCACTCTTGTTGATATTTCAGATTTAACCCTTGCACATATAGATATGTAGCCTTCCTTGGTGAAGCTTTGGAATCTTCAAGTTTTGCAACTTTTTTATATTGAACATCCATTATCAAATCTTGTAAAGTTTCTTTCATCCTCTTTGTCCTTGCCCTAGTCATTGGACCACCAATTCCATGTAGATGATCTACACAATATTTGAAATCATCAACTTACTTGGGAACTTCCTCGAAAGGATTCGTCCTCGAATCTCCTGCATAAAAAAAAGATAAATCAGCCACATTAAAAGTAGTGTTAGCATTACCATAATCACTTGGCAGATCCAGTTTGTAAGCATTTTCATTGGTTCTCTCCAAAACTTGAAAAATGCCATCTCCCCTAGGCTGCAATTTTGATTTCCTTTGTGAAGGAAACCTTTCCTTTCGTAAGTGCACCCAAACCCAATCTCCAGGTTGGAAAACAACTTTCAAGCGCCCCTTGTTGGCTTGCTTGGCATATTGCTCATTCCTCCTTTCAATGTTATCTCGAACCATTGCATGCAATTCCTTCACAAAATCTATTTTTTTTCTTTCCATCAATGCATGCTCATTAGCAGGTAAAGGGAAAATATCCAAAGGAGTTAAATTGTTAAAGCCATAAACAACCTCAAAAGGAGAATAGGAAAAAGTAGAATGAACAGTCCTATTATATGCAAATTCAATATGTGGCAAGCACTTCTCCCATTGCTTTAAGTTCTTTTCAATGATAGCACGCAACAATGTAGTGAGTGTCCTATTAACTACTTCATTTTGTCCATCTTGAAAGTCCTAAAGCTTTTAATGTCTTAATTTTGATTAATGACAAACATTGATGAGAACTAATGTCTTGTTTGTACAAGTGATAGAGTTTTTGGATTCATGATTTAATCCATGTAGGAACAAGATTTCAAGTCTTCAAGAAAGTATACAAGTCAAGACTATCAAAATTTGAAGACAAGCTTTTATTGGATTAGATAGGAACTAGAGGTATAGTTTTAGAGTTATATATTTTGATATCTCTAGTTTTACCTCTAATTGAGTCATGGTTCTAAAGGTTGCTCTATGAACTTAAAACGTTATTTCAAAATGTTTTTTATATGTTAAAATATGTTTTGTTATTTCGAAAACCATGCATCGTGATTTCAAAACTTAAATGGTTCATAAACTCTTGTTGGATTGATACCATAACTTATATGGTTGATTGAAATCATCATTTTTGTGTTAGAGTATTGTTGATACACAAATGAACATGTTTCAATCAACCTAAAGTGGTCCAGATATCGTCCACAAGTTAGTTTATTCTGTGGATGCATGTGCTGTCAAATTTGTTCATTTGTCAACTTGTGGACGACCATGAGGTCGATCACATGATGAAAATCATCATTCGAAGGTTGTCCAGTGAGCTTGCGGATGACCCATCTGATATGCGGTCGACCGCACTTCTCTTGAGTGTGTTTCCAATAGCTTCATTTTTTACCGTTGGGAACAAACCTTTGGAATTCTTTCTAAGAACAGTTTTGAGAAAAAACATTGTATATCTTGATCCTATAACATCTTAGAAACATTCCAAAATCCTTTCTAAACATCAATCTTGTTAAAATCATTCAATAAGGGTTTTTACATTCAAAGGTGAATTTTGAGCAATCTTGGCAAGCCATTACTCAAAGAGGTGATTGATTCAAATTGATATATCTTCACATTAAGGTGATATCTATCAAACTCTCTATCTCTTATTATTGTATAATCAAGGTTGTGTTTTAACTCAAGGGTTGAGTGAGCCTTGATTGGTTGAGAGGTTATTTGTAAAACCCTAAGGTGAATTGAGTGAGCCTTTTTTGTAATCTCATTTATTTGATTAGTGAAGAGATCTGGTAAATCCTTGAGTAGGTAACTCAAGGTAGTGGATTAGGTTTTGTTGGATAAACCGAACCACTATAAATTATTGTGTTCATTGCTCTAATTTCTGCATTTTATTTGAACACATTATTTCTCACACAACTAGCACGCCAAGTGTTTGATATTTGTTGTCAAATAGGTATTTTATTGAATTAGGTTGAAAAATTGGGTAAAAACCTAATTCACTCCCCTTTTAGGTTTTTCACATCTGTTTAAGGATGTGCAACAGTAGAAAACAAAAGTTTAATGCCTAATTTATTCCACAAAGTGCGCCAAAAATGATTTAAGAACTTAGCATTTCTATCACTGACAATTGTCTTTGGTAACCCATGCAAACGAACCACTTCCTTGAAGAACAAATCAGCAATATGTGTTGCATAATTGGTTTTAGAACATGCAATAAAGTGAGTCATCTTACTAAACCTATGAACAACAACAAATATGCTATATTTTCCACTTTGAGTCCTGGGTAATCCTAAAACAAAGTCCATAGATATATCAATCCAAGGTTGATTGGGCACAGGTAAAGGGGTGTACATTCCATGAGGTTTAACCTTAGATTTTGCTTGCCTACATGTAATACACTTATCACAAATAGATTGCACATCAAGCTTCATTTTAGGCCAATAAAAATGCTCACGCAAAATATCTAAAATCTCTTGAACTCCAAAGTGACCCATCAAACCTCCACCATGACTTTCCCTAACAAACATTTCACGAAAAGAACAAATAGGCACACATAGTTTATCTTTCTTGAAAAGAAAACCTTCATGCCTATAGAAATCACCAAATGCACACTTAGCACATGCATTCCATGCTTGGCTGAAATCAGAATCATTAGCATACAAATCCTTAAGCAATTCAAAACCAAGCAATTTAATTTGTAATGAAGTAAGTAATACATACTTCAAGGACAATGCATCAGCCACAACAGTTTCCTTCCCATGCTTGTACTTGATTACATAAGGAAACGTTTCTATGAACTGTAGGCACTTAGCATGTCTCTTATTAAGCTTACCTTGGGTCTTCAGAAACTTCAAACTCTCATGATCAGAATGAATAATGAATTCCCTTGGCCACAAGTAATACTGCCATGTTTGTAGAGTTCTCACTGATGTATAAAACTCATTGTCATAAGTAGGATAGTTTAATGCTGCCCCACTTAACTTTTCACTAAAGTAAGCAATAGGTTTGGAATTTTGCATCAAAACAACCCCTATTCCAATCCCAAATGCATCACATTCTATTTCAAAAGCTTTGTCAAAGTTAGGCAAACTCAGCAAAATGTTAAAAACATTTTCATGCACTTCATCCCACTTAAAAACAACATTCTTTTTAACAAGTTCATTCAAAGATGCAGCAATAGAACTGAAATTCTTAACAAGTCTTCGATAAAAACTTGCCAAACCATGAAAACTTCTCATCTCGTTTGTATTCTTAGGTGTAGGCCAATTTCTTATTGCCCTTACCTTCTCTTCATCTACACTTATTCCATGTAAACTAACAACATATCCAAGAAACACAACTGATTCCATGCAAATGAAGAATTTTAAGAATTGAAATCAAGAATAAGAAGGATAACTTTCCTTGGATTTCTCCCGATAGTAGTTCCTCGGTATTCTTGAAATCTCATCCAAAAACATTCCAAAATAAACTCTAAAAATTCCTAAAAATACTTAGGATCTATTACAAAATATTGGAAAGAAAATTTGACAGAGTTTTTGGTTGTAGAAGGTTGTACAAACATAGTAAATTTTGTGTCCAAATTATAGAAATTTACAGGGGCAAATTTGGAATAAAAATAAATAAAATATGACAAAAATAAAAGTAGTGGGAGACAAAGTGGAGTTTCTGAAAAGTTGGGGTAAAACGCATCAGCCACCACGTGTTGACATCTGATTGGTCTAAAGTTTAACACACTGATCACCATCCGTTTTGCGCGTGTTGGCACGTGCCTCACCTTTGGCAATGGCGAGATGTGTTCAGATTCAGCCACATCGCCATCTTCTATGTCTGACATATGTTCTCGCCATTTGTTTCTTGCGTCTGTGAAAGCCGAGTTCCACATGTCGTTCTCTGATTCGTTCTCTGTGCTGACGTAGCACCTTTTGTACATGTGGCACTGCCACGTGCCATCCACTGTAGCAATTTTTTTTAACAAAAACACAATAAATATCTAAAAACACTATAAACAAAAAATATTAGTAGAAAATGTAAAATAATCATAAAATAACATAAATTAAATGAAATGAAACACAAATAACATAATAAAATTACATAAAAATACATCTATTTTTTTGTTTTATCATGAGAATGCTAATTTCGATAAGTCCTATAGATATCTGGATTGGATTTGAAGCACATAAAGGGGGTTTATCTGGACACTTTAGCATATCTAAGACTTTAGATGTTTTGCAAGAGTATTTATTTTGGCCTAATAGGCGAGCGGATGTTTCTAAGTATTGTGCTAATTGTATTACATGTTTGCAAGCTAAGTTTGAAATGCATCAACATGGTTTATACACACTATTGTTTGTGTCACATGCATGTTGGATAGATTTTATTATTGGTTTACCTAAAACCATATCTGGATTTGATAGCATATATGTGATAATTGATAGGTTTTCTAAAATGACACATTTCATTCTTTGTCATAAAATTGATGATGCTTCACGTGTTGCTAATTTGTTCTTTAAAGAAATAGTTCGTTTGCATGGTATGCTTAAGTCTTTTGTGAATGATAGAGATGCTAAGTTTTTATCTTACTTTTGGAAAACTGAGGTAATGTTTAGTACTACTTGTCATTCACAAATTAATATATAGGAACTAAATTAATGTTTAGCACTACATGTTATCCATAGACGGATGGACAAACTGAGGTAAAGAATAGAATTTTGAGACAATTGTTGAGAGCTATCATTAAAAACAATATGAAATCTTGGGGTGATTGTTTACCTCATGTACAATTTTCATATAATAAGAGTATATTCATCTACTCATTATTCACATTTTGTGATTGTTTATGGCTTTAATCTTTCAACACGATTAGATTTATCTCATTTACCATTGGAGGAACAAGTTAATTTTGATAGAGCTAAAGAGGTAGAATATGTGCAAAAAATTCATTAAACAGTCAAGCAAAATATTGAGAAAAGAAATCAACAAGTGATTACTCAAAGAAATTATTGAAGAAATAAAGTGATTTTTGAGCCTTGTGATTGGGTTTAGTTGTATTTATGCAAGGAAAGGTTTCCTATGCAAAAGCGTTCAAAGCTTCAACCAAGAGGAGATGTGATACGATCATTGTTTATCTATCAAACAAGACCTGTAATAACCTCTTGATATTATTACCCAAAGATCATGAATTGGAGCATTTAGTTATCAAATAACTAAGAACCCTAATTATAAGGTAGTGAAATTCTTAAAGAATTTCAAAACAAAGCTCGCACAAGAACTTTAAGAGAAAACTCAAAATTATATTCAAAATTTCCAATCTAAATAGTTCAAATTACACACACACACACACACACACACACATATATATATATATATAAAAGAAAGAATTCAAATCATTGTTTGATTAGGAAACTTTCTTTATTCAAAAAGGAAACCAAATAACATAATAAATCTATTAGGATACCAAATCTAATAACATACACTACAAAAAAGCTACTATAAACAACCATTGTATTAGGGGAGGAGTCGTCATATATACTATAAACGACGACCATACTACAGTCTTTTGCCCATTGCAAAAAAAATGCACTGTATATTAAACAACGGTTTTTGGATCGTTGTATTTGTTATTACAAGGGTAAGAACGACTGTTTTTATGAACCGTAGTAAATAGATGCCAAAGACTAGTGGGATATAACCAATCTTTTGCAACACTAAATACAACCGTTGTATATATAAGTAATTATAAACAATGGCTAAAAGCTCTAAAGTTTTTAATATCTTAATTTTGATTAGTGATAAACATTGATGAGAACTAATTGTTTAAGTGTTCAAGTGATACCATTTTAGGATTGAATTGTCTAATTCATTCAAGCTCAAAGTTTCAAATTTTCAAAGAAGATCACACTTTATCAAGTGTTGAAGACAAGCGTTTTTGGATTAGATAGAAACTAGATGTTTTAGTTTTAGATATTGATATAATTTATATATCTCTAGTTTATCTCTATGAGTAATAATTCTATGGGTTGCTCAATGAACTTAAAATGTTTTTCAAAATGAGTTTTATAAATTAAAATATGACTTGAGTATTCGATTCCACAACTTTTAAAGTTGATTGGAATCTTGAATTACATGATTGGTGTTTTGTGCAGTTGACCTAACTACATATGTGGTTGACCACATCGTTCATACAATTGACCAGACACTCAGATCATTGTCTGCACATTGTCCAAAACACTCTAGTATACTTGCAGATGATGGTGCATACGACCAGCGCGGTCGACTGCATGACTCTTGAGTGAGATTTCAACAATAATTTTTATGATCGTTATAACACATAAATACCTATATGTTTGAAAAACTTAAAAGAATCATTTTCTGAGCAAAAAATTGATGTACATTCATTATAGAATATTTTAGAAACATTCTCAAAGTCTTTCTAAATATCTACATTGTGAAAATCATTCAAGAAAGATTTCATACATTTAAATGTGTTCCTAAGCAATCTTGTGAAGTTATTACTCAAAGAGATCATTGAACTACATTTTGATATATCCTCACTACATTTTGATCAATTCATTTATTTATTTGTTGCTTAAAACTCTAAGGGTTAGAGTGAACATTGAATTGAAGATAATTGTGATTATCTTGTTTGTGTGTATTTCATTAATTATTGTATTGAAGATTGTAGTAGAATTAATGTTGTATTGTAAAACTCTAGGAGTTGAGTGAACCTTGTTTGGGTGAGAGGTTTTGTATAAAACCCTAAGATGAATTGGGTGAGCATATTTTGTAATCTCTTATACTTGATTAGTGAAAGGTTTTGTGAAATCCTTGAGTAAATAACTCAAGGTAGTGGAGTAGGCTTTGTTAGACAAACCGAACTACTATAAATCATTGTATTCCTTATTTTATTTCTGTATTTTACTTTAACACATTATTACACACACAAACTGCACCCAAGTGTTTGATTTCTGTTATCATTGAAGTACATAGTTGAATTAGGCTGCAAAAATTGGATAAAACCTAATTCATCCCCCTCTTAGGTTTTTCAATTGGTATCAGAACATGTTTTCTTGTTTAAGGCTTAACCAGCTAAAAGCAAAGATTCTATGGCACATCTAAACAACACTATGATGGTAGAAGGTTACTCTACCACTAGACCACTTTTGTGGAATTGTACAAATTACAATTTTTGGAAGAATAGAGTTAGAATCTATATTTTCACTCTTAATTATGAATTGTGGAATATAGTTGAAAATGATCTTTATGTTCCCTTTAAAGTTGTTGATGGAGTCAAGATTGACAAAAATTTTGAGGAATTTGATGATAATGATAAAAAGAAAATGACTCTAAAGTTTCTTATGCACTTGATATGAATGAGTACAACATGGTAAGATACTATGAATCTACACATGAGATGCGGAGACTACTTGAAGTAACTCACGAAGGTATAAACCAAGTAAAAGAGACAAAACTTGGTATGCTTACAACTTACAAAGAGAGTATAAACTTTTCTCTATGAAATCCAATAATTAATTATATGTTTATTCGTTTTACTAACATTATTAACGGTTTTAAAGTGTATAGTAAGATATTCTCTAGGTGAGCAAAACATGAAAATACTCAATGTTCTACCAAAGGCTTGAGAAGGTAAACCACAGCTATATTGGAAATTCACTACTTCAAGAAGAAACCAGTGGAAGAGCTTATTGGATAATTTATTAACCATGAAATAAGGATGAAATGACTAAATGATTAAAAAGTAGAAGACAAGAAAAAAAGATGAATTACTCTCAAAGTTAAAGAGAACAATGGTGGTGAATCTTCTAGTGATGAGAAAAAATGGATGAAGAGAGATGACTTTTGTCATGAAAAACTTCAAGAGAATGTTTAAGAAGAGGTACTTCAACAAAAACAATAAGAAGCCATCTACATCCACAAGTAACAATACAAGGCAATGCTATGAATGTGAGAGTCTCAATCACTTCAAAGTGGAATGCCCAAAGCTAAAAGAGAATGAAAATAAGTACAAGTCCAAGAACAAGAAATGACTTTGAAGAATAAGAAGGAAGTGAGGATGAAGAATAAACAGAACATGCAAACCTTTGTTTCATGGCCATTGAAAATGAGGTAATTACTTCAAAATTCTATTTGAAGTAATGATAAATGTGATATATTTGATAAAGATGAATTTATTTCTAATCTTTATCAAAAACTGAAAAAGATTATCAAGAAAAACAAAGTCTTGAACTATCAAGTAAACAAGTTATCTTTAGAGAACACTAGACTTATAGATGAAAATGCCTTGTTTTCTTCAAAAAATTATCTTGATGAGAATATTCTTGACTTAAATAATAAGGTCAAATTTCTTGAAAATGCTAATATTGACCTTGTTGGTAGAAATAAAAAGCTAAATGATATGATTAGTGATTATAATGTCATGAAAATGAGAATGAATGGCCATCATTGGTAGGGATAATTTGAACAAATTACTTGGTGTACTTATGATGATGTATCACGCACACACAAGAACATTTTACATGCACATCACAGAACACTTCATACATATCTTTCACATACATCTAACTTCTTCTAGAATATATTGTACTTATTGTGGCAAATTTGGTAATAAATGACTAGATGCTATGTGAAGAAGAATATTGAGAATGGTGCTAAGAGTACATGGGTAGTTAAAAGAACTAACTCCAATGAACCGAAGAGAATTTGAGTACCAAAAGACTTATTATCATATTTGGTGTTGTGGTCAAGTTGTCGTGTCAAGAGTAATTACTATATTTTAACCCAACACAATATGACATAACATGATACAATAAACACCTCTACATTTTTCTTAATAATTTGCAATATGTCCATATGTAAAAATAAATAATATTAACCAATTCAATTCATTTTGAAATCATGTAATTTTTTGTTTGGTGAATTTATCTAAAATTGAGGTATGTTTATCTTCACTTGTTGAGTTAGCCTATTAAATAGTCTATCAGGAGAAGATAGCCTTGTTGACTATGTCATTGATATGTTACATAACAAAATGTGTATTAGAGAATAAAATTTGAAGGCACTATTAATATATATATATATAAGTTACAAGTATTTAATGTTTTTTACATAAGCACGTATTGCAAATTATTAAAAAATTACAATATTTTTTAAAAATAGAATTTGAAGAAAAATACTAACTTAACTATCTTTAAAAAAATTGGGAAACAGTTAGGCTATCTTTGGCTAAGAATTTATCCTAACTCGTTCAACTTAGTCTAGTCTTCTTGACAGTCTTACATGCCACCTATTTTTAAAAATAGAATATGAAATATATATATATATATATATATATATCCATCTTAAAAGAATTTGGAAGAAGGATGATATTTTTTTTCACATTGAAAATTGTAGAAAATTTAAGAAGAAAAATGAAAATGAGAATGAGTGGCACTAAGAGTGCTGAATTGGAGAATAAAAAAAATGAATGAATGTGATTAGTCATTGATTCAGTACTCTTGCCACCGAATTCACCCATTTCTGGAAGCCTACTATATAGAAACCTATTTCTAAAAACCTTTTAAGAAATGACTCAATTTTTGGTAAAAGCTTGATCTGTTTGTACTATGGGGATGAATGGGAGCGAGCTGTGCAAAATTACCAACATTTATGTCTAGCCTTGCATAAAGGGTATCTAATTGAGTTTGGAAACTGTCACGCATCTCGCTCTTCTCTCTTTCAAAATGAGCCTCCATCTCTTCTCATTCACATTTTCTTTCCTCTCTCTCTCTCTCTCTCTTTTTGTAACTGTTGTTGCACCTCCATATGCATTTTGTCCACTTGTTCAACAATGTTTGATGCTAAACACTCCTTCAAATATGTTGCAGTAGATCCCATCCTCATTCATCTTACATGGCCCCTTCGATCTGTCTTAAGAGTGGTCACGAAAATCTTATTCTTGCCATCTGTCATTCTCTCCTCTTCAAGCAACCTATCCACCTTTGAATCCATTTGTGACTAAAATTTAAAATCATCCATAAAGACAAAACATTATGTTTGTATTAATTTAATATAAGAAATGGAAGAGATAATGAAAATAATTGATAAAAATATATTACAATGATATCCGATGTGTCGTCCTCACAAGTTTCATATTTCATTTTCCTTGTCTTAACGAACACATCATATTGTGAGACAGACTTTCCTTCACTTGACATATTGTTTTAAAAATAGGGAGAAATTATTAAGTTCATGAAAGAAGTGAGCAAGTCAATCTGTAGTTCAAAAAGTACAAGCTAGACCTCATTTTGAATTTATCAGAATAGTCTTATTCCTGTCAAAAGGCAAAATATTTCACATGCTTAATTTGCATAATTTTGTGTAGGCTCATCCTACATAATTAATTAGCAATATAAAAATATATATTAGCAAAATTCTGTGATGAAAATCAAACACATTAAAAGTAACACTAATATTACCATAATCACTTGGCAGATCCAACTTATAGGCATTATCGTTGATTCTCTCCAAAACATGAAAAGTGCCATCTCCACTGGATTGCAATTTTGATTTCTTTTGTAAAGAAAACCTCTCCTTACGCAAGTGTACCCAAACCCAATCTCCAAGTCGGAACACAACTTTCAAATGCCCCTTGTTGGCTTGCTTAGTATATTGTTCATTCCTCCTTTCACTGTTGTCTTGAATCCTTGCATGCAATTCCTTTACAAAATTTGCATTTTTCTTTCTATCAAGATTAGCATTCTCATTAATTGGTAAAGGATAAATATCCAAAGAAGTAAATGGTTAAATTCATAAACAACCTCAAAAGGAGAATAGGAAGAAATAGAATGAACAGTCCTATTATATGTAAACTCAATATGTGACAAATACTTCTCTTGTTGCTTTAAGTTATTTTGAATGATAGCACGCAACAAGGTAGTGAGTGTCTTATTATTTACTTAAGTTTGACCATCCGTTTGAGGATGTACAATAGTAGAAAATAAGAGTTTAGTGTCTAATTTATTCCACAAAGTGCACCAAAAATGAATTGAGAACTTAACATCTTTATCACTGACAATTGTCTTAGGTAACCCATTCAAACGAACCACTTCCTTGAAGAACAAATCAACAATATGTGTTGCATAATTGATTTTATAGCATGCAATAAAGCGAGCCATCTTACTAAACCTATCAACAACAACAAATATGTTATCATTTCCACTTTGAGTCCTGGACAGTCCTAAAGTAAAATCCATAGATATATCAATCCAAGGTTGATTGGACACAGGTAAAAAGGTATACAATCCATGAGGTTTAACCTTAGATTTTGTTTGCCTACATGTAATACATTTATCACAAATAGATTGTACATCATGCTTTATTTTAGGCCAATAAAAATGCTCACACAAAATATTTAAAATCTTTTAAATTCCAAAGTGACCCATCAAACTTCCACCATGACTTTCCCTAACAAGCATCTCATGTACCTCCTGGACAAATCCCATGCTTGTACTTGATTATATAAGGAAACGTTTCTATGAACCCCAACCACTTAGCATATATCTTATTAAGCTTACTTTGAATCTTCAGGAACTTCAAGCTCTCATGACTAGAATGAATAATGAATTCCCTAGGTCACAAGTAATGTCGTCATGTTTGTAGAGTTCTCATTAATGCATAAAGCTCCTTATCATAAGTAGGATAATTTTAATGCGGCCCCAATTAGCTCTTCACTAAAGTAAGCAATAGGTTTGGAATCCTATATCAAAATAGCCCCTATTTCAATCCCAAATGTATCACATTCTATTTCTAAAGTTAGGCAAACTCAGCAATGGTGCATTAGTTAGCTTATGTTTCAAAGTATTAGAAGTCTTTTCATGCATTTCACCCCGCTTAAATACAATATTCTTTTTAACAAAGTTCATTGAAAAGTGTAGCAATGGAAATGAAATCCTTAACAAACTTTTGATAAAAAACTTGTCAAATTATGAAAACTTCTCACTTTGTTGGCATTCTTAGGTGTAGGCCAGTTCCTTTTTGCCCTTACGTTCTCTTAATCTACACTTATTCACTGCGAACTAACAACATATCCAAGAAACACAATAGATTTCATGCAAAACGTGTACCTTTTAAGATTAGCAAGCAATTGGTGCTCTCTCAACACACTAAAAATAGCATGCAAATGTTTTACATATTCATCCAAACTTTTGATATATACTAAAATATCATCAAAGTAAATTACAACAAATTTTCCCATAAAATCACACAAGACATGATTCATTAATCTCATGAATGTACTATGTACTAGTTAAACCAAAAGGCATTACTAACCACTCATGCAATTAATGTTTAGTTTTAAATGCAGTCTTCCATTCATCTCCCTCTTTCATGCAAATATAATAATATACATTCTTTAAATCTATCTTAGAAAATAATTTAGAGCCATGCAATTCATCTATTGTATCATCTAATTGAGGGATAGGGTGTCTATACTTTACCGTTATCTTGTTAATGGCTCGACAATCCACACACATGCGCCATGCTCCATCTTTCTTTGGAACTGAAAGCCCTAAAGCTTTTAATGTCTTAATTTTGATTAATGACAAACATTGATGAGGACTAATGTCTTATTTGTACAAGTGATAGAGTTTTGGATTCATGATTTAATCCATGCAAGATCGAAGTTTCAAATCTTCAGGAAAGAGCTTTTGATGTCAAGCATTGAAGATAAGCGTTTCTGGATTAAATAGGATCGAGATGTGTCGCATTATTTCTTTATTTATCTTTAGATATCTCTAGGTCTACCCCTTTGAGTAATAAGTTCTATAGGTTGCTCAATAAAAGTTAAATGAGTTTCAAAATGCATTTCATTTAGATAAAACATGAGTTGGGTATTTGAAATGATTTTCAAAATACATGCACATCAAAATTCATAAAATATATTTTGCAAACTGTTGAAGTTGTTTGGAAACTTGTTCTGCATAGTTTTAATGCATGTGTGGTCGACCTAACAAAAGTGTGGACGACCACAGATCATGCTGTCGACCAGACTTCTCAGAGTATCGTCCACTGTATGTCCATAACTCTCTGGAACACTTGCGGATGATGGAGCGGTCGACCGGACTTCTGAGCTCATCGTCCGCAGGTTGTCCAGAGTTCTTTGGAACATTTGCGGATGATGGTGCGGACGACCCTCCTGATTTGCGGTCGACCGCACTTCTCCTGAGTGGGATTCAAACAGCCATTTTTATGACCGTTGGTGCATACATATAAATACCCAATCGTTTAAAAAACTTAAAAACACTACTTTTTGAGCAAAAATCTGATCCTAACACTTAATAGAACCTCTGGAGATTATTTTGAAACCAAAACATAACATTCATATTGTGAAATCCATCAAAGTGAGATTCTTACAAAATCATTGGGGTTCTTGAGCAACTTACAAGAAAATATTACTCAAAGAGGTATTTATGCTTTATATTGATATATCTTCACATTAAGGTGATTTCATATATCAAACTCTTCTTATTCATATCTTGATTGATTTGTTCAAGGTTGCATTGAACTTAAAACTCTAAGGGTTAGAGTGAGCCTTGAATCATAGAAAATTGTGATTGTATTTAGTGTATCTTTTTCATTAATTGTTGTAATAGAGATAGGTGTGTAAACAAGGTTATATTGTAAAACTCAAAGTATTGAGTGAACCTTAGTTGGTTAAGAGATTTGTGTTGTAAAACCCTAAGGGAATTGGGTGAGCCTCTATTGTATTCTCTCTTACTATATTGTTGAATTAGGTTTTATTACTATATTCTCTATTGCAAAACTCTTAGGTTTTTCAGGAACTAAGATAACAGGAATTGTATGAGCTAAAACTTTCCCTTACAAATCCCTTTTGCAACAGTTCATCTACTTGCCTTTATATCTCTTTTGTTTATTTTGGATAAGTTCCATAAATTGGTCTGTTAGGTATGGTAAAACTAGGTAGAAAGTCTATTTGATGCTCAATGCCTCTAGAAAGAGGTAATTCGTGAAGATTTTCAAAGTTCTGGAATAAAGTCGCAACAACACTGGGCAAAGATGAGTTAAGATCGTTAGTAGAAAGATAAACATCATTGTACATAAGTACAAGTGTTGTTTTCATTGCCATCATTACACTCTTAACCTCATGTTTTTTTTGCAAAAACACTCATTCTTTTGCCAGCCTCTTTTTCTTCCTCCCTATTTTCTCATTTTTGTTCAGTTTTCTCTTTATTCTTTTATCAGTCTCACTCACTCACTCTCTTTTTATTTTATTGTTCATATTTATTTGTCTCTCTTTTTTCATTCTCTTGCTATTCTAATAGAGTCTTCGTAAGCTTGCAATGGTTTGAGAGGGGCTAATACAACTTTTTGATTATTCATGACAAAATAATATCAATTTTTGTACCCATCATGCAACAACACCTTCCTATCAAATTGTCATGGATGCTTAAGCAAAATATAACTAGCATGCATAAGTGTCACATCACAAAAAACCTCATTCTCATACTTGTTAATTGAGAACAAAACCCAAACTTCTCCAGAATCATTTAACCATAGTAACTTGTGTGATTTTGGATGTCTCATGGTCTGCAATTTCAATTTTGAACCAACAAAATACTAGCAACATTAGTACAACTCCCACTATCAATAATTAGTGTGCATACCTTATCCTTCGCATGGCATCTTGCATGAAAAATATGTTTTTGTTGCTCATCACCCCCATCATCTTTACGTTGTATGTTTAATGCTCTCCTTGTAACCAACAAATCTCCATGTACTAGTTCTTCCACCTCAACATCAGAACCTTCCTCCAATTGTGGCATCTTATCATTACTTGAGCTAGCATTCTCAATTTCACCATCCACCCTTACAACCATAACCCTTTTGTTGGAATATTTTGAAGCAATATATCTGGATCCTTAGCACTTAAAACATTTAATATCACGTGACATAAAAAATGGTTTAGATTCAAATTTAATTTCAAATTTGCCTTTAGAAGGAATAGAAACTAAATTCTTCAACTTTGCTTCGTCTTTTGTTTTCAATGCAGATTTGTTGTCCTTCCAATTTTGATGAACCATATGATGAACTAGATCTGAATCTCTTTGCCTTGATTTTCTTTTCCACTTTCATATCCTTGTGCAATAAATCCTCCATCTCTACATAATATTGCAACTCAACCACATCAATAATTTCTCTGTTTAATCCACCGATGAATCTAGCCATTGTTGTTTTTCTGTCTTCATCTACATTTTCTCTAATAATGGAGATTTTCATCTCTTTGTAATAATCCTCCACACTTTTAGATTCTTGAATCAGCCCCTACAACTTCATATACAAATTTCTAGAGTAATGGCTAGGTATGAATCTTTTGCGCATCACCATCTTCATCTCTTCCCATGACTGCATTGGTCTTTTTCCATTCTTGTGTCTATTGATCACCAATTGATCCTACCATATGCTTACATAATCTATAAACTCCACAGCTGCTAATTTTATTTTCTTCTCCTCAGTGTAATTATGGCAATCAAACACATGCTCGACTTTTCTTTCCCAATCCAAGTATAATTTAGGATTACTCTTTCCTTGAAATGCTAGAATTCTTATATTTATGCTACCTAAATTGTTATCCCTCTTGGAATTGAACTTCTTCTTTTGTCTGACTTCTTCAGAATCAGTTTCTTCTTCTTCAACAATTCATTTTTTGTTTTCAAAACAGAAGAGGGTTTCAATTCTCTTATCCTAGCATTCAACAATTTGAATTGATCTTGAACAGCCTTGATGAACAATTTCACATAAGTATCATGTGATTCGTCTCCTTCCTTACTCATGTCATTAACCCATTAAAAAGAAGAAAAAAAAAGAGAAAACAACATGTTCCTCACATACTCCCTCATGTGTTTGCACTAATCAAATTGGTAACTCTTACGCTTCAATCTTTTTTTGGCTTTTTTTTTAATGATATTCACTCTTGCATTTTATCCCTCAAAAATCATAGCCGTCTCCTTTATGTTCTTAACAGAATCACAAACTCAACAAATTCAAAAAAACAGATAGTGACAATTTCAAAATCTAGAGTGTTAAAGACTTAGTTGAAGCAATTTAATTATTCGAAAATCAAATAACCAAGAAAAATAAGAAAACTTCAAGCATAAGAAAAAGGCATACGAAATAAAAAACTAGAATCAACAAATTGCTGAAAATTTCCAAAACACACGAAACAACATTGTTATTGTTCTTTCCTTTTATTTTCATTTTTTTCATGATTTTTTTAAAACTCAAATAATATCCACAAGATTCATGAAAGACAAGAAGAAACGTATTTCAGCAATATTAACTCAAATACCATAACAAGATTCAATATTTCAAATAATTTAGATCAAGAGTCAATCAAATATCAAAACTTTTCTATGAAAAAGTTCTGAACAGTGCAAAAATTCAATCAAATTCAAAAACCTTTCTCAAAATTGTAACTTTTATTTTACAGAAGAATAACAAATAACAAATTTTTTTCCTGAATAAAGAATATCAAGAAACGAAAGCTCGGAACCAAAGCTCTAATATCAATTAATTCGGACCCTCTAAGCGATCAACCCTAGGAATCTAAATTTCAATGGATTAAAAACCTTAATTGCACAAGGAACGAATTGAAGAATATCAAAATTAGAACCTAATAGAAACTAGGCCTTCAAAACCCAAATTCAGAGACAACACAAAGGTTGATTACTTATTTGATAAGTCAAGTTAATGCAATCAATCAAGAACACAAGAAAACAAAAGCTAAGACTTTTCCTGAATAATTCTTCTGAATTGATGTTAACATGAAGATAATACATAGTTAATGTTTTTAAATATAAAACACTTAAAAAGAAACCATAAATTGATTAGGCTTGATTAGCTTAATTTAAGCACATAAACACACAATTAGGTAGATTTTATCTTAATAAACAACACATTAAGCTCCTAAAAACCAATCTAATTATGGTTTAATCATTAAATGATCAAGAAGTGGAAGACAATGGGAAAAGAGGAATTGCTCTCAAAGCCAAAGAGAACAATGAAAATGAATCTTCTAGTGATGAGGAAGAAATGGATGATGAGGAAATAACTATTGTCATGAAGAACTTCAAGAAAATGTTCAAAAAGGGACACTTCAACAAATTCAAAAAGAAGCCATCGACATCCACAAATATCAACTCAAAGCAATGCTATGAATGCGGAAGTCCAAATTACTTCAAGGCTCACTGTCCAAAATTAAGAGAGAAAGAAAAGAAGTATAAGTCCAAAAACAAGAAAGGACTTGTTTGCACTTGGGATCAAGAAGGAAGTGAAGATGAATAACAAACTGAACATGCAAATGTTTGTTTCATGGCTATTGAAGATGAGGTAAATGCTTCAAAAACTCCTACTTTAGTTGATAGTGAAAGTGATAATGATATTTGTGACATGTTTGATAAAGATGAATTCATTTCCAATCTCTATAAAGAAATGAAAAAGATTATCAAGAAAAACAAAGTCTTGAAATGTCAAGTAGAGAAGCTATCGTTAGATAATACTAGATTCATAGATGAAAATGCCTTGTTAACTTCTACAAAAATCTGTCTTGATGAGAATGTTATTGGTTTAAATGATAAGGTGAAATTCCTTGAAAATGCTAATGTTGATCTTGTTACTAGAAACAAGAAGTTGAGTGATATGATGAGTGATTATGATGCCATGAAAGTTAGAATGAGAGATTTAAGTGCTAGTTTGCAAAAACTTACTGGTAGGGACAATTTGAACAAATTACTTGGTATACAAAGACACACTCATGATAAGAGAGGTCTTGGTTTTGATGATAACTATAAAGATGTCTCACACACACATGGGAGTTTATCTCACTCACATAAAAATTTGTCACATGCACATAAGAGAGTATCTCATGCATATTATTCACATATCTCAACTTCTTCAAAAATATGTTGTACCTATTGTGGTAAAAATGGTCACAAGGTGACTAGATGTTATGTGAAGAAAAAGATTGAGAATGGTGCTAAAAGCACTTGGGTGGTTAAAAGAACTAACCTCAATGGACCCAAGAGAATTTGGGTACCAAAAAGCTTATTAACCTCTTTGATGTAGGTGTGTCTTCAATTGAAAACAAAAGAGAACAAATGTTTTTTTGACAGTGGATGCTCAAGACACATGACTGGAAATGCATGTCAATATGGTAAACAAGTTAAGAGTTCCTTTAATTCTGAGAAGATAGTTTCTACCTCAAAACCTCTTGAACTTGTACATATGGATTTATTTGGTCCTATGAGAACAATGAGTCTTGGTGGCAAATTGTATGCTTATGTGATAGTTGATGATTTCTCTAGATTTACTTGGGTATTATTCTTGTTGGGCAAAGATGAAGCTTTTGGAGCTTTTTTCAAGCTTTTTAAACAAGTACAAAACACCATAGGATGCAAACTTATCTCCATTAGAAGTGACAATGGTAGAGAATTTTGCAATAGTAGCTTTACTAAACTGTGTGATGAGAATGAGATTTCTCACAATTTTTCTGTTGCTAAAACTCCTCAACAAAATGGTGTTGTTGAGAGGAAAAATCGTACTTTACAAGAAATGGCTCGTTCAATGCTATGTGAAAATAATTTGCCAAAGTATTTTTGAGCTGAAGCTGTAAACACCTCTTGTTATATTGTAAATAGAGTGCTTCTTAGAACTTTTGTGAAGAAAACCCCCTATGAACTCATGTTTGACAAAACTCCTTCTATTTCTTACTTCAAGGTTTTTTGTTGTAAATGTTTTGTTTTAAATGTCAAAGACAATCTTGGTAAGTTTGATAAGAAATCCGACGAAGGTATATTTCTTGGCTATTCTTCAATAAGAAAAGCTTATCGTGTGTATAATAAGAGAACTATTATTATTGAAGAAGTTATTCATGTTGTTTTTGATGAATCTAACATCTATTTTCCAAGAGATGAGTTTGAAATTCAAAAAATACCTTTGGAGTCGATGAATAAATATGTTGTTCAAACAAATGAAAATCATTCAACATCAAATGATGAGATTGACGAAGTCTTTGACAGTCAAGAATCTACTTCACTTGAAGAAGGAACAAAGTTTGATCTTCCAAAGGAATGAAAATTTGTCCACAACCACCAAAGGATCAAATCATTGGTGATCCAAATGAAGGGGCAAGAACAAGAAGACACTTTATAAACTTTGTTGATGATTTTGCATTATTGTCTCATATAGAACCTAGGAACATTGTTGAAGCTCTTAATGATGATTTTTGGATTATTGTCATGCAAGATGAATTAAATCAATTTGAAGAAGCAAAGTGTGGGAACTTGTACCTAGACCTTCTAATCTTACCATTATTGGTACAAAATGGGTTTTTAGAAACAAACTTGATGAACATGGTATTGTGACTAGAAATAAGGCTAGACTTGTTGCTCAAGGATATAATCAAGAAGAGGGCATTGATTATGATGAGACTTTTGCTCTAGTCGCTAGATTAGAGTCCATTAGAATGTTACTTGCATTTGCTTCCTTTAAAGGCTTTAAATTATTTCAAATGGATGTCAAAAGTACCTTTTTAAATGGTTTTATCCAAAAGGAAATGTATATTGAACAACCTCCTGGTTTTATTCATGAATCCTATGCAAATCATGTGTACAAACTTTCTAAAGCTTTATATGGTTTAAAGCAAGCACCAAGAGCATGGTATGATAGACTTAGCAATTTTCTTATTGAAAAAGGTTTTTCTAGAGGTATAGTTGACACTACTCTTTTTATTAAAAATAAAACACATGATATTTTGATTGTTCAAATATATGTTGATGACATTATATTCGGAGCTACTAATGAAAATATGTGCAAAGATTTCTCTAATACAATGCAGGATGAATTTGAAATGAGCATGATGGGTGAGTTGACATTCTTTCTTGGGTTACAAATTAAGCAAGCAAAGGAAGGTATTTTCATTAACCAAGCCAAGTACACAAAAGAACTACTGAAAAGGTTTGGAATGGTTGATTCAAAGGAGATTGATACTTCTATGGCCACGTCTATTAAATTGGACAAATATGAAAATGGTAAGATGGTTGATCAAACTACATGCAGAGGTATGATTGGTAGTCTTTTATATTTAACTACTAGTAGACCTGATATTATGTTCTCTGTTTGTTTATGTGCTAGATTTCAATCATCTCCTAGAGAATCTCATTGAATTGCTGTCAAACGTATTCTTAGATACTTGAAAGGGACTATAGATTTTGGTTTATGGTATCTTAAATCTATGTCATTTGAGTTAGTAGCATATACTGATGTAGATTTTGCGGGTTGTGGAGTAGAACGTAAGAGTACTAGTGGTCATTGTCAATTTCTTGGTTATTCTTTAGTTTCATGGTATAGCAAGAAACAAGTTTGTGTATCTCTTTCTACCACTGCAGCTGAATATATTTCTGTTGGTAGTTGTTGTGCACAAGTTTTATGGATGAAAACTACTTTGAAAGATTATGGCTTGAATTTTGATTGTATCACTATAAAGGAAAGAAGAATTCACTCCATATCCTGCCATCTGGAATGCATTGGATGAACTATCATCTCAGATTGGGTCGATGTTCAACACTTTTGACAATCACTTCAAGATACTTCACTCCAAGATCGATGATCTGGCATCACGGGTGGAGTACCATGGCATTGAGATCATAAATATCAAGTATCATCTTGAAGCACTTCACGATGTTCAGGTTGATATTTCTACACCGCCACCACCTTCAGGTGACATGCCCCCAACTGTTGCACCGACTGCAGGACCATCATCTTCCATGGCCAAAGTTTATATGAGAAGGCCTAGGATATAGTCTTTATCTTTCTTGTACTTTTGATTTGCCTAGACATTTTATCTCTCTACTGTATCTTTGAATACTCTATTTTTATATGCATTTTTCCCCATGATGACTCCTTGGTAGTTGAGGGATTTTATTGTTTAATTGACTTAGTTCTATCCTTTCTATCCATTCTTTTTGAATGATGACAAAAAGGGAGAAAAACTACTGTTAATTGCAATATATAAATGTTATGAAACTAACCATGTGCTTCAGGAATTTTGAGATGAACTTAAAGAATCAACTTCATCAAATTCAAGAGAAAGAAGAAACAGCTCTAAAAGGTTAAGTGTGGCTATCCTTGGTTTAAAATTATGTTTTTGATTGAAGGAGAATGGGAATTGTGTGTTTATGGCCGGGTTGGCCTTATGTGTGATTTTATGTGATATATCTCATTTCTCTCTTTGCATTGTAAAGTTTGTGTTGCAAAAATGGTTTTTATAAGAGTTACAAAGGAAACTCTGTCATATTTTTTATAAAACTGATGCATATTGATAGGGGGAGCTTTATAAATGTTTTTATAGCCTATCTATATGTTACTAAGTCTGGAAAGAAGGAGGATACGGAGGTTGGTGGAAAAATAGGCTCATTTGAGCCTATATAAGCTAGGAAGTGATCTCATATACTTACAATGAATCTTTTCTTTTTGAGATCCAATATTTGTCCTAAAAATGTTTCATTTAATATATTTTTTTGATATCATCAAACTATAAATGTTTTATATGCTATATGTGATATCTTACAAATTCCTAGCATATTGTAAGGGGGAGCGTTTTAAAAGTTTCATTACATATTTTATAAACTCTTCCTTACTTTGAATCCTTGCACTTAATTGTTATATCCAACACTTTGCATCAATATTTGTCATCATAAAAAAGGGGGAGATTGAAAGTCTTAAAGCTTTTAATATCTTAATTTTGATTATTGACAAACATTGATGAGGACTAATGTTTTAATTTTATAAGTGTTGGTCTTTTAGGATTCTTATGACTAATCCATGTAAGATCAAAATTTCAAGTCTTCAGGAAAGATCGGATGTTATCTAGCGTTGAAGATAAGCGGTTTTTTGATTAGATAGGATCTAGAGGTGTAGTATTATTTTATATATCCTTAGATATCTCTAGATCTATCTCTATGAGTAATAAGTTCTATAGGTTGCTCAATTAAAGTGAAATGTTTTTCAAAATGCATTTCATTTAGATAAAACATGAGTTGGATATTTGAAATGATTTTCAAATTACATGCACATACTTTAAATTTCATAAAATGTATTCCACAAACTCTTGGAGTTGTTTGGAATCTTGTTTTGCATAGTTTCAATGCATGTGCAGTCAACCTAACTGAAGTGTGGTCGACCACAGATCATGTGGTCGACCAGACCTCTCAGAGTATCGTCCGCTGAATGTCCAGAGCTCTTTGGAACACTTGCGGATGATGGTGCGGTCGACCGGACTTCTCAGCTCATCGTCCGCAGTATGTCCAGAGTTCTCTGGAACATTTGCGGATGATGGTGCGGACGACCTTTCTAATATGCAGTCGACCGCACTTCTCCTGAGTGGGATTCAAACAGCCATTTTTATGACAGTTGGTGCATACATATAAATACCCAATTGTTTAAAAAACTTAGTGACATGACTTTTTGAGTAAAAATCTGATTCTTACACTTCATAGAACAACTTGAGATCAATTTCAAACCAAAATATAACTTTCACATTGAGAAATTCATCAAGTTGGGATTGATACTAAATCATTGGAGTTCTTGAGCTACTTAGAGGAAAATATTACTCAAAGAGGTATTTATGCTTTATATTGATATATCTTCACATTAAGGTGATATCTATATCAAACTCTTCATCTTCTTATCTTGTTTGTTTTGTTCAAGGTTGCATTGAGCTTAAAACTCTAAGGGTTAGAGTGAGCCTTGAATCATAGAATATTGTGAGTGTATTAAGAGTATCTATTTCATTAATTGTTGTATTAGAAATAGGTGTGTAATCAAGGTTATATTGTAAAACGCATAGTGTTGATAGAACCTTGATTGGGTAAGAGGTTTGTATTGTAAAACCCTAAGGGAATTGGGTGAGCCTCTATTGTAATCTCTTATACTAAATTAGTGAAAGGTTTTGTGAAATCCTTGAGTAGATAGCTCAAGGTAGTAAATTAGATTTTGTTGGATAAACCGAACCACTATAAATCTCTATGTCCTTTGCCTATTTCTTGATCACATTATTTCACACACTGTATGAGCACCAAGTGTTTGTTATTTGTTATCTTAGAAAGCACTGTTTGATTTAAATAAGAAAAATCGGTTAAAACCTAACTTACCCCCTCTTAGGTTTTTCAGTAGTCTCAGGTTGTATCCTAGATTTATGAGCATCTATTAATGTCATGCCTTATACAATCTATAACTCTTTAAATTTGGGGCAAATGAAGTCTACTAGAATTGTTATTCAGTTAGCTGATAGGTCTGTGGCTTATCCAGAATGAGTAATAGAAGATGTACTGGTTAAAGTAAATGATTTAGTATTCCCTGCAGATTTTCACATTTTGAAAACTTAGGATAGACAAAATACTTGTTCATCACAGTCACCTATTATGTTAGGTAGACTATTTCTGAAAACTACTAGAACTAAGATTGATGTTAATGAAGATAATTTATCAATGGAATTTGATGGTGATAAAATTTCTTTTAACATATTTGATGCCATGAAGTACCATTCTGATGAATATTCTACAATTTCTATTATGGATATTATAGATCCACTTATTGAAGATATATTTGATTTGAGCTACACTTAAATGATGCAATCCATTATAAACTTGAGTATAGATGAAAATGTTCTTGACACTTTATATGTGGAATGTGACAATGAACTCAAACAAGATGTCAAGGATTTATCTGCATGTCCTGTTAGTAATTCAAAAATTGCATTATCTAGCTCACATGATAAAATCTTACCATCTGTTGTTTGTCCCCCGTCACTTGAGCTTAAAGTTTTACCTTTTTATTTGAAATATGCATATTTGAGTAAAGGTAATATTTTACCTATTATTATTGCTAACAATCTCTCATCTTCCCAAGAAGAGAGGTTAGTTTATGTGCTTATGGACAACGAAACTGTCGTTAGCTGGACTTTAGCTGACATTAAATGTATTAGTCTATCAACATGCATGCACTGTATATTGTTAGAAAATGGAGCTAAACCAACCAGAAAGCCACAAATGAGACTAAACCCTCCTATGATGGAAGTAGTAAAAAATGAAATTCTAAAACTTCTTGATGCTTGTGTCATCTACCCAATCACATATTCACATTGGGTAAGTCTTGTATATGTTGTTCCAAAAAAAAGTGGAATAACTATTGTGGACAACTCTGAATGTGAGAAAGTTCCTACTATAGTGCAAAATGGTTGGAGAGTCTGCATAAACTACAAGATAATACATTATTCAACTTAATGCATCAACTACGAAATATCATTTTCCCCTTCCTTTCATGGATCAAATGTTAGAACGTCTATCTGGTCTTTCTCATTATTGTTTCCTTGATGGTTATTCTGGTTATTTTCAGATTGCTATTGCCCCAAAAGACCAAGGTAAAATTACTTTTACAGGCCCATTTAGTACTTATGCTTATAGAAGAATGTCTTTTAGTTTATGCAATGCACCTGCTACTAAGGCTGCAAATGAGCCGAGCAACTCGCCAGCGGCTTGAGAGCTGCTCGGTCAAAGCTTGACTCGAGTTCGATCAAACTCGAGCTCGAGCCGGCTCGTTAAAAATTCGAGTCGAGCTCGAGCCCAAAATTAGTTCGCTTGTGGCTCGTCGAGCCGTTCGCGAGGTAAATAAATAAATATTTTTTTATTTTTTTTTACTTTTTTTCAATTTTTTAATCATTTTTTTTAAAAAAAATAATTCAAACTTGAGCTCGAAAGTGATCTTTTATTCGAGCTCGAGTCGAGCTCAAGCTGGTTAAAAATTTGACGAGCCGAACTCGAGCTCAAATTTTCAAGCTCGATCGAGCTTGAGCCAGCAAAATATAGTCGAGCTCGAGCTCGAGCTTGGGGTGGCTAGAGCTCAGCTCCACTCGTTTGCACCCCTACCCGCTACCTTTCAAAGATGCATAATGTCCTTATTTTCTGATTTTGTCACGAATATCATTAAAATTTTCATGGATGATTTTACTATGAAAATTCATTTGATTCTTGTTTATTAAAGATATTTCTAAAACTATTCAATCTTTATGCAAGTTGTTACAAAAAAGAATATAAATTCAATTTTGATGAATGTTGCAAACAAGCATTTAAATTGTTGAAAGAGAAATTGATTTCATCACCTATCTTTCAACCTCCTAATTGGAATTTTCCTTTTGAGATAATGTGTGATACTAGTGACAAAGCGGTTGGAGCTATTCTAGGTTAGAAAATAGATAAAGTTCTTCATGTGATATATTATGCATCTAAATTACTTGATGATACCCAATGCAATTATACCACAACTGAAAAAGAGCTCTACTTTGCTACTTTTGCTTTAGAAAAATTTAGATCTTATCTATTGGGAACAAAAGTGATTGTTTATTCAGATCATGCAGCTCTAAAATACCTGTTAAAAAAGAAATAGTCTAAACCAAGATTACTAAGATGGATTCTCTTACTCTAGGAATTTGACCTTGAAATTCGAGATAAGAAGGGAGTAGAAAATCTTGTTGCTGATCATTTGAGTCGATTGTCATATGACGGGGAAGTATCTCATATCTCCGATTTATTTCCTGATCAGCATCTTTATGCATTGCATAAAATTATACATTGGAATGATGATATGGTTAATTATATTATTACCAAATTACTTCCAAATCATTTATCTAAGCCTCAAAAGGATAAAATTAGAAATAATTTAAAACACTACATTTGGGATGATCCCTACCTATTCAAAAACTACGCAGACAATGTCATGTTAATTCTTGAATTGCTAAAGAAAAGATGAAATATTACCATGACAAAAATCTTTCAAAGAAAAATTTCAATATTAGTGATAAGGTTTTACTCTATAATTCTCGTATGAGACTGTTTCCAGGAAACCTAAAGTCAATATGGATTGACCCATTTGTTATCATTAATATCTTTAATCACGGGTCAGTGGAGGTAAAAAGTCTTCAAATTAGCAAAATTTTTAAAGTGAACGGTCATTTCTGAAACCTTTTCATGAAGGATTTGTTAGACAAATTATCGATTCTGTTGCTTTTGAATATCCACTACCAGACACACGGCTTTAAATAACTTGCTTAATTGTTGAAAGAATCATGAAACGATTTCTGTTAATTTCCTTTCAAGAATAAATGAGATTACAAAATAGACTCACCCAATTCACCTTAGGGTTTTACAAATAACCTCTCAACCAATCAAGGCTCACTCAACTTTTGAGTTTTACAACACAACCTTGATTATACAATAATCTCACCACTCTCCTTAGTGAATTCTAACAATACAATTCAATTCAAGGTTCTCCTTAGATATGCTAAAGTGTCCAGATAAACCCCCTTTATGTGCTTCACATCCAGTCCAGATATCTATAGGACTTATCGAAATTAGCATTCTCATGATAAAACAAAAAAATAGATGTATTTTTATGTAATTTTATTATGTTATTTGTGTTTAATTTCATTTAATTTATGTTATTTTATGATTACTTTACATTTTATACTAATATTTTTTGTTTATAGTGTTTTTAGATATTTATTATGTTTTTGTTAAAAAAAAAATTGCTACAGTGGATGACACGTGGCAGTGCCACATGTACAAAAGGAGCTACGTTAGCCGTTGCGTCAGCAGAGAGAGCGAATCAGAGAACAAAATGTGGAACTCGGCTTTCACAGATGCAAGAAACAAATGGCGAGAACATATGTCACGCGTAAAAGATGGCGATGTGGTTGAATCTGGACGCATCTCGCCATTGCCAAATGTGAGACATGTGCCAACACGCGCAAAACGGATGGTGATACGTGTGTTAAACTTTGGACCAATCAGATGTCAACACGTGGCGGCTGATGCAAATTTCTCCACTTCACCTGTTTTACTCCAACTTTTCAGAAACTCCACTTTGTCCCCTACTATTATTTTTGTCATATTTTATTTATTTTTATTCCAAATTTGCCCCTGTAAATTTCTATAAATTGGGCACGAAATTTACTATGTTTGTACAACCTTCTACAACAAAAAATCTGCCAAATTTTCTTTCCAATATTTTGTAATAGATCTTAAGTATTTTTGGATGAGATTTCAAGAATACTATCAGGAGAAATCCAAGGAAAGTTATCCTTCTTATTCTTGATTTCAATTCTTAAAATTCTTCATTTGCATGGAATGTACAAATTCTTATTTGTGATAAGTGTATTTACATGTAGGCAAGCAAAATCTAAGGTTTAACCTCATAGAATGTACACCCCTTTACCTGTGCCCAATCAACCTTGGATTGATATATCTATGGACTTTGTTTTAGGATTGCCCAGGACTCAAAGTGGAAAATATAGCATATTTGTTGTTGATAGGTTTAGTAAGATGGCTCACTTTATTGCATGTTCTAAAACCAATTATGCAACACATATTGCTGATTTGTTCTTCAAAGAAGTGGTTCGTTTGCATGGGTTACCAAAGACAATTGATAGAAATGCTAAGTTCTTAAGCCATTTTTGGCGCACTTTGTAGAATAAATTAGGCACTAAACTTTTGTTTTCAACCTAAGAGGGGAGGTGAATTAAGTTTTTACCCGATTTTTCAACCTAATTCAATAAAACACCTATTTGACAACAAATATCAAACACTTGGGGTGCTAGTTGTGTGAGAAATAATGTGTTCAAATAAAATGCAAAAATTAGAGCAATGAACACAATGATTTATAGTGGTTCAGTTTATTCAACAAAACCTAATCCACTACCTTGAGTTACCTACTCAAGGATTTACCAAATCCCTTCACTAATCAAATAAATGAGATTACAAAAGAGGCTCACCCAATTCACCTTAGGGTTTTGCAAATAACATCTCAACCAATCAAGGCTCACTCAACCCTTGAGTTTTACAACACAACCTTGATTATACAATAATCTCATCACTCTCCTTAGTGAATCCTAACAATACAATTCAATTCAAGGTTCACCCAAAGGTTTTACAAACAAACCTTGAATACAAAACAACCTACACTAGGCTCACCCTAACACTTAGGGTTTTATGCTACTTGCAACATTGATACAATTAAAATCAATAATAAGAGATAGAGAGTTTGATAGGTATCACCATAATGTGAAGATATATCAATTTGAATCACAATCACCTCTTTGAGTAATGGCTTGCCAAGATTACTCAAAATTCACCTTTGAATGTAAAAACCCTTCTTGAATGATTTTAACAAGAATGATGTTTAGAAAGGGTTTTGGAATGTTCCTAAGATGTTATAGGATCAAGATGTACAATGTTTTTGCTCAAAATTGTTCTTAGAAAGAATTCCAAAGGTTTTGGTATTTAAAGGTTTGTTCTCAATGGTAAAAAATGAAGCTGTTGGAAACCCACTCAGGAGAAGTGCGGTCGACCGTATATCAAACGGGTCGTCCACACCATCATCCGCAAGCTCACTGGACAACCTTCGGATGATGATTTTCATCGTGCGGTCAACCTCACTTTACCTGCAGTCGACATCATGGTCGTCCAAAAGTTGACAGATGAATAAATTTGATAGCACATGCATCCACAAGATAAACTAACTTGTGGATGATATCTGGATCACTTTAGGTCGACTGAAACATGTTCATTTGTGTATCAGCAATACTCTAACACGCAAATGATGATTTCAATCAACCATATAAGTTATGGTATCAATCCAACAAGAGTTTATGAGCCATTTAAGTTTTGAAATCACGATGCATGGTTTTCGAAATACCAAAACATATTTTAACATATTAAAAACATTTTGAAATAATGTGTTTTAAATTCATAGAGCAACCTTTTTAAACCATTATTCAATTAGAAGTAAAACTATATATATCAAAATATATTAAACTCTAAAACTATACCTCTAGTTCCTATCTAATCCAATAAAAGATTGTTTTCAAATCTTGATAGTCTTGACTTGTATACTTCCTTGAAGACTTGAAATATTGTCTTTGCATGGATTAAATCATGAATCCAAAAACTCTATCACTTGTACAAACAAGGCATTAGTCCTCATCAATGTTTGTCATTAATCAAAATTAAGACATTAAAAGCTTTAGGGCTTTTAGAGCATATGAAATTACTAGTATCCATTGGAATGTCTGAGAATATTAGGTGGATAATTGAAGCTAAGTCCGAATTAGTGGTGAAAGAGTAGTCATGCAAAGAAACAGAAAGGTGAAAGAATGAAAGTTTGTTATAAAAGTGCTAGATGGAACTGTGATGTCAGTTGTCGTTCACTTGGGTATTTATCCGATAATCAGGAAGACAAAATTGCTTTCATTAAGAATAGACTGAGTAAAGAATCATTAGATGATATCAAACTGACTCTTGATTCGTATTCTAGTGGATATGTTCAAATGAAATTTCTCGGGTTATGGAAATAATTCAAAATTGAACAACTCGGGTATTTGAATTTAAACGATCCTGTTTGCTAGTTTTTAAGAAAGTTGGATGAGTAGCATACTCTCGACTCATTGAATGTGTTTAAAACCATTATTGGATGTAAAATCAGAGGAATATGTGAGCCACAATTACAATTACTTGTTTTTATTTGTTTCTTCCTTGATTTGTTTTATTTGTATGTTTTATTTTTAATGTGTAACAGAATCATTTTTGAAGTCGTTACTATAGAAGGTCTATCAATCAGAATTCTAACAAACATCGCAGTGTTTGGAAGAACGGCTGTGGATACTACTATCTCGCATCTAAGTGTTGTTATCCAATTGGGAAGAGTACTAACTCATCGAAAGATCAGTCTAGTATACAGAGGAGAAAATGTTAGATTAATTGGAGAGGTTGCTCGAGCACACCAGATATATCAAACACTTGTTCAGATTAAAACAAATCAGTCAAACAAAGTTCTCCCAGTAGGTGTAATTCTCAATCCTCTTAAACAAATATATGACAAAACAATTGGACATGAGGTACAAACAAAATCATTTTATGAATGCATGACACTCATGTTGCATAACTATGATGCTTTCATAGTCATACCAGGAGGATATGAGGTATTAGAATGCTCAATTTAACATTATAGTTTAACATGAAATTTCACACTAAATCGATTGGTCTTTTAAATGTTGATCACTACTTTGATGGTTTGTTAGCATTTCTTGATATAGCTATTACACATAAGTTTTTATCTCCAGTAGCACGAAAAATAAGTGTATCTGCACCCACAACCAATGAGCTATTGAATAAATTAGTAGTTTTTGTACTAGAGACATATCCAGAAGTACCTCCAATTAACTGGTCAATTTTTGGTAACAAGCAAAAAAACGATTCAGTGGATTGAGAGTTAAAATTGTAAGTTTATATTTTTAAATAAATGTGTGTTATTTTCTTTTTATTAAAAGCTGTGAAATAATGCTGTTGTTTTTAAAAACTTTGTGTATTTTTACATTGAGGACAATGTAATTCCCCAAGTGTGGGAGGGTGGTTTGAGTAAATAGTAAAGTGATTAATCTCATTTGATTCTTGATTCGCACCTTTAAAACATCGTTTTTAATAACTTGTTATTTTATTGAATAAATCATGCATGTATTATAACTTTTTAAGATGTTAGGTAATTTTGTATTAAATTTTTTAGTCCTTTTATAATTGTATCCCTTTATGTAAAATGTTTTTCAATATAAATCAATTGAATATCTTAACAATTTGACAAAAATATTCTTATTTTACTAATGTGGCTAAATCTTTTATGTTATGAAACCCAGAGTTAAAAAGATTAGTATTGTGATTTGATGATAATGTAAGTTTACTGTGTGTTTTAGTACATTTAAAGTCACTCTCTACACACTAGAACTTGTTCTTTCACATGCTTGAAACGAAATTTAAATAAGATCTTGGTTGATTTGGGGATGACATAAGGGCTTCTTTGATAGTTTGAGCCTTTCTCAACAAACTATATTTATATATATATCCCTTGATCCTATTTTGATCCATGTATGAATGGTTTCATTACCATTTAATTTATTTGATAAATAACCTCGTTTATTACTTTTCTATCTAGATACTTTATTGAGAATGTAATTAACATGTTTGTATTGAAAAAGTTATGAACAATGCTGATAAAGGATTACGAGATATTGTCAAAAATTAAAAGGTAAAAAACTCATAGATATGATGATCTCTCCAAAAAAAAAAAGAAGAGAAAGAAAATAGAAAAGCGAAAAAAAAATGAAGAGATATCATGACTAAGGTTTTCTTCAAGAGGTACCATTCATTCTCAATTTAAACTCTTGAAATATTTTGTATATTCATATCCTTCGTTTATAGCCAAATCCCAAGCTTAACATTACAAGCTTAAAAATCCTATTTGACCCAGATCAATCAAAATTTTCATCATTAGTGGAGAGTATGTGAGCTTACAAGTTTATAAGTTATGTTGAGAAACTAAGAATGTATTTTTATTTACATTGTGACTTTGTTATTATCCTTTCATTATATTGATAGCATGTTATAAAATAAATAAATAAACTTTTTATTAAGGGTTTTATATTTTTCACAATCACATTTTGTTAACTTTGAATATTAATGTTGAACTTGTAAATGATATTCAAGCACACGAACACAATTGAAAAACCTAAGAGGGGGGGGTGAATTAGGTTTTAATCGATTTTTCCTCTTTAAATCAAACAGTGCTTTCTAAGATAACAAATAACAAACACTTGGTGCTCAAACAGCGTGTGAAATAATCTGATCAAGAAATAGGCAAAGGACACAGATTTATAGTGGTTCGTTTTATCCAACAAAACATAATTCACTACGTTGAGCTATCTACTCAAGGATTTCACAAAACCTTTCACTAATTTAGTATAAGAAATTACAATAGAGGCTCACTCAATTCCCTTAGGGTTTTACAACACAAACCTCTTACCCAATCAAGGTTCACTCAACACTATGAGTTTTACAATATAACCTTGATTACACACCTATCTCTAATACAACAATTAATGAAATAGATACTCTTAATACACTTACAATATTCTATGATTCAAGGCTCACTCTAACCCTTAGAGTTTTAAACTCAATGCAACCTTGAACAAAACAAACAAGATAAGTAGATGAAGAGTTTGATATAGATATCACCTTAATGTGAAGATATATCAATATAAAGCATAAATATCTCTTTGAGTAATATTTTCCTCTAAGTTGCTCAAGAACCCCAATGATTTAGTATCAATCCCAACTTGATGAATTTCTCGATGTGAATGTTATGTTTTTGTTTGAAAATGATCTGAAGTTGTTCTATGAAGTGTAAGAATCACATTTTTGCTCAAAAAGTCGTGTTGCTAAGTTTTTTAAACAATTGGGTAATTATATGTATGCACCAACGGTCATAAAAATGGTTGTTTGAATCTCATTCAAAAGAAGTGCGGTCGACCACATATTAGAAAGGTCGTCCGCACCATCATCCGCAAATGTTCCAGAGAGCTCTGGACATTTAGCGGACGATACTCTGAGAGGTACGGTTGACCGCATCATCATCTGCAAGTGTTCCAAAGAGCTCTGGACATTCAGCGGACGATACTCTGAGAGGTCTGGTCGACCGCATGATCTGGGGTCGACCACACTTCAGTTAGGTCGACCGCACATGCATTGAACCTGTGCAAAACAAGATTCCAAATATCTCCAAGAGATTGTGGAATACATTTTATGAAATTTAAAGTATGTGCATGTAATTTGAAAAACATTTCAAATACCCAACTCATCATGTTTTATCTAAATGAAATGCATTTTGAAAAACATTTCACTATAATTGAGCAACCTATAGAATTTATTACTCATAGAGGTAGATCTAGAGATATCTAAGGATGTATAAAATAATACTACACCTCTAGATCCTATCTAATCCAAAGACTGCTTATCTTCAACGCTAGATAACATCCGATCTTTCCTGAAGACTTGAAACGTTGATCTTGCAAGGATTAGACATAAGAATACTAAAACCAACACTTATAAAATTAAGACATTAGTCCTCATCAATGTTTGTCAATAATCAAAATTAAGATACTAAATGCTTTAAGGCTTTCAATCTCCCCCTTTTTTATGATGACAAATATTGATGCAAAGTGATGGATAAAACAATTAAGTGCAAGGATTCAAAGTAAGGAAGAGTTTATAAAATATGTAGTGAAACTTTTAAAACGCTCCCCCTTACAATATGCTAGGAATTTGTAAGATATCACATATAGCATATGAAACATTTACAGTTTGATTATATCAAGAAATATATTAAATGAAACATTTTTAGGACAGATATTGGATCTCAAAAAGAAAAGATTTATTGTAGGTATATGAGATTACTTCCTAGCTTATATAGGCTCAAAGAAGCCTATTTTTCCACCAACCTCCGTATCCTCCTTCCTTCCAAAATTAATAACATATAGATAGGCTGTAAAAACATTTATAAAGCTCCCCATATCAAAATGCATCAGTTTTATAAGAAATTTGACAGAGTTTCTTTTGTATCTCTTATAAAGACCATTTTTGCAACAAAAACTTAACAATGCAAATAGAGAAATGAGATATATCACATAAAATCATACATAAGGCCAACCCGGCCATCAACACACAATTCCCATTCTCCTTCAATCAAAAACAGAATTTTAAGCCAAGGAATTTCACCTTATCATTTAAACTAATAACATTCTCATCAAGATAGATTTTTGTAGAAGTTAACAAGGCATTTTCATCTATGAGTCTAGTATTATCTAACGATAGCTTATCTACTTGACATTTCAAGACTTTGTTTTTCTTGATAATCTTTTTCATTTCTTTATAGAGATTGGAAATGAATTCATCTTTATCAAACATGTCACAAATATCATTATCACTTTCACTATCAACTAAAGTAGGAGTTTTTGAAGCATTTACCTCATCTTTAATAGCCATGAAACAAACATTTGCATGTTCAATTTGTTCTTTATCTTCACTTCCTTCTTGATCCCAAGTGCAAACAAGTCCTTTCTTGTTTTTGGACTTATACTTCTTTTCTTTCTCTCTTAATTTTGGACAGTCTGCCTTGAATTGATTTGGACTTCCGCATTCATAGCATTGCTTTGAGTTGATATTTGTGGATGTCGATGGCTTCTTTTTGAATTTGTTGAAGTGTCCATTTTTGAACATTTTCTTGAAGTTCTTCATGACAAGAGCTATTTCCTCATCACTAGAAGATTCATTTTCGTTGTTCTCTTTGGCTTTGAGGGCAATTCCTCTTTTCCCTTTGTCTTCCACTTCTTGATCATTTAACCACTTCATCCTTATTTCATGAGTGAAAAGTGATCCAATAAGCTCTTCCACTGGTTTCTTTCTCAAGTCATGAGTTTCTAGTATAACAGTGGTTTTGTCTTCCCAAGCCTTTGGTAAAGCATTGAGTATCTTCATGTTTTGTTCTCCTATAGAATATGACTTGCTAAACACTTTTAAACCGTTAATAATGTTAGTAAAGCGAGTAAACATATCAGTAATATTTTCATTTGATTTCATAGTGAAAAGTTCATACTCCCTTGTAAGCATACCAAGTTTTGTTTCCTTTACTTGGTTTGTACCTTCATGAGTCACTTCAAGTAGTCTCCACATTTCATGTGCAGATTCACAACATCTTACCCTGTTATACTCATTCATATCAAGTGCACAAGTAAGAGTGTTCATGGCAAGAAAATTAAGGCTCATTTTCTTTTTATCTTCATCATCAAATTCCTCAAATAATTTGTCAATCTTGATACCATCAACAACTTTAAAAGGCACATAAGGTCCATTTTCAACAATATTCCATAATTCATAGTTTATAGAAGATATATAGATTCTAACTCTAGTTTTCCAAAAATTATAGTTTGTGTGCCATTCAACAAAGGAGGTCTAGTAGTAGAGTAACCTTCTACCATCATAGTGTTGTCTAGATGTACCATAGAATCTTTGCTTCTAGAAGGTTAATCCTTATAAACAAGAAGACCTGCTCTGATACCAATTGAAAAACCTAAGAGGGGGGGTGAATTAGGTTTTAACCGATTTTTCCTCTTTAAATCAAACAGTGCTTTCTAAGATAACAAATAACAAACACTTGGTGCTCAAACAGTGTGTGAAATAATCTGATAAAGAAATAGGCAAAGGGCACAGAGATTTATAGTGGTTCGGTTTATCCAACAAAACCTAATCCACTACCTTGAGCTATCTACTCAAGGATTTCACAAAACCTTTCACTAATTTAGTATAAGAGATTACAATAGAGGCTCCCCCAATTCCCTTAGGGTTTTACAACACAAACCTCTTACCCAATCAAGGTTCACTCAACACTATGAGTTTTACAATATAACCTTGATTACACACCTATCTCTAATACAACAATTAATGAAATAGATACTCTTAATACACTTACAATATTCTATGATTCAAGGCTCACTCTAACCCTTAGAGTTTTAAGCTCAATGCAACCTTGAACAAAACAAACAAGATAAGAAGATGAAGATTTTGATATAGATATCACCTTAATGTAAAGATATATCAATATAAAGCATAAATATCTCTTTGAGTAATATTTTCCTCTAAGTTGCTCAAGAATTGCAATGATTTAGTATCAATCCCAACTTGATGAATTTCTCGATGTGAATGTTATGTTTTTGTTTGAAAATGATCTGAAGTTGTTCTATGAAGTGTAAGAATCACATTTTTGCTCAAAAAGTCGTGTTGCTAAGTTTTTTAAACAATTGGGTAATTATATGTATGCACCAACGGTCATAAAAATGGTTGTTTGAATCTCATTCAAAAGAAGTGCGGTCGACCACATATTAGAAAGGTCGTCCGCACCATCATCCGCAAATGTTCCAGAGAGCTCTGGACATTTAGCGGAGGATACTCTGAGAGGTCTGGTCGACCGCATGATCTGCAGTCTATCACACTTCAGTTAGGTCAACCGCACATGCATTGAAACTATGCAAAACAAGATTCCAAACAACTCCAAGAGTTTGTGGAATACATTTTATGAAATTTAAAGTATGTGCATGTAATTTGAAAATCATTTCAAATACCCAACTTATGTTTTATCTAAATGAAATGCATTTTGAAAAACATTTCACTTTAATTGAGCAACCTATAGAACTTATTACTCATAGAGGTAGATCTAGAGATATCTAAGGATATATAAAATAATACTACACCTCTAGATCCTATCTAATCCAAAAACCGCTTATCTTCAACGTTAGATAACATCCGATCTTTCCTGAAGACTTGAAACTTGATCTTGCATGGATTAGTCATAAGAATCCTGAAAGACCAACACTTATAAAATTAAGACATTAGTCCTCATCAATGTTTGTCATTAATCAAAATTAAGATATTAAAAGCTTTAAGGCTTTCAACTACCTTATCACCAATTGTACAAGGGATAACGAACATAACTGGATCATTTTGCTTTGGAGGAAGTTTCTGTTGGAGAACAATAGACACACATTCCCCCACACTGATTCTCTTGTTACCTTTGAGCTTTTTCTTGTTGGTACAAAGTTCTTTTAGGAACTTAGAATAACGAGGAATTTGTCATATTACATCCAAAAGAGGAATGTTGACTTCAACTTTCTTGAAGATCTCCAAAACATCTTTTTCTTTCTCATCTTTCTTGTTATTAGTTAACCTATTAGAGAAATGAGGACTTACCTTGGAAATAGAAGAAAAAGATTCTCCTATTTGAGTATCTTTGTCGAAAGATGTTGGGCTTGAAACAGGTGATTTCTGCGTGCCTTTATTTTCCTTTGGTCTCTTGGATTCTTCCAACACTTTACCACTTGTCAATGTTAGGACACTAGCATTCTCTCTGGGATTGAGTGATTAAGATGAAAGTTTATTGAAAAGCTGTGTTTACAATTAACCTAACTTAGAAGCCATTTGTCCTACTCGATTCTCTATATTGTGAATGCTGGACTTTATATCCTTTTAGAAGGACATGGTATCTCTCTGAAAATATATAGAATTTGAAGTTAGAGATTTCACCATATATTCTAAAGACATACTATGTTGCTGGTTCTGAGGAGGTCGATGAGGATTTTGATGTTGATTAGGAACAAAACCTGGTGGGTTTATTGGTGGCCTAACCCCTAGGTTACTCTATCTAAAGTTAGGATAGTCTCTCCACATTTCATTGTATGTGTTGGAGAATGGATTGTATCTTCTCTGAGGTTGGTTATGAAAATTACCCATGGTATTGACTTGATCCTCTTGAAAGAGAGTATAACAATAATTTGTAGGATGATCATTGCTTAAACAAATTCCACATGCTTTTACAAGTGCATTGATTCTTTTCCCAACTAATTGACCAACTAAATTGGTAAGATGATCTAATCTTTGCTCAATTTATGTAGATAATGATGATGATAATGCATTTATTTCATTTACCTTTCTTATGGTATCATTCATGGTGTTAAAATATTGTGAATTAGCAGCCATTTTAGCTATTAACTGATTTTTATGTTATTTAATGACTATATTTTGTTTGAAAATCGATTAATTATGTTATTTAATGGATATATCACGTTTCCCTTCTATTTCTTTGTTTGTAAGTTTTTCAATGTATTTTAGTTCATTATGGAGATAAAAAGAAGAAGAAGAAATGTTTGAGAAGTTTAAAAAAAAAAAATCTATGTCATCCGATGACGTGGCGCAATGAGAAGATGATACGTGACACAATCAGAAGATGACAAGTGATGCAATTAGAAGGTGACAAGTGGCGGTTCTAGAAACTGCAATTTGGACCAATGAGGACGCGACATGTGGCGAAGTTGGAAAATTAGGCCACCAACTAAATTTTCAAGACTTTGGGGTGCAAAATGACCATTTTACTCCTAATTTTTATGGCTATAAATAGGAAGCTTATTTTTATGATTTAGACACCAATTTAGCTTCAATCTTCTCAATTTATTTTGCAATTTATTTCTTTTATTATTGTCTTCATCTTAGTATATTTTCTAGATTTTTTAGAATAATATTTTAATACTTTTTGCAATATTTAGTAAATAAATTATGTCCGAATAATTTCAATATTTCCGAGGAGTTTTTATCTTTCAAATTTTCTTTCTAATATTTATAAATTTCATCTTATATTTATTAAATATGTATTGTGAGTAATTTTCTTTTGTTAGCAAGGATATGTGTTAAGTTATTAAAAATGAGATTATGAGATAATGTTTTTTGTACTCCATTTCTATTTGGATTTATTTAACTGGACTTATGGTCGGTTTACCCGCCTATTCTTTATTTATTTTGCTTTATACACTTTAGATATCGCAAATATATGGCCGAGCCACCTATTAGTTTAATTTACTTTTATTTCTTTTATTTTCTGTATTATGGAAGGCCGAGCCTCCTAACTAGTTTAATATATTTTTATGTCTTTAATTCTTTTTTTATGGAAGGCCGATCCTCCATACTTTTAGTTTAATTTATTTAAATGGCCGGTTGAACCGCCTAATTTCTTTAGTTAATATAAATCCAATCTTTCTTTCTATATATATATATATATGTTTGTATTTATTTAATATACTTATATATATATATATTAATTAAGTATTTATATAATTTATGTTTTAACCAATATAATTGTGTGAATTAATTGAATTGACAATCTAGTTAATGAATGTGATTATATAGCTAGGATTATTAATCTTATATTAATGATTCAAGTAGCATCTACTAGTTTAATTGAGTTGTACCTCTTGGTTTAATTAAATTAGTAGCGGAATTATATAATTTAAATTGTATATAATTAAGCTGATTGTTACATACAATTTAATGTTGGTGATGCCTTATTTGTTTAATGCAATTTGATTGATCATCCTATACACGCTGGTTGGTAGTAGTATTTAATTAAATTAGAGATTAATATGTTTGAGTTGATCAGGATTCTAAAACCAACTACTTAATAATGTATTTATCTATGATTAATCCCATGAAAAATATAACTTGATTCTAGTTCCTTGCTAACACTTTTTATATCATTTGTATTCCAAATTCATTTTTAATTCTATTAATAAATCCAAAATCCCAAAAAATATTTATTTTAATTGTTGTTATTTTCTTGTTTTCAAAATACCATAACCCCCAAAACCTTTTCTGATTAACGATTTTAATTTAAGAGTTGACAAATCTCCGTGGATTCGATCCCTAGTTTCCATATCTACATAGGAATTGTTAGGTTTAAATTTGAGAGTCGTAGGACAGGCTTCATCAAATTTTGGCGCCGTTGCCGGGGATTTGTTTTAATTTCTTCTATTAAAATTGTTAATCTTTTTATTTTGTTACAGATTTCATTCCTTTGGTGATATTGAGATACAATTTCATTCATTTGGTAACGCCAGACAACAAGTTCATTATTGTATGCACTTAAGAAGTAGTAAGATCACCGAGGAATAACAAAGGAGTAAAACACCAGTTGAGATCAGAGAACAAGCTACAGAACTGGAAGAAGACAAAGCAGAAAATCAACCGGATACCCAACTTATTTCTGGTGATATTCTTCCTGCTCATCTTTTTAATATGGCTTTGAATCAAAGATCTCTAAAAGAACTCACTGCTCTTATTCTTGATGAACAACCTTTATGTATTATTTTTCCACAAGTTGATGCTAATTTTAAAATGCATACTGGTTTTATACAATGTTTGCCAACATTTAATGGATTACCTGGAGAAGATCCACTTAGGTACATTAAGGAATTTCATGTTATTTGCACTAATTTGAAACAAGAAGGTACAAAATAGTGCAAAAGATTGGTGATATGATTTGCCTTCGGGATCTATTCAAAATTGGACTGGAATGCAAAGAGCTTTTCTAGCTAAATATTATCCTGCATCTAGAACTGCAATAGTCCGAAAGACATAAATGTCATAAGACAACAGACGAGTGAAACATTGTATGAATATTGGGAAAGATGTAAAAGATTATGTGCTAGTTGTCCTCATCATCAAATATCTGAACAATTATTAATTCAATATTTTTATAAGGGTTTGATTTATTATGACAAGATGATTATTGATGCCACTAGTGGTGGTGCTCTTTCAGATAAAACCCCACAAGTTGCACGTGAATTAATAGCTAACATGGCTGCTAATTCACAATTTTTTAACACCAAGAATGATACCGTAAGAAAGGTAAATGAAGTATATATATCATCATCATCATCATCTACACAAATTGAGCAAATACTAGATCATCTTACCAATTTAGTTGGTCAATTAGTTGGGAAAATAATCAATGACCATCCTACATATTCTTGTCCTACACTATTTCAAGAGGAACAAGCCAATGCCATGGATAATTTTCAGAACCAACTTCAGAGAAGACACAATCCATTCTTCAGCACATACAATGAAGGGTGGAGAGATCATCCTAACTTTAGATGGAGTAACCAAGGGGTTAAGCCACCAATGAACCCACCAGGTTTTGTTTCTAATCAACATCAAAATCCTCCTCAACCTCCTCAGAACCAACAACAGAGTATGTCTTTAGAAGATATGGTGAAATCTCTAGCCTCAAGTTCTATATCTTTTCAGAGAGATACCATGTCCTTCCAAAAGGATACAAAGTCTAGCGTTCACAACTTGGAAAATCAGGTAGGACAAATGGCTTCTGAGTTAGATCAATTGAAAACACAGATTTTCAATAAACTTCTATCACAACCACTCAATCCCAAAGAAAATGCTAGTGTCATAATATTGAGAAGTGGCAAAGTGTTGGTAAAATCCAAGAGACCAGAGGAAAATAAAGACACGGAGAAAACACCTATTACAAGCCCAGCATCTTCCGACAAAGTTCCTCAGATAGGAGAATCTTCTTCTTCTATTCCCAAGGTAAGTCCTCCTTTCCCTAATAGGTTAACTAAGAACAAGAAAGATGAGGAAGAAAAAGATGTTCTGGAGATCTTCAAGAAAGTTGAAGTCAACATTCCTCTTTTGGATGCAATAAGACAGATTCCTCATTATGCTAAGTTCCAAAAAGAACTTTGTATCAACAAGAAGAAGCTTAAAGGTAACGAGAGAATCAATGTGGGGGAATTTGTGTCTGCTGTTCTCCAACATAAACTTCCTCCAAAGCAGAAAGATCCAGGTATGTTCGCTATCACTTGTACAATTGGTGATAAGGTAGTCTCAGTTGTCTGCTAGATTTAGGAGCCTCTATTAATGTCATGCCTTATACAATCTATAACTCTTTAAATTTGGGACCAATGAAGCCTACTAGAATTGTTATTCAGTTAGCTAATAGGTCTGTGGCTTATCCAGAAGGAGTAATAGAAGATGTACTGATTAAAGTAAATGACTTAGTATTCCCTGCAGATTTCTACATTTTGAAAACTGAGGATAGCCAAAATACTTGTTCATCACAGTCACCTATTCTGTTAGGTAGACCATTTCTAAAAACTGCTAGAACTAAGATTGATGTTAATGAAGGTACTTTATCAATGGAATTTGATGGTGATAAAATTTCTTTTAACATATTTGATGCCATGAAATACCCTTCTGATGAATGTTCTACAGTTTCTGTTATACATCCACTTATTGAAGATATTTTTGATTTGAGCTACACTGAAATGATGCAATCCATTATGAACTTGAGCATAGATGAAAATGTTCTTGACACTTTATCTGTAGAATGTGACAATGAACTCAAACAAGCTGTCAATGATTTATCTGTTTGTCCTATTAGTAATTCAAAAATTGCATTACCTAGCTCACATGATAAAATTTTACCTTATGTTGTTTGTCCACCGTCATTTAAGCTTAAAGCTTTACCTTTTCATTTGAAATATGCATATTTGAGTGAAGGTAATGCTTTACCTGTAGTTATTGCTAACAATCTCTCATCTTCGCATGATGGAAGTAGTAAAAGCTGAAATTCTAAAACTTCTTGATGCTGGTGTCATCTATCCAATCACAGATTCATATTGGGTAAATCCTGTACATGTTGTTCCAAAGAAAAGTGGAATAACTATTGTGGAAAACTCTGAAGGTGAGAAAGTTCCTACCAGAGTGCAAAACGGTTGGAGAGTCTGCATAGACTACAGAAAACTTAATGCATCAACTAGGAAAGACCATTTTCCCCTTCAATTCATGGATCAAATGTTAGAGCGTCTATCTGGTCATTCTCATTATTGTTTCCTTGATGGTTATTCTGGTTATTTTCAGATTGCTATTGCCCCAGAAGACAAAGGTAAGACTACTTTTACATGTCCATTATATGAATATTGGGAAAGATTTAAAAGATTATGTGCTAGCTTCGTCAATGATAATGATGATGATGCATCTACTTCATTTACCTTTCTTATGCTATTATTCTTAGTGTTAAAAGATTGTGAATTAGCAACCATGTTAGCAATTAATTCACGTACAGCTTATGGGGTTTAATCAGAAAGAGCACCACCAATAGCTGCATCAATTGTCATTACTATGGAAGTCCAACAATAAGAAGTCTAACAAACATCGTAGTGTTTGGAGGAATGACCGTGGATGCTACAGTTTCAAATCTAACTACTGTTATCCAATTGGGAAGAGTACTAGCTCATCGAAAGATCGGTCTAATATACGGATGATGAAATGTTTGATTAATTGAAGAGGTTGCTTGAGCACACCAATCTACCAAACACTTGTTCAAATTGAAACAAATCAGCCAAACAAAGCTCTCGCAATAGGTGTAATTCTCACTCCTCTGAAAGAAGTATATGGCAAAACAATTGGACATGAGGTACAAACAAAAATTATTTTATAAACGCATGACACTCATGTTGCATAATTGTGATGCTTTCATAGTAATATTATGAGGATATGAATTATTAGAATGCTTGTTCAATTTAACATTTTGGTTTAACATGAAATTGCACACTAAACCAATTGGTCTTTTAAATATTGATTACTACTTTGATGGTTTGTTAGCATTTCTTGACACAACTTTTACACATAAGCTTCTATCTCCAGTAGCACAAAAAATAATTGTATATGCACTCACGACCAATGAGCTATTTGATGAATTAGTAACTTTTGTAGCGGAAACAGATCCATAAGTACCTCCAACTAATTGGTCAATTTCCAATAACAAGCGAAAAAGAGATTAAGTGGATTTAGAGTTAAAGTTGTAAGTTTTTCTTTTTAAATAAATGTGTGTTATTTTTAAAATTTTGTGTGTTTTTACATTGAGAACAATGTAATTCCCAAGCGTGGGGGCTGGTTTGAGTAAAGAGTCAAGTGATTAATCTCATTTGATTCTTGATCTGTACCTTTAAACATATTGTTTTTAATAACTTGTTATTTTGTTGAATAAATCATGCATGTATTATAGTTTTTTAAGATGTTAGGTAATTTTGTGTTAAATTTTTCAATCATTTTATAATTGTATCCCTTTATGTAAAACATTTTTCGAATAAATCAATTGAATATATTAACAATTTGACAAAAATATTCTTATTTAACTAATATGGCTAAATCTTTTATGTTATGAAACATAGAGTTAAAAACATTAGTATTGTGATTTGATAATAATGTAAGTTTATTGTGTGTTTTAATACATTTAAGGTCACTCTCTACACACTAAAACTTGTTTTTTCACATGCTTGAGACGAAATTTAAATAAGATCTTGGTTGATTTGGAAATGCAATAAGGCCTTTTTTGATAGTTTGAGCCTTCTGAACAAACCATACTTATATATATCCCTCGATCCTATTTTGAGCCAACATGTATGAATGGTTTCATTACCATTTAATATCTTTGATAAATAGCATTCTTTATTACTTTTCTATCCAGATACATTATTGAGAATGTAATTAACATGTGTTAATCTGTATTGAAAAAGTTATGAATATTGTTGATAAAGGATTACAAGATATTGTCAAAAATCAAAAGATAAAAAGCTCATAGATATGGTCACTTCAAAAAAAAAAAAAGAGAAAAAGAAGAGAAAGAAAATAGAAAAGCGAAAAAAAAAATGAAGAGATATCATGGCTAAGGTTTTCTTCAAGATGTGGTAATTCATTCTCAATTTAAACTCTTGAAATATTTTGTATATTCTTATCTTTCGTTTGTAACCAAATCCTGAATTTAATATTACAAGGTTAAAAGTTCTATTTGACCTAGATCGACCAAAATTTTCATCATTAGTGGAGAATATGTGAGTTTACAAGTTTATAAGTTGTGTTGAGAAACTAAGAATGCATTTTTAATTACATAGTGACTTTGTTATTATCCTTTCATTATATTAATAGCATGTTTAAATTTTTTTTATTATTAAGGGTTTTATGTTTTCACAGTCACATTTTGTTAACTTTGAATATTAATGTTAAACTTGTAAATGATATTCAAGCACACGAGCACAATTGTTTTTTTAAAATAAAAAGGTTAATTATGAAAGTTGTACTGAAATTAATATAACACTTTGTTACCTTATTAATCTTGTTTAAGTTATTTATCTTGTTACCTTATTGAAATGGGGTTATATTTTGCTTGACGGCAAGCAAAGGGAATAGTGTGTGAGAATTTGATGTACTCATAAATTAACTGATTTTTAAATTATTTAATGACTATTTTTTTAAAAATCGGTTAATTATGTTATTTAATAGATATATTTCACATTTCCCTTACATTTCTTTATTTGTAAGTTTTCCAGTGTATTTTAGTTCATTATGGAGATAAGAAGAAATGCTGGAGATATTAAAAAAAAAATTAAAATCTATGTCATCCGATGACGTGACACAATAAGTAGATGACACCCGGTGCAATCAGAAGATGACAAGTGTCGCTTCTAGAAGCCACAATGTGGATCAATGAGGACGCAACACGTGGTGAAATATGGGAAAATTAGGCCACCAACTAAATTTTCAAGACTTTAGGGTGCGAAATGAATATTTTGCCCCTGATTTTTGTTCTTATTAGGAAGCTTATTTTTATTATTTCAACACCAATTTAGCTTAAATCTTCTCCATTTCTTTTGAAATGTCTTTCTTTAATTATTGTATTCATCTTAGTATATTTTCCATAATTTTTAGAATAATATTTCAAGGTTTTTTGTAATATTTAGTAAATAAATTATGTCCGGATAATTTCAATATTTCTGGGGAGTTTATCTTTCAAATTTTCATTCCAATGTTTATAAATTTCATCTTATATTTATTAAATATGTATTGTGAGTAATTTCTTTTTGTTAGTAAGAATATGTGTTAAGTTATTAATAAATGAGATTATGAGATAATTTTCTTTGTACTTAATTTCTATTTGGATTTATTTAACTGGACTTATGATCAGTTTACCCACCTAGTCTTTATTTATTTTGTTTTATGCACTTTAAATATCGCAAATGGATGGTCGAGCCACCATAATTTTAGTTTAATTTATTTAAATGACCGGTTAAACCGCCTAATTTGTTTAGTTAATATAAATACAATATTTCTTTATATATATATATATATTTGTGTATTTATTTAATATACTTATATATATATATTAATTGAGTATTTATATAATTTCTGTTTTTACCAATATAATTGTGTCAATTAATTGGATTGAAAGGACAAATCAATAAAATGAAATGCGTCATTTTAGAAAATCTATCAATTACCACATATATGGTATCAAATCTATAGAAACATCTATCCAACGTGCATGTGACACACAAACAATGGTGTGCATAAACCATGCTGATGCACTTTAGACTTAGCTTGTAAGCATGTAATACAATTAGCACAATACTTAGAAATATTTGCATGCATATTAAGCCAAAAGAAGTGCTTTGCAAAACAACTATAGTCTTAGATATGCCAAAGTGTACAATTAAACCTTATTTATGTGCTTCACTAATCAAAAGTAATCAAATAGAAAACTTATGAATGCAAAATTATTTCATGTGAAATAGATAACCATTATGTCTATAGAACATATCAAAATCAGCATTCTCACATTTATTATAAACATTTCTAAAATCGCTAACTTTCTCATATAATTCTTTAATATGCTCTGAAAGACAAACATTGATAAGGACTAATGTCTTATTTAAATAAGTGTTGGTCTTTTAGGATTTATATGTCTAATCCATGCAAGATCGAAGTTTCAAGTCTTTAGGAAAGATCGAATGTTATCAAGCGTTGAAGATAAGCGTTTTTTGGATTAGATAGGATCTAGAGGTATAGTGTTACTTTTTTTATATCCTTAGATATCTCTAGATCTATCTCCATGAGAAATAATTTCTATAGGTTGCTCAATAAAAGTGAAACATTTTTCAAAATGCACTTTATAAAGATAAAACATGAGTTAGGTATTTGAAATGATTTTTCAAAATACATGCATATGCTTAAAATTCCATAAAATATATTCCACAACTCTTAGAGTTGATTGAAATCTTGTATTGCATAGTTTGGATGCATGTGCGGTCGACCTGATTGCATATGTGGTCGACCCCAGAATCATGCGATCGACCGGACTACTCATCTCATCGTCCACAGTATGTCCAGAGCTCTCTGGAACACTTGCAGATGATGGTGCGGATGACCGCATTTCTCCTGAGTGGGATTCCAACCGTCATTTTTATGACCGTTGGAGCATACATATAAATACCCAATTGTTTGAAAAACTTAGTTTAATGACTTTTCAAGCAAAAACCTGATTCTTACTCTTGATAGAACATCTTGAAATCATTTTGAAACCCTTTCATAACATTTACATTGTGAAAATCATCCTAGAAGGGTCTTTACTAAATCATTGGTGTTCTTGAGCAATCTAGAGAAACAAATTACTCAAGGAGGTATTTATGCTTCAAATTGATATATCTTCACATTAAGGTGATATCTATCAAACTCTCTATCTCTTATTATTGATTGTAATTGTATCAAGGTTGCAAGTAGAAACCTAAGTGTTTGGGTGAACCTTGAATTGAATTGTATTGTAAGGATTCACTAAGGAGAGTTGTAAGATTATTGTATAATCAAGGTTGTGTAGTAAAACTCAAGGGTTGAGTGAGCCTTGATTGGTTGAGAGGTTATTTGCAAAACCCTAAGGTGAATTGGGTGAGCCTCTTTTGTAATTTCATTTATTTGATTAGTGAAAAGATTTGGTAAAATCCTTGAGTAGGTAACTCAAGGTAGTGGAATAGGTTTTGTGGATAAACCGAACCACTATAAATCTTTGTATTCATTGCTCTACTTTCTGCATTTTATTTGAACACATTTTTACTCACACAACTAGCACACCAAGTGTTTGATATTTGTTGTCAAAGAGGTGTATTATTGAATTAGGTTTAAAAAATAGGATAAAAACCTAATTCACCCCCTCTTAGGTTTTTCATGCTCAAAACCTATCAATTTAGCATCTAAAGTGGTAAGAAGTGCATACATTCGACTTAAAGCATTATCAACAATATTCACTATAGGAAAACATCATATTAACGACAAACTCTTATACGACAGTCCTAGAACCATCGTAAATAATGATCATAAATGACGGTCTATCGTTTAAACCATTATATACGATGGTTTTTAAACCGTCATATAAAATTATGCTATTTACACCAAATGGTTGTATTTAGTAGACTATATACGACGATACGTGGTAAAAAACTATCATAATACGACGACGCGTAGTAGCAAATAGTGTTATAGGACCATTAGTTGTAAATAAATCTTAATTCGACACTTTTAGTAGTATTTTCATTTCATACGATGGCTACAAAAGCGTCGTATATAGTTTGCTTATTATTTACGACAGATCGTACACCATCGTTTATGTGCGAAAACCTGTTGTATCAGGTGCATAAACGACGCCTCATTGACTGTCGCAAATGTCCTATATTATTTATTTATGTGCACATTTTAATTGAATATGCGTTTCACGGTTCGGTATAAATTTTAAAATATTTTTATTTACGTTAAATATAAGTGATATATATATATATATATAAAGTATTTAAATTACCACACAAGAATCAATAATATGAATATGAGGATTAATACATGTATGATTTTTGTTATAAGTATATTGATGGTAATTTTATTTGTATAAATTACTTAGTTAAAGTCTCTACATTTGGTTATGTATATTGTAAGTACAATTTATTTTGATTCTTAACATATTAAATTATTCACCAATTAATGGTTTTTCAATTATATAGAGTGGAACACTTGGTCTATTTGTTTATTTGTATTTGTATTTCAAAATTTATTTTATATAATGGTGAATTATTTTAAGAGAATAGAATTAATTATTAATAATCAATTTCACTTTGATTTTATAAATATTTTACTTTAAGTACTATTTACATGTAAATAATTAATTTTAGTTTTTTGTGAGTTAAGTTTAATTCTTTGAAGTTAATAATTAGTTATTAGTGGTATTAAATTCATTTATTTTATATTAACTACATTTATTTTAAAAATAAATATTTTGTAATGGATACTTATTTTTTTTAAAAATGTTATATATTTCAATTTTAAAATTCAATAAGAATTAGCATGAAATAATATTTTATTTATGATTTATATCTTTTAATTGATTTTTTAGTTAATTAATGAACATATATCCAAATGTGTTCTCTAGCTACGCACGTCCAATAGCTCTCCCCAAATTTCACTAAGTTCAAAAATTGTTTCACCTAAATTCACTTTCCTTCTTTGCTTTCCTCCCTCCCAAATTTCACTCTCCAGATAAATTCCTAACACAGTCCCTTATCGTTGCAACAAAAATTTCACTTTACCATTTCAAATTTCAGTCTACATCTTGCGTACACATCTCCCAAATTTGGAACCCATTCGTGGAATTTTAGAGCCAAAGCAGAGTGTGCAACCATTGTAGGCAGAGTGGAACACATTTTCTTTTCCTTCAAGATCCAATTCCGCAGGAAGATTAGCTCAGCGGTCCATATCTTATGCCAAGGCCTTCATAAATTTTACTCCACGATCCTTTTCTCCCCCTTTCGTTGCCTCTGGACATTTCAAGCTTGGTGGACTGGCACCAACCATTCCTTCTGCTGCTCCTCGACTCTCTCGTCGCCAAAATCTCTTCTTCACTTCTAGGTTTACCTTAGTATTAGATGTGCCATTACTGTGTATTTTGTTGTAGGTAATGGCCAATTCCTTAAATTTCTACGATTATTGTACCCTTTCAATTAACTAGTTCTCGGTACATGGGTGGATTTAGGTTGCCAAAGGAGTTGGGCTGTGCGAATTCATTGATGCCTTTGCACTCCGTCACTGTTTATGTGTTGCTAAAGTCCTAACTTTCTTCAGAACTTGGTCAATGGGGTTGCCTTTCTGAAGGTATCGACCAGTTCCCTCTTAAAGTTTTATCGCGTTATTCTCTGTCTGTCTTTCCTTAATGTATTATTTTATTGAATAAATCAACTAGTTAAGGCCTCTTAGTTACCATACCGCATCCTTCTATACTCTTTACTGATTGTAAGTTGCAATTCTAAATGAGCTAATGGCCCTAATCATTTGCTCTTCAATATGAAACATTATAATGTGAATGTAATTTTCTAATTTTTTAAGGGATTCTGTCTTTGCATTCTTTCCTTTGAATTTTAGGAGTTTTCATTTTGAAAGGGTAGAATTGAACATTCATAAGAAGGATATTTTAATATTCAATTAACATATGGTGCTCTTTATTCCGTTTTTTGTGATCATGTCTTATGAGAAGAGAATTTGATCAGGGTGCTTTGGAAATCCTTTCGAGCCTTTACAGATCACTGAAGATACCAGTAGTGAAGCAGGACCCTTTTGGCCCATAATATGTTGGGTTGTTAGTTAATCAAATAATTAATATTCTTTTGTATACCATGCTAGATGTAAATTCTTGAATGATATGTAATGTGCATACTTAGTCATGTTAGTATCTGCATTCGACATAAAACTGAGATTGGTTAATTTTGTTAAAAGATCCATTTCTTGAACAATTGAGTTACTTTGCACTTGCTGATTAGTGATTATGTCACATGTGCATGGAAACTTCATACATGAAAGATCCATTTGGTGTTAATTTTAAATATTATCATTTTGTGATGGAAACTTCATACATAATTAGCATGCTATAAATATAAATAATTGTGGGTCTTGGTTTTAGTCTTCGGTCCTCTGCTTCTACTGTAGTTTTTTCTGTGTTGAAGATTTGAAGGCTCTGCACTCTTTTACTCTTATTCATATTATGTCCTCAATAAAATCTCTGCTTTTTAGAAGAAAGGAACAAAAAATTTAACTTTGTTGCTCCCCATTCCTGCAACTTTCTTCTAGAACTTAAGCTTTTGTCAGAGTTCGGACTTCTATTAAATTTAACACCCCCGTGAAGCTCTGCTTCCTAAAAATGTTTAGCAATATAGTTGATCAATCAAAACATGAAAAGTCCTTTTGTGCAATTGTTTAGTTAGAATATCTGCCAATGGTGAATAGGTTTTGATTGGCAAATGCTTTAATCACCCAACTTTGATATTTATCCCTGAAAAAATGATAATATATGTCAGGTGTGCTTTGTTTGTTCATGAAATATATGATTTTCAACTATATAAATCGCAACATTACTTTTACAAAACAATGGTACACTTGATTGTTGTGGAATTTCTAAGTCATTTATTAAGTATATCAATCATTGAACTTCACAAATTGCCATTGCCACTGCTTCATATTAAGTTTCTGTTGAACTCCTTCACAATGGTACACCTGATTGTTTAGATTTCTGGTGGTTAATATAGTTTAGATTGCAGGATGAATTATGATGGTGGTGATGAATGATAATCTTGATTATGCATTTAAGATGAGGATGCAAGATAATATGAACCTTTGAATGTTCTTTCTTTTTTTGTGCACTATAATTTTGGTTGCCCAATGCAGCTCCAAGCCTTGTATCCAAGTGATGAGATTCACTTAGATGATGATAGAAATTATGCTATTCATTTTTGGTGAAATATTCCTATATGGTTTTGTATTTTTTTTATGCTTTTTAACTCTTTTAGTATTTTGTTGAGTGGGGTTTTTTCTTATTACCTTTTCTATATTTGTAGGTGGGCTAATCGTGAAGCGGAAATTACCCTAATGATATTAGAAGATACTATATAGTTTTGATCAAATACTTGAAACAGGATATGAAGTGTTGCCTATTTTTATTTATCTATTTCTAGAACATATGTGAGCAGAAACATAGTTAATCAGTTTTCCTTCTAGTTTTTCTACTTTGTTATAATTGTGTTGTGCAACACTTTTAGGTATGGTACATATAGTGGTTGTCATATAAGAACCAAATTAACATAATCAGGATATTGTATTCAATGTCCTATTTAATATTAAATTTTTTATCTTTACTATCATGATATAAGGTAAATTTGTTATTTTATGTAAATTTGTATTAAATGTAAATATACAACATTTTATAGATTTTTGAAGAGAGTAAAAATTATTTTTAATGAATCATGTGAAGAGTTAAAAAAATAAATACATATAACAAAAATATATAAATGACGACTATTAAGATATAGTATATAGCATAAGTTGTAAACATTTATATACGACAGACTTCTAGTCGTCATATATAATTTAAATTAAATACGACACTTTTCTTATATACCACGGTCTTTGATCGTTGTATAATATTTTATACGACGGTCCTCTGCCCCATCATATAAATTTACTATACAGTTTTATGCGATAATTTCAAGCTCGTCATATCTAATTTAACACATATACGACGGGTAGAAATGCGTCGTATATAATTCCGCCATGTACTACATTTTTCCTTTTTAGACAACTGTCTGTCGTTTTATACTAAATACGACAGACCATCCCTGTCATATTAGCCTAAAACGACGTACTTTAAAACAAGGGACCAAAAAACATTGTTTGGCTGTCGTTTAAGACATAAGCGACTGTTCTACTGATATATTCATAAATTAATTGATTTTTATACTATTTAATGACTATATTTTGTTTAAAAATCGGTTAATTGTGTCATTTAATTGATATATTTCACATTTCCTTTCTATTTCTTTGTTTATAAGTTTTTCAGTGTATTTTAATACATTTTGGAGATAAAAAGAAGAAGAAGAAGAAGAAGTGAATATGCAAAAAAAAAAAAAAATGAAAAGTAACTTCGGTGAACAGTACCACCGTCGATGATGACATCACTGCTTACGTCATGAACAGTATCCGTCAGCTGGTCAAAGTCAACAAGTCAACCTGCTACAGTACCCGAAAGTCAAAATGACCATTTTACCCCTAGAAATTTCCCTATAAATATGCTAGCTTTATTTCTCATTTGAGACACCAATTTAGCTCCAATCTTCTTCATTTCTTTTGTAATTTCTTTCTTTTATTATTATCTTCATATTAATATAATTTCTAGAATTTTTAGAATAGTTTTTCAAGTCTTTTTGTAAAATTTAGTAAAGAAATTCTGTACGGATAATTTCAATATTTTCGGGGAGTATTTCTTTCAAATTTTTGTTCTAATGTTTATAAATTTCATCTTATATTTATTAAATATGGATTGTGAGTAATTTCCTTTTGTTAGCAAGGATATGTGTGAAGTTATTAATAAATGGGATTATGAGATAATTTTCTTTGTACTTAATTTCTATTTAGATTTATTTAACTGGACTTATGGTCGGTTTACCTGCCTAATCTTTATTTATTTTGTTTTATGCACTTTAAATATCGCAAATGGATGGCTGAGCCACCTATTAGTTTAATTTACTTTCATGTCTTTTATTTTCTTTTTTATGGAAGGCCGAGCCTCCATACTTTTAGTTTAATTTATTTAAATGGCCGGTTGAACCGCCTAATTTCTTTAGTTAATATAAATCAAATCTTTCTTTCTATATATATATATATATATGTGTGTGTGTATTTATTTAATATACTTATATCTATATATTAATTAAGTATTTATGTAATTCCTGTTTTAATTAATATAATTATGTGAATTAATTGGATTGACAATCTAGTTAATAAACGTGATTATATAATTAGGATTATTAATCTTGTATTAATGATTCAAGTGGAATCTACTAATTTAATTGAGTTGCAGCTCTTGGCTTAATTAAATTAGTAGTGGAATTATATAATTTAAATTGTATATAATTAAGCTGATTGTTATATACAATTTAATGTTGGTGATGCCTTATTTACTTAATGCAATTTGATTGAACATCCTATACACGCTAGTTGGTAGTGGTGTTCAATTAAATTAGAGATTAATCTGTCTGAGCTGATCGGGATTCTAAAACCAATTACTTAATAATGTCTTGATCTATGATTAATCCCATGAAAAATATAACTTGATACTAATTCCTTGCTAACGCTTTTTTTTAAATCATTTATATTCCAAATTCCTTTTTAATTCTATTCTCAAAATACCAAAAACCCCCGAAAACCCTTTTCGATTAATGATTTTAAATTAAGAGTTGACAAATCTCTGTGGATTCGATCCTTACTTTCCCTATCTACTAATATAAAGGACGACCCTAGGACCGTCGTTTAAGGCTATCTTTCTTGTAGTGATTTTTCTTATCCTTCTTGTACTCAATGATGTATGGAAATGATTCAATGAATTCACTTCATTTAGCATGCTGTTTATTCAACTTATTTTGTCTATCCACATACTTCAAGGTCTTATGATCTGAATGAATGACAAATTTTTTCGAAAGAAGATAGTGTTGCAATGTTTCCAATGTTCTTACTAAAACATACATCTCTTTTTGCTATAGTAAGCAATTGGTTTTCCTCCTTACAATAGGACAACACCAATACCAACTTTCGAAACATTACATTCAATCCCAAAAATTTCATCAAACTTAGGCAAAGCAAGAATATGAGTAGAAGTTAATTTTTCCTTTAATAAATTAAATGCCCTTTCTTGTTCATCCCCCCATTGAAATCCTACATTCTTTTTAATAACTTCAGTTAAAGGGACATCAATGCTAGAAAAATCCTTAACAAATCATCTATAAAAACTTTGACAAACCAGGGAAACTTCTAACTTCCCCCATATTCTTAGGTGTTGACCAGGATTCAATAGTTTTAACCTTTTCATTATCTATTTCAATTCCATGTTCACTAACAACATATCCTAAAAATATAACTTCAGGCACAAAATGAACATATTCAGCAAGCTTAGCATACAACTTTTGTTCTCGCAAAGCACAAACAACAATTTTAGCATTCAAAATATGTTTATCAAATGATTTGTTATACACAAGTATATCATCAAAGTAAACCATAAAAAATTTCCCAATAAATTAGGAAAAATATGGTTCATTAATCTCATAAAAGTATTTGATGCATTAGTTAACCTAAAAGGCATAACTATTCATATAAACCATATTGTCTTAAAAGCAGTTTTCCATTTATCTCCAATTCTCATGTGAATTTGGTGATAACTAGCCATTAAATCAATCTTAGAGAATATGGAAGCACCATATAGTTCATCTAACATATCATCTAAATAAGGAATATGAAGGCGATACTTTACTATAATACTATTAATTGCTAGACAATCAATACACATTCACCAAAAATGATATTTTTTAGGCACCAATAACAATAACACGTGTACTGCACATGGACTCATACTTTATCTTATCAAACACTTGGACAACAATTCATCCATTTGCCTTTATAACTTCTTGGTTTCTTCGGGATTGCTTCTATAAGCTGGTCGGTTTAGAATTTGTGCTTCAACAATGAAGTCAATTTGGTGTTCAATCCCTCTAAGTGCCAGCAATCCTTCAGACATAGTTTCTGAAAACATCTCTTTAAATTCCTGCAATAAATCTTGAAAGAACTAGGAAGATAAGAGTGATCTGGTTTGACGAAATAGCTACATTCGCTCATTTGAATACCAAAAGAAGCATAGATCACCTAGATAAATAGGTCTTTCATACCTCACACTCTTGCATAGAAACTGCATTTTTCTTCTTATTTTGCTACTCTTTGCACATTATTATCTCCTTTTACATGTGCCCTTTAAAGATTCTTTTCCTCATGGCACATCTTATCTGTTTCCTCTCATTTTTCCTCTATTTTGTCACGCTTCTCATGGCTTTTCTCACAACTCTCATTTTGTTCGTGCATTTTCTTTTTCTTTTATGCACTCTCATATTCACTCAATATTTTATAATATTCAAACACCTCTTTAGGTACATCGGCAAGGTCGTCCAAATAATATATGAGTAGCATACACGAGAACAATTTCATATAAAACCGGATCACAATAACGTCCAATTGAAAAATATATCAATGATTGCTTTGTAACCCTAGAATCTCTAGTATTGTTCATCCATTGCAATCTATAAGGATTATGGTGTTTAGTTATTTTTAATATCAATTTATTAATTAAACTAGTATTGTCAACATTAGTACAACTACCCCCATCAATAATCATACTACACAACTTATCATGTACGAAACATCTAGTATGAAATAAATTTTCACGTTGTCATTCATCCTCCTTGGATTGAATGCTTAGTGCTCGTCTTGTGATCAACCTGAAAACAGGCCCTTCAAGGGTTGTTTCTCCGTCATTTACTTCCTCTAAATCTTCTGCTAATAGTGGTATGTCACTATAGTCAAAATTATATTCCTCATCTTCACTCACCACTTCTCCAGTGCGTATAACTATCATTTTTACAGTAGGACATTGGGTTTGCCTATGTGTATATCCAAGCATCTAAAACACTTCAGATCTCTAAAAGAATCCTTTGATTTATTATCGTTAGGATGTACTTTTGTTGTAGAGACATCTTTACTTTTGTTTGCTTCAAATATGCTCTTGTTGGAATTGGAATCTCCATATTTGTTGCCCTTCTAATTAGACTTACATGAACAAGTAGAAGTCAGACCAGATTTGTTCCTCATATTTAATTAGTTCTCAACCTTGATTGTCATGTGTACTATATCCTCAAAATTTACATAATGATATAATTCAACCAGATTAACAATGTCACAATTTAAACCAGAAAGAAATCGTGCCATAATAGCCTCTTTGTCCTCCTCAACATTGGCTCGAATCATGACCATCTCTATCTATTGATTACACTTTGCAATACTTTTTGATCGTTGGTTCAGTCTCTATAAAATATTGTTCAACCCTCTATAATAATGTTGTGGTACAAACCTCCTCCTCATAATTGTTTTCATCTTAAATCATGCAGAGATTGGACATTCTCAGCTCCTATGCCTAGAAGTTGAGATCTGAATGTGATGTACTCATAAATTAACTGATTTTTATGTTATTTAATGACTATATTTTGTTTGAAAATCGGTTAATTATGTTATTTAATGGATATATTTCACGTTTCCCTTCTATTTCTTTGTTTGTAAGTTTTTTAGTGTATTTTAGTTCATTATGGAGATAAAAAGAAGAAGAAGAAATGTTGGAGAAGTTTTAAAAAAAAAAAGATTCTATATCATCCGATGATGTGGCACAATAAAAAGATGACATGTGGCGCAATCAGAAGATGACAAGTGGCGCAATCAGAAGGTGACAAGTGGCGCTTCTAGAAGCCGCAATTTGGACCGATGAAGACGCGACATGTGGCGAAGTTGGGGAAATTAGGCCACCAACTAAATTTTTAAGACTTTGGGGTGCAAAATGACCATTTTGCCCCTAATTTTTGTGGCTATAAATAGGGAGCTTATTTTTATGATTTAGACACCAATTTAGCTCCAATCTTCTCCATTTCTTTTGCAATTTATTTATTTTATTATTGTCTTCATCTTAGTGTATTTTTCAGATTTTTTAGAATAATATTTCAAGGCTTTTTGTAATATTTAGTAAAGAAATTCTGTCCGGATAATTTCAATATTTCCGGAGAGTTTATCTTTCAAATTTTCTTTCTAATGTTTATAAATTTCATCTTAATTTATTAAATATGTATTGTGAGTAATTTTCTTTTGTTAGCAAGTATATGTGTTAAGTTATTAATAAATAGGATTATGAGATAATTTTCTTTGTACTTAATTTCTATTTGGATATATTTAACTGGACTTATGGTCGGTTTAACCACCTAGTCTTTATTTATTTTTCTTTATGCACTTTAAATATCGCAAATGGATGGTCGAGCCACCTATTAGTTTAATTTACTTTTATGTCTTTTATTTTCTGTATTATGGAAGGCCGAGCCTCCTAACTAGTTTAATATATTTTTATGTCTTTAATTCTTTTTTTATGGAAGGCCGAGCCTCCATACTTTTAGTTTAATTTATTTAAATGGCCGGTTGAACCGCCTAATTTCTTTAGTTAATATAAATCAAATCTTTCTTTCTATATATATATATGTGTGTGTGTATTTATTTAATATACTTATATATATTAATTAAGTTTTTATATAATTCCTGTTTTAACCAATATAATTGTGTGAATTAATTAGATTGACAATCTAGTTAATGAATGTGATTATATAGCTAGGATTATTAATCTTGTATTAATGATTCAAGTAGCATCTACTAATTTAATTGAGTTGCAGCTATTGGCTGAATTAAATTAGTAGCGGAATTATATAATTTAAATTGTATATAATTAAGCTGCTTGTAATATACAATTTAATGTTGGTGATGCCTTATTTGTTTAATGCAATTTGATTGAGCATCCTATACACGCTGGTTGGTAGTAGTGTTTAATTAAATTAGAGATTAATCTGTCTGATCTGATCGGGATTAATCTATTTTGTAAGAATAGGAATCTGTCTGAGCTGATCGGGATTCTAAAACCAACTACTTAATAATGTATCTATCTATGATTAATCCCATGAAAAATATAACTTGATACTAGTTCCTTGCTAACGCTTTTTATATCATTTGTATTCCAAATTTCGTTTTTAATTCTTTTTACAAAATCCAAAACCTCAAAAATATTTATTTTAATTGTTGTCATTACATTATTCTCAAAATTCCAAAAAGACCCCCAAAACCTTTTTCGATTAACGATTTTAATTTAAGAGTTGACAAATCTCTATGGATTCGATCCCTACTTTTCCTATCTACATAGGAATTGTCAGGTTTAAATTTGAGAGCCGTACGACAGGTTTCGTAAGAATGTATCACACATTTGAATAATCAGTGAAACCTATAACAACTAAGTTTACTTTATTCACTTTGGTGTAGTTATGACATTCAAATACATGTTCAACCTTATTTTCCAAATCTAAATATCCTTCTAGATTGTTCTTGCCTTGGAAATATGGAATCATCATCTTGATTGATCCCAAGTTCTCATATTTAGATTTTTTTTTTCTTTGTTGAAAGATGTAGAATTTATGTCAAATTCACCCTCTAATTCATCAATGAGATTTCGTTTTGTCCCTCTAAATTGAGCACGGTTTAGAATGCCTTGCTCAATTCTCCCTAATATTTCTTTCAGTTTCTAATTGTCACTAGCAATATCTTCTTGTTATCATAACATCTTTTGCATCATTCATTGTATCGCCTCTAAGATAAATCTATTTTTTGATTCCATGATGTAAAACCTGCAATAAAGACGTCAGAAAAGAAAAAATAAATAAATCATAAACTAATAATGGATTGACGAAATTCTAGTCTTGTTGGGCTTGAAATTTGTCCCTCAACTCCTTTGTATCAAATATTATTAAATCCACAAGTCATATACAACCCATGGAAGTTTCCTATTAGGCTGATTGATCCAAATAGTACAAAATAAGCCCATTAAGTGCATCTTTCATATTTTTAGCTCTAGTCCTTGTAATTAGACCTCTATCATAGCTCGATGGATCCATCTTCTTTGTGTTTGTACTTGAACTTGAATTTCCATTAATGTCGTCTCTATACTCCGCATCAAGATGGTCATTTTCGAATTGTTACAAGGATCAATAATAATGCTTACAAATTAGCTCTTCTTGGTGAGTATAATGTTAGTTTTGCTTTTAATGTTTCTTATTTACTCCCTTTTGATTATGCAGATGATGATTTGTGGGCGAATCCTTTTGAAGAAAAGGGGAGTGATACGAAACATGGATATATCATTAATGGAAATTCGAGTTCAATTGTAAATACGAAGACACTGGATCCATTGAGGTATGATAGAAGTCCAATTATAAGAGTTAAAGCTAAAAAAAATGAAAGATGCACTTAATGAGCTTATTTTGTGCTATTTAGATAAAGTAACCCAAGAAGAAAGTTGCATGAGTTGTCAAAAATTTTTGAATTTAATAAGATTTTATACAAATGAGTTGATAGATAAATTTCAAGCCCAATAAGACTAGAATTTCTTTCATCCCTTAATAGTTAGGATCTATTTATTTTCTATAAGAATTAGGAAATCTCAATTGATTTTGGTATCTTAGTAGATTTACTATGTCATCTAGTTTCCTTTTTGAATAAGAAGAGTTCATAATGAAGCAACAGTTTGAACTCTTTCTTTATATATGTAATTTGAATAATTTAGATTATGAGTTTTGAATACAATATTTAGAGTTTTCTTTCAAAGTTTTGTAAGTTTTGCTTTGAAATTTCTCTAAGAATTTCACCACTTATATTAAAGTTCTTAGTTGTTTGATAACTAAAGACTCCTAATTTGTGATCTTTAGGTAACAATATCAAAAGGTTGTTACGAGTCTTGTTTGTTAGATAAGCAAAGATAATTGATGTACTCATAAATTAACTGATTTTTATGTTATTTAATGACTATATTTTGTTTAAAAATTGGTTAATTATGTTATTTCATAGATATATTTCACGTTTCCCTTCTATTTCTTTGTTTGTAAGTTTTTTAGTGTATTTTAATTCATTATGGAGATAAAAAGAATGAGAAGAAATGTTAAAGAAGTTTGATGCTGGTTCATTTCTAATGTCTTTTTATATCATTTGTATTTCAAATTCCTTTTTAATTCTATTCACAAATCCAAAAACTCCTAAAACCTTTTCCAATTAATGATTTTAATTTAAGAGTTGACAAATTTATGTGGATTCGATCCCTACTTTCTCTATTTATATAGAAATGGTTAGATTTAAATTTGATAGTCGTACGACAGGTTTTGTCAATCGTATTATTCATTTAAGACTTTTTTATTTGTTCAGACTTTTATAGATTTTCATTTTAAAAATAAGATAAAATTCACACAAAAAAAATTTATATATTGTTAAAATAAATTATTGTCATGTCAATCCAAGAAAAAAAATCTTTTGAAAACCAATAAAAAAATTTGTAAAATAAATAACCTAAATTCTTTATATTAATATAATGTTCATAATAAATTTATAATGTTAAATATTATCAAAATCATCAAACGTCATTCGATCATTCACATATTAGTTGTAATATAATGCACTTTTTCTTTGTTAGTCTTGACTTTAAAATATGATCCAAAAGCCTCCATGTCTTCCTTATCAAGTTCTAATAAAAGCTTCAGCCTCATTCACAGAGACAACATAAGAGATTCACCAATTCAGGTTAAGTTTCAAGTCTCTATATGCCAACAAAAAGAATAGAATAAGAGATGAAAATATCAATTAAAATGACATTGTTTTGATAGTTTAAGTTGAGTTGTTTAGCTAGGCATGGCAAAATGGGCCACCCCATTCAGAACGATTTTCAGAGTCTTATAATTATGTAGCTCGTCTTAACCCAAATAGTTAAAACGATAGTTTTTTTTTTAAAAAAAATTATTAATTTTTAAATTTGTCAAAGAAATGGCTCGACCAGACGAGGAAAAAAGGTAATGCAATCGAGTTTGACCTAATTTTCACGGGCATATAATTATGAAACCTAAGCCAACCTTAAACTCTAGTCAAACCCAAATTCTCATCCCTAAATATGACCCAATCATTAAGATGGGCTGGACTTTAAAATTTTAGATCAAGTTAAAATAACACGAATTAACATATTGAAAATCTCTATATCTCATATGAATAAATGAGATTTAATGAGATATTTTTCCTTAATACTTTACATGTAAAAAGTAATATCATTTTCAAATTGAATACTTTCTGACTTCTCCAGAATTTTAAATTGTATTAATTGAATATCCTAAGACTTTTAAAGAGTTTTAAAAAATATCAATTAAATACACTTAAACTTTTAAAATCTTGAAAAGTCATTAAAAATATTTATTGAATACAACCCCCTAAATCAATCTAGCTAAAGGCAAGCTCTAATACATTAAGCCATAATTGATCTAGTATAAAAATTATCCCTTTGTTTCTCCTTATGATCTTGTCACTAAAGCTTTCGCAAATAACAAAGAACAAGAAAGAGAGTTTTAATTTAAGATAACTTATAACATATACCTACAACCTACTAATGTGTTTGATTGATGTTCGGCACATACACATATAGATAGATTAAGAATACTTTAAAAGTACAAAACATGATTTCCTTCCATCAAGTATATCTAATTGAAGATATTTAGTAATTAACTAATTCACAAAATCAATTAGAATTCAACCATATATTAAATTGAAATATTCTAGAATCAATTTAAGATTTGATAAAATATCTAATTAGATATTTTCAGTAATTGAATTAATCAAACAAGTCTCTGAAAAGACAAGTCTAACAAGTCTCACATATAATAAAAGAGAATCCATTCAGCCAATTTCGTGCAAGAGAGTATTTTCAAAAGAAAGAAAGTAACTAAAATTGACGGGGAACAAGAGCCGCAAGTACCATAACTTTTAGTAGTTTTAATATGCAATCTGAATCCTCAAATCACATAGTATTTAAAACTTGTCCAAAATGAAATTCCAAGTTCCATGATTTGAAAAGAAATTTTAGACGCGCAAATATCCATTTTCTGTTTCCTAAAACGTTTTGTGGACTTCGGGTTCATGGGTACAAGCTATGAAGCCCAATACTCACTTAATGGAAAACCCTGAAAGAAAGGAAGTGTGCAATGAAGTAAGAAATTCTTATCAGAGTTGCTTTTCCTTAAAAACCCTAGGATTTGCTTCGTTTCACCTCCATGAAATATACCAAAGATCTTTTACAACTTTATAAAAATGCTAATACGTATGACATCACAAACATTATACCAAGCCCCCAGAATCTCACTAAAAGTATACATAAAATTAGACCTTAAATGGATTAAAATTTATATGATAATGATTTTAATGATCAGTTTTATGCCCCTGGTAAATGCTGCCTAAAATCTTCTTTTGTCTCCAATACTTACCATTTATTTTCAGCTGTAGGTTTCCTAGACGTTGATGGTGTTGTCTTATTGCTGCTAGTTTTGTTGCTGCTCCCCAATTTCAGGCGTACAATAGGTTTGATGTACGAGTGTCCAGGGAAGTTTCTTTTCGCAGCTGGAAGTGCTTGTAACTCTGGTATCCAGTAAGATACAAATTCCCCATCAGGATCATAGGTTTGAGCCTGCATCATTAGAAATCAACAGGGTTATTGAAATCAACTGAAAAATGGAACCATGATTGGCATTGCTAATGTTGAAAAGCAAAGTTAAAGAAGCAAGGTCGGATGATATTCAGATAAATGAGGGCAAAAGCTTCATAACAAAGAGATAAATGAATCCAGCAATTGTGTTTCAAAATGAAGCATAAAAAGTAGTTACGATTAAGATCATTGTCTGTCACCATTCTGTGACCAAGGAAATGTAATTTTGAAGATTTCTAACTGATTAACCATTGTTTTTATGACCAAGATGAGGATACAAGTAAAAGCACCCTTATAAAGTCTCAAATACTTCAGATATCTATAGCGTCAGCATACGAAAGATGTCCCAAATGCTATAAAGCTATTACTTCTCCAAACACGAGAATAATGTCATGATTTATATTTTGGTTCTCCCTAAGTGCTCTCCACTTTCTTAAAATATATGTTCTTCATTGTTTACCTTCCCTTTGACAATAACAAAATGTAGGGCTGAACTGCAGGAGAGACATTTAGTAACATGTTAATTAAGACGAGGAACCATCTTAAACTTCTGTGAAATTAAACCAAGAATTCATTTTGAGATGGACAGACAGACGTACCTGCCATCTATCAGAGATGCATGCTGTAAATTTATTGCATTCATTTTAAGGGGAAAAAAAAGGGGCCTGACATGCAGAGTCACCAATTTAACCTCCTCATACTATGATACTTATTTGGCATCTATACAGCCATCAGATATCGATAAGCGATAACGATGCACATTTAATTAGTTGATGCTTAAAGTACAATAGTAGTAGTAAACCGCATAGAAAAAAAATGATACAGCTGAAGCATCCTAAAAACATCTCAGAAAAGAGAGGGAAAGCAGAAAGTAAAGTCATACATCTTAAAGAAAAGAATGTGATAAAACTTCAACTTGAAACTGTGAATCCCCTTGTCCAAATATAGGTTTTAGGACTTTAGATTGACAGGTTACCTAGGAATTCTATTATAACTAGCGCAATAAAGAAATTAGTGATTGGAAAAGATCATTAGGTTGCCACTTACTGCAGAGTCTTATCATTTGAATTCAACCATTGTCAGCAAAAAATAAAAATGCTCGGACATCATTCAGGCCAGCAGAAATGCTCTCCAAAATGACACTCCAACATTGAACTGACAGTATATATCCAATTAAGTGATACTTATAAAATTTTTTACAGCAAGACCCAGTGATTCAAAAGATCCAGCTGTGAAGCTCCAAGAAATTCTTAGTTTGAAGATATAACATTCATGGATAGCAGTATTATAAATAGATGATAGAATACATTGAACTATTTGGTATGGTTTATAATGAATGAATAGGAAGGAATATAATTAATCAAGTTACAAGGAAAGCAGGAATACTCTCCTATTTATAGATACAATACAGTCTAAAAGTAATAAAGCTACAACTATGTAGTGGAAATATACAGCTGTACAATTGACTAATGGCAGCCGCATAATTTGGCTAATTGGATATTTAACAGCTAGAGCTTGACTAATGAGTTCCTTGTTTGATTTGGTATTCTCAACACTCCCCCTCAAGCTGGTTGGACGATGTCGTTCATGGCTAGCTTGGTTACCAAAATATCAAACTACTTCTTTGGTAGACCTTTAGTGAGAATGTCTGCTACCTATTTAGATGTGGGGATGTAGGGCATGATAATCAGTACATTTTCCAGTTTTTCCTTGATAAAGTGCTTGTCAGATTCAATGTGTTTGGCTCTATCATGGAGCACTAGATTGTGTCCTATTGCAATAGTAGCTTTGTTATCACAAAAAAGCTCCATAGGTAAGTGACTAGTAGTTTTAACTTCTTCAAGTAACCTTTTGATCCACAAAGCTTCACAGATACCTTGTGCCACTGCTCTAAACTCAGCTTCGGCACTACTTCTAGCCACCACATTTTGTTTTTTACTATGCCAAGTTATAAGATTTCCCCAAACAAAGGCACAATATCCTGAAGTTGATCTTTTGTCTGTAATACTTCCTCCCCAATCTGCATTAGTAAACACTTCAACTTGAAGATGTCTCCTATTTTCACATAGAATTCCTTTTCATGACATCAAAATGTCATTGTTTAGCTAAGTGCATGAATTAACTTACCATACTCACTGCGAAAGCAATATTAGGACGTGTATGTGAGAAATATATCAATCTCCCAATTAAGGGTTGGTATTTCTCTGAATCAATTATTTCTTCTGGACATTCAGGTTGAACTTCATATTTGGTTATATTGGGGTTTCTGCTGCTTTGCAATCACGTAAACCAGTCTCTCCTAGTAAATCAAGTATGTACTTTTTTTGAGAAACAAAAATACCTTTCTTGAATCTTGCAAATCCCATTCCAAGGAAATGTTTTAGAGGACCCAAATCTTTGCTTCCAAACTCACGATCTAAAGCTTTTTTCAGTCTATTAACACAAAAACATCACCTTCAATCAGAATGATGTCATCCACATAGACTATTAATATCACCACCCTTCTTTCAGTTGAGTGTTTGTAGAACATATTATATGATCGGCTTGGATTTGTATATATCCTTGAAGTTTGACGACCTTTCCAAACCTGTTAAACCAGGCCCTAGGAGATTGTTTAAGACTATACAATGACTTATTTAATCACCAAACTTTATTTTCTGAAATTTTTTTTTGAAATCTGGTGGTAGATTCATAAACACTTATTCCTCCAAATCACCATTTAAGAAAGCATTCTTTACATCTAACTTCTAATTGTTGTAGAGGGCAATTAAGATGTGCTACAAGGGAAAGTAACACTTTAATAGAATTAATCTTTGCAACAGGTACAAAGGTTTCTTGGTAGTCAATTCCATAAGTTTGTGTAAAACCTTTAGCAACTAGCCTCGCCTTATATCTCTCAATGCTCTTATTAGACCTACATTTGATTGTAAACACCCACTTGCACCCTACTGTTTTCTTCTCCCTAGATAGATCAACAATATCCTAGGTTTTATTTTTTTGAAGTGCTTTTATCTCCTCGTACACCGCTGTCTTCCACTCCTGGTGTCTAGTGCTTCCTGTATGTTTAGATGTACAAACAGGTGAGAAATATTTCTTCTGAGGCTTTGTAATTTGTGGAAAGTCTATGGTAGGACAAATGTTTGGCAATAGGATGTATAGTGTCGCAATAGGGACATCAAGATTAGTTAAAGATAAAGGAGTAGGATTAATAGGAAGATTACCATGAATCGAAGGACTAGGAGAAGATGATTGACCATGCTCATGATTGATTGGTAGATTCTCAATATTGGGATTAAACATGCGTCTAGAGAAACACGTAGCTCAATGGACATAGGTGGTAAAGTTTCTTCCCCGTTTGTGATACAACTTTACTTGGCATAGATAGATCATTAATATTTTTTTCATTTTCTCTAGGTAAACTACTTATTTCCTGATTGTCTCCAGGGAAAAAAACTGGTGGTTTAGGTTGTTCTTGTTGCCAAAACTGATTTTCATTCAAATTCTCTCCCTGAAGAGAGGTCTTGGCATAAAATGGTATTGTTTCTTGAAATTGAACATCCATACTAACATGAAATTTTTTAGTGACCGGATTAAAGCACTTATAGCCCTTTTGATTCGGAGAATATCCCAAAAAAATACATTTTCAGCTAGTGGATCAAGCTTGGATCTTGATGAGATGGAACATGAACAAACACAGTGCAACCAAAAAGTTTTAAAGGAGATTATTGATCAGACATGTGTTTGGAAAAGAGTTTCTAAAAACTTGTAAAGGAGTTTCATAGTTCAAGACCCTAGTAGGTGTTCTATTAATTAAATAACAACTTGTTAAGAGTGCATCTCCCCAAAGATATTTAGGAACATTCATATGAAGCATTAGAGACCTAGCTACTTCTAGCAAATGTCTATTTTTACGTTCCGAAATTCCATTTTGTTAAGGAGTATCTCTACAAGTAGATGGATGTCTATTTTCTTGAAAAAGTCTCCCAAGCATTCGTTAGAAAATTTTGTTCCATTGTCACTTTCAAGAATACTTATTTTAACTTGAAATTGGTTTTCAACCATAGAGTAAAAATCTATAAAGAGTTTTGCAACCTCATTTTTTGAATTCACTAAATAAAGCCAGCGTGTATGATCATCAATGAATGTCACAAACCATTTTTTTCCAATTGAAATAGTAATCCTAGAAGGACCCCAAACATTGCTATGTATTAGATAAAAAGACCTTGAAGCGCATTATGGCTTAAGTTTATAAAAATTCTGATGGTTGTAAGCCAAGAGACAAGTTTCACAAACCAAATAGCTACAATCCACTTTTTAAATAAATCTAGAAAAGTACTTCACATAGGATAAACTAGATGTCCAAGTCTATTATGCCATAGTATTATTTGATCAAGAACAGGGTTTGAATTACCTATAAAAACCTGAGCTTGTCTATTCCTAGCGTAGTTGTCATCAAAATAGTAGAGATCTTCTATCATTCTAGCACTGTCAATCATCATCCCAGAGCTCAAATCCTGGAATTCACAGCCAGATATACCAAAGACAGCACGGCATTTAGAAGAGAGTTTTGGGGCATGCAAAGCAAATCTCAGAATATTTTTTTCTGATAAACGAATTGAGCCTTGACCAGCAATGGGCGATAAGCTTTCAGCTGCAACATGTACTTTTTTATTTCCAGAGAGGGGTTCATAAGACAAATGGGATAAATTGGTCATGTGATGAGAGGCACCTGAATCTATGATCCAAGATGCTGATAATGAAGATTAAGCACACGAAGTTCTACTTGTCTGAAAGTAGGATGCTACTACAGGTGTACCAGGTGTAGGTGGAGCAGATTTCAACAGCTTTAGGAGTTTCTCTATCTGTTCTTCACTTAAGGAGGTAGTCTCAGCAGTATGTGCTTTGGTTGGGATGCTGTTTAGATTTTGTGTATTATTTTTCCATTCCACAGGTTTCCAATCAGTAGGTTTTCCATGCAGTTCCAACAGGTTTCACGAGTATGTCGTGGTTTACTGCAAAAAGCACACCAGACCTTTGGTTTATCATCTTGGCAGCGCTGGTTATTTAGGGCACGATTGGCAGCAACAACAGTACCCATTAAAATGCTGAGTTTTCCACTGGTCCAACAGTGGTTATCTTGCCAAGCATGACATTTCTCCGAGCTTCTTCAAGCCGAACTTCAGAAAAAACTCCATCGAGAGAAGGGAGAGGTTGACAACCTAAAATTGCCTCATACTTCATCAAAATCAACATTAAGCCCAGCCAAAAATTTGAACGGTTCGCAAGCTCTCCTCATTCTTTTTAAAGTAATTGCAGTCATTTGTGTTCTGGACACTCATAGTCATCATTGAATAAGTCAAATTCCTGCCACAAACCTTTGAGAACATGAAAATATTTAGTCACAGAATTCTCACCTTGATGAACTTCCCACAGTTTGAGTTGTAGCTCGTATATTTGGGACTAATTGCCAATGTCTGAATACATCAAAGTGACATTATCCCAAAGATCTTTAGCAAAGGGGTAACACATGTAGTTTGCACTTATTTCCTCGTCCATAGAATTTGCTAAACATGCCATTATCATGGAATTTTTAGCTTCCCAAACAGTATGGCCAGCCTCAGTTGTTTTTGGTTCTACAATGTCACCAGTTAAAATATCCAAATTTCCCTCTTCCTTTAATATACATTCAAGCATATTGAGACTACCTGAGAAAATTGTTTTGATTGAGGCGATGATGCAAGCAAAGTTAACAAAATCCTACAAGAATTCTTAGTTCCTAAAGAGTTTAGGAATATTCTATTTAGTATTCTATCTCCTTAATATATTAGGATTAAAATTTAGAATCCTAGTTTGTTATTAGTAAGTTTAGTCTTGAAGGATAAGAAATCCTTATTAATTTAGAATTAACTTATATTTTCAACATTATAAATAGGTTAGAAGACTATTACTATTGGTTGTATTTTTATTATTAATTTTCAGATTTATATCAGAGGATATTATCCCTGAATTCTATTCTTTGTTCCAACTTCAATCAATCCTAATCTAACCCTAATTGTTAAGTTATTGTTGGAATAGTGTATATAGTGTTGAAATAGTGTGTATTGTTCCTTCATTTTTATTTAATTGCATAGATTTGCTAATAGTAAATATAGGTCTATTGATTGTCATCTAATTATTAGCTATTAAGACCGCTATCTATCAATTACTACAATGGCTACTTCCCTCTTTATTCTCTCTTTATTTTATAAGAGATTTACTATTAGGTATAGTAATAATACCTACTGGTTTTCACATGGTATTAGAGCATACCTCTAATCACTAGCAAAATTGAAAAAAAAAATTGTCAAATACTTCCAGCTTTAGTGATCAATCTAATTCTGGACCAACAAAATCACCATTTAAATCTACTCTTCTATCAAATACTCATGACAATTTTTCTTCACAACCAATCACCTCTCATAGACTCAATGGAGAAAATTATCTCCAATGGTCCCAATTAGTTAAGTTGTTCATTTGGAGCCGTGAAAAAATTGGATTTTTAACAGATGCTACACAAAAACCAGAAAGTGGTCTTGAATCTATTGAGACTTGAGAATTAGAAAATGCCATGATCATGTCATGGCAAATTAACTCAATCACACTATCAATCAACCAAACTTATATGTTTCTTGCCACTACTCAAGAAATTTAGGAAGCTATAGATGAGACTTTTTCATATTTAGAAAATTCTGTCCAGGTCTATGAAATTGTTACACAAATCTGCAACACATTACAAGGCAATCTGAGTATATTGCAATACTACAATACACTCAAAGCCTTATGACAGGAGTTTGACCTGTTTTATGACTTTGAATGGCATTTCACAAGACAATGTCATATTCAAAAAGATGATTGAGAAGGAACGTGTTTTTGTATTCCTGGCTAGCTTGAACAATGAACTTGATGAAGTTCATGGAAGAATTCTTGGACTTGAAATTCTGCCATCCACTAGGGAGGAGAGCAGGAGGAATGTTATGCTAGAAAAGGAAACCCAAGAGGCTGCTATCACTGAATCAGAATCATCAGCTTTTACAACTAGAAATAACAGGTTCTCTGCTTTCTCTAATGGTGGAAATGACACTCGTAGTGAAAAGGGAATATAGACCTTAGTGCGATCAACAGTTTATAAAATAACATAAATGCAACTAGAATAGATTGAAAGCTATGATTTCAATTACCTGCTTTGGAATGCTAAAGTAACGCTCCTCTCTCGGGTCATTTCCAACACCTACAAGAAAAGGATGAAGAAACAAGAAATAAGTGTTTTTAGTCCCTAACTATTAGCCTGGCTTTCCTAGTAGCCAAGTGATCAAATGTGCACATACACAAATGCACACGTGTCCCAAACACACAGAAGAGACAAGGAAATACTATTGGAAAATGCAAGAAACAGACACGGAGAAATCTTTGCAGAAAGCTTCAAGATCTCAATTGTAATATAAGCTTATATAATTTTATTTTCAAATTGCTACATAACATTCTATCTCTTGTACCCAATTAATAATCTCATTTCGACTATTGAAAATATTATCTATAGTAAAGGTATATTGTAAATCAATGAGATGTTTTGAAATAACTTCAAATGGAATGTACAATTTTTTTTACAAATGATTGTATACAATTGTTAAAAAAAAAAACGTGCAGCCCCTGAAGCCACTCGTTGTACCTTGGTGCCTGGCTTCCGAAGCCATGCACCAATGCTTGTGTAGGATCCATTTGGAGGCAGGGGTATTTTGAATAGTTCACCTATTAAAAATTGTGCTATAAAATCTAAATAGCATGCTAGGTTTAAAAATCATGTAAAAGATTCTGGAAATTCGTAGAACATATAACTTGCAGCAATGCTTGTGTAGGATCCATTTGGAGGCAGGGGTATTTTGAATAGTTCACCTATTAAAAATTGTGCTATAAAATCTAAATAGCATGCTAGGTTTAAAAATCATGTAAAAGATTCTGGAAATTCGTAGAACATATAACTTGCAGAAGACAAAAGTTTCATATTAGGAGAAGAGAACTCGCCTTGTTAGTTTGCAGAAGAAGATAAACATTAGTTTCTCTCCCTCAACCATTTTCTCTTCTCACTCTCTTTCTTTCTTCCTTCCTTACTCTCTCTCTCTCTCTCTCTCTCACGTTAAAATGTTTATGTGTTTGTATGGTTCCTGAATAAACTTCCTGAGGCTATTTGTAGTTGCAAATCCTTTGTCACCAAGGAAGAATAAATGACGACATCTATCCCTTGGTAACTTGGTTGCATGAATAAACTTAGTTTAGGAGCTGATTAAGCTCCTTTTAGGGTGATGGCTTTTGTACTAGTTGAGACAAGTGGTAAAACATTTAATTGAAAGCCTAGGTAAGTATGTTCTCCTTAAAATTTTCTTTTATCTTCTTTCTTTTTATATCAACTTTCTTTTTTCTCTAATTTATAAAATAACTTCATGATGTACTTATAAATTAACTGATTTTTATGTTATTTAATGACTATATTTTGTTTAAAAATCGATTAATTATGTTATTTAATGAATATATTTCACGTTTCCCTTCTATTTCTTTGTCTGTAAGTTTTTCAGTGTATTTTAATTCATTATGGAGATAAAAAGAAGAAGAAGAAATGTTGGAAAAGTTAAAAAAAAAAAAAAATTCATATTATCCGATGACGTAGTATAATAAAAAGATGACAAGTGGTACAATCAGAAGATGACAAGTGACGTTTCTAGAAGCCATAATGTGAACCAATAAGGACGCAACACGTGGCGAAGTTGGCGAAATTAGGCCACCAACTAAATTTTCAAGACTTTGGGGTGCGAAATGACCATTTTACCCCTGATTTTTATAGCTATAAATAGGAAGCTTATTTTTATGATTTTAACACCAATTTAGCTCTAATCTTTTCTATTTCTTTTGTAGTTTCTTTTTTTTATTATTATCTTCAAATTAATATAATTTCTAGAATTTTTAGAATAGTTTTTCAAGAATTTTTGTAAAATTTAGTAAAGAAATGTTGTTTCAATAATATCAATATTTCCGAGAAGTTTATCTTTTCAATTTTCTTTCTAATGTTTATAAATTCCATCTTATATTTATTAAATATGTATTGTGAGTAATTTTTTTTTGTTAATAAAGATATGTGTTAAGTTATTAATAAATGGGATTATGAAATAATTTTCTTTTTACTTAATTTCTATTTTGATTTATTTAATTGGACTTATGGTCGGTTTACCCGCCTAGCCTTTATTTATTTTGCTTTATGTACTTTAAACACCGCGAATGGATGGTCGAGCCACCTAATTAGTTTAATTTTACTTTATGTCTTTTATTTTCTTTGTTATGGAAGGCCAAGCCTCCTAACTAATTTAATTTCTTTTTTTTGTCTTTAATTCTTTTTTATGTAAGGTCTATCCTCCATACTTTTAGTTAATTTATTTAAATGGCCGGTTGAACCGCCTAATTTGTTTAGTTAATATAAATCAAATATTTATATATATATATATATTTGTGTATTTATTTAATATACTTATATATATATATATATATATTAATTGAGTATTTATATAATTTCTATTTTAACCAATATAATTGTGTGAATTAATTGGATTGACAATTTAGTTAATGAATGCGATTATATAGCTAGAATTATTAATCTTGTATTAATGATTCAAGAGCATCTACTAGTTTAATTGAGTTGCAGCTCTTGACTTAATTAAATTAGTAGCGGAATTATATAATTTAAATTGTATATAATTAAGTTGATTGTTATATATAATTTAATATTGATAATGTCTTATTTGTTTAATGCAATTTGATTGAGCATCCTCTACACGCTGGTTGGTATGTTTAATTAAATTAGAGATTAATCTGTCTGACCTGATCGAGATTAATCTAATTTGTAAGGATATGAATCTATCTGAGCTGATCGGGATTCTAAAACCAACTACTTAAATAATGTATTTATCTATAATTAATCCCATGAAAAAAATAACTTGATACTAATTCCTTGCTAATACCTTTTTATATAATTTATATTCTAAATTCCCTTTTAATTTTATTCTCAAAATACTAAAACTCCAAAACCCTTTTCGATTAATGATTTTAATTTAAGAGTTGACAAATCTTTGTGGATTCGATCCCTACTTTCCCTATATACATAGGAATTGTTATGTTTAAATTTGAGAATCGTACAACAAGCTTCGTCACCTCAACATTTTTAAGTTTAACTAATTAGCCTCCCTATGTTTTAAATATCAACATATTATTCCTAATACTAATCTAATGAAATTTTCATACAATTTATTCCTTAAATACAAAAATTGAATAACTTCCTAAATAACTTTAAAATTCCTTAAATTTACCAAATACTCTAGGGTTTTACCTAGAATTTTGGGATGTTACACAAACATAGTAATTTGATCTTGCTCAATCATGGAGAAAAGCCTCACATGACATGGAAATAACTATAGCTTCAATTCCTAAAGACGCTTACCATGGGCATAGATCATGATGCTTTATTACTTTCCTAAATCTATTACTTGCTTTCTTAAAAAGTGGAACTTTGAGGAAAGGAAATCAGTACATTCTATGTCATATAGCTCATGAACTAGCAAAGAAAGGGAGATCAGTCAAAAAAAAATTCTCATGTTATTAAACAAGTAGGTTCCATTGCTTTAGCCTCCAACTGATGCAAGTCCTTTCCAGCTCTTGGTGTTTCTCTTCTTCAAAAATCCATATGGGTTGGATATGGCATTTAAGCCACTTCCTGTTCCCCTAAAAGATACAGTCAAGATTTCGATTACAAGCTTCAGAATCATCCACCTTTTACAACATATGGCTTATAGGAATTTTATATACATCTTCAAGCTTGATAATGTAGAAGTAATAGTTATGAGAAAATTTATTCTCCAGTCCACTTTATAAAACCTCCTCATTGTAACTTGAATTTTAAAAATAAAACTGCAGTGATCCATGTCAACCTCTGACACAATTTTAATGTGGAAATCCTTTAAAAATTATGGAAGTAAATCTGAATACTACATGTGAACTTAAACCATTGGATTCCTTGAGATTCCTAAACATGCAAAGAAAAACAGACAGGTTAGTGCTTAAGTTTACCCATCTCCATTATCCCTCCCAAAAATGAACTTTCCAATATTCTTCTGCAAAACTTGACACATTAATTCACATATGCTTCAAAAGAATAGACTTGTTTTTTTTTTTGCTAAATACTTCAAAAAATAGGTAGTATAAGGAATTTTTTTGCAAGTGGCATCCTGCAATAAACTCTAATTAACACCCTTTGCTTCTTTCACAGAGTTGAATGAATTTTCACAAATTGACAGTGTTCACAAATTGCTTCTTTCCATGCACTCCACGCATTTATATTATCTACAATAATTGAGGTGGGAATATCCTTACTCTACTAATTTTAATACTTTTTGTTCATGTTAATTATTTTTATTTGTTTACATGAGATATATATATCTAATTTATAAATGCCTATATATTATGCTATCTATTAAAAAAAATGAAATTTAAGTTCAATGAATTTTCAGGAGTTCTATTTTATTTAAACACATGTTTGTTTTTAAATATATATTTTATACGATTATTGGTGCACCATTATATTATTTAAAATGTATACATTGAATTTATAATGCTATAAAAATGTTTTATTATATATATCATCAAAGAACAGAGGTTTTAACATGACATATTTTAAATGAAAATGTTTTACAGAAAAAGTGATTTGGGTTCAATTGGGAAAGGAGTCTTTGGTTCAAACTATAATGGACTTCAATCCCATTTACAAGGGTCTTTGACCTAAACTACATGGGGGCTTTTGCTCTTTGACCCAAACTACAAGGACTTTTGCCCAAACTACACTTACAAGAGGCTATACCTCAAAATGGGAAAGGATAAATATTTTAGGCTTCGGTCACTAAAGTTTTAATATGTTTGTATATATAATAATATTTAATTTGAAATATAATTGTTCCCACTAAGTACTTTGTAGTCATTCCATGTTTTTCTAAAATATTTTTTAGGTAAATGGAGGATGCGCTGCGAAAAGGAGGATAGCCAATCATAAAGTTTTAAATTTAAAAATTTTGAATTTATTCTATAATTAAATATTGTCATTTTCGACTCAATGAGAGTTTGCTATTTGGATTTCAATTGGGAATTTCTCAATGAATTGAGAAAGTTTTGAAATTTAGCAATGTTTGGTTGAACAATTAGGATTTCAAATTTTCAATTGATTTAAATTAATTATTTTTCCGAGATTATTTCAATTAAAAAAATTGGGATGTTACAGATCCACCATGATATCAATTCAGAATTTGATTCTGTTATCACCCTTAGTTAAAGCATATATTGTGTCCCAAACTCTGCAACCCTCTCTAAAGCATCTCTGCACTGATCTTTTTTCATCCTTTCCAGCACTTGAGGTGATACAATATGCTCACTTCTTCTCTACATAATATTCCTTGTTTTGATGAACCCATTTTAAGAAAAGCCCCCTTGTTGAATTTCTTCCCCAATCCTTCCTCTCATGAGTAATGTACCATTGCCTATTAACTATGTTATCCTTCCTCTGTTCACTCGATATGTTACATTGTTTACAAGAGCAAAAGAAGTGGGAAAACTACCAGATTTTGCTAAACTTTTAGGTGGCAAAATCCACAAGGAACCTTTTGACAACTTTTGGGCTGCAAAGGTCTGTGTAAGAATAGGCATTCCTGCTGCAATGTAGTCCACAAAGGATAAGAAACATTATAGATCAGGTTCCTTTACACGATCCACTTACAAGTTTCTATAATGTTGTGCTTCCACAATAATGGTTTGTTTCTTTAGCTCGGAGGGAACTACAAAGGTGACAATGTTCAAAACATCTCTTACACCTAAACTACTCAATCGCTCACATAAAGCATAAAGATTGAAGAAAATATATAGTTCGAGTTAGAATTTATTGATGCAAAGAACAGTGAAGCGAGTACCTGCTCCATATGTCCAGTTACCATAATTGGAACATGGATCATAATCCAAAAGGCACGTCTCAAACCATTCTGCTCCCATTCGCCAGTCGATGCCCATATCACGAACAAGAAAGGAACATACAATCTGACCAGACAATGGTTATGAGTCAAGGTTGAAAGTTTGGCACTAATCATATTAGATCTAATATGATTTGTGCCCAACTTGGATTCAAGGATGTTGTGCTAGGAAAGTAGCAGTCTACAAATTCAGACAAGTTTTCTAACATGCTACTTGTATTACCTGACGGTTTCGGTTTGACATGAAGCCTGTGGTCAACAGTTCTCTCATACTTGCGTCAATAAGTGGGTACCTATTAGGTTTTCAATAATTGACAAATCAAGTTAACTTTAACAAAAGAAATTAATCATGCTACTTCAGTCGATGTATTTCATTTTATGGACATAATGTTTTTCTGTGAAAGGAGAAGAGGGGTAAGTGGGAGGTCAATTAACAACCAAAAGTTATGATGGTTTCACGCCTCCAATATAATCAACAAGAAGGAAAAATTACCCAGAATGACCGTCTCTCCAAGAATCAAATAAAGTATGATCTTGGCTCCATTTAACTTCCATTTTTCTTGGCCCACCTGAAAGGAGAAGCAAAAGCAAAGAATTAAAGATATTCATTGGAGAATATATACATGTATTACTAAATGAACCATGAAAACTAACTTGTGGGTATGTAGAAGCCTAATATTAAAAAGTAAAGTCTCATGGTGAGCACAAAAATTAAGTTTAATTAATTACAAAGCAATGCCTATTGGATATTGTTTCTCTATTTAGTCCTTGCCAAAGGATCTTATTTCAAAACAATATACCAACTATGGTTATTCACAAATTTGACTACTTGAAGTATACACAAGTAGAAGTCCTTGATGTCAAGATACAATCACTTTACCTGGATGGAAAAGAGAATTTCCCTGCTTAATTGACAGGAATCTAAAGTAATCTCTCCACATCAATTCGAACAAGACCCTGAAAAAAATTGTCGGGAAAATAATTATCCTGTTAGGATATGTAACTCTTTTCGTGTTTGGACGAATACTTTTAAGGAGGGTTTTCATTTTAATCCAAGTTTTGAAAAATTTAGAAAATAAAATCCTTGCTTGGATAATCTAATGGATGAATTTTAGAATTCTTGCTTGTTAACATGATTTTTTAGTGCCCTCAAATTCCTCATTCAAAAACTACCTAAATAGGCTTTTTTTTCCAAATTTCACTAATGATAAGCACTCTTTTTATCTCCTTTTTCTTATATATTTATTTACTTATTGTATTATCATATTTATAAGAATTTCACAAATCTATGATTACCAAAATTTCACTTTTTAACAAATCTACAACTTTTACATTTTTTAAGTTCCAAACAAGTAATTTTAAAATTCTAAATTTTTTAAATGTATCTTTTTAAATTGTTTTATTTCCAAATACATAAGAATTTAAGTTTCCTTGTGTGAACTTGTATCGCATGTTTTATCAAACAAAACTAAAAGTTCTTTGGATTTTAAGATATCAAGTGAGAGGGTATCATAATTGGGCAAAGCTCATATTATCAAGGATAGGTGATGTTTGACTGACACTCCTCGAATATCTCACTACTTAGGCATTAAAGTGTTTGGTTAATATGAGCCAAAATGATAACTAAATAACTCATTTATATCAAGTATGCTTCTGTCTTGGAAATTAATAAATATTTGGCCGAGTAGGATAATCATAAAGTTGTGTGACACTAGAACCTCTAATGTCAAGTGTAAAGTTTGATATAACTGTACACATAGGGGTAGTAGGTGTAGTATCTAGGCTCAATTTGAAACTGAAACATAAGTAGTTTAAGATATAGAAAAATCACATTTTCCTCTTTTTCCCTTCATCCCATTCCCAAACTGAAACAGAATAAATCTGGGAGAACCAATATTTGAATCATATTGTTGTTATCTGTTGTCAAATATCTTCAGAAGAGCATGAACAAAGAGACTCAAAATAAGTAGGTGAGTGGCAGAAATGTATACCAGTATGTTGAATTATTTGATAAACGCTCAGTTTCATATCTCTTTACCTTCATTAGTCAAATGGAGATATCATGATATCAGTATTCACTGGAAATTTACAATTAATAGTCCTGTTCTAAGAATGAAAGTAATTATATACCTCCTCATAAATGAAACGAGGAGAGAAACTTCCTGATGCTAGCCATGGTGAGAATTTGGTAGAGTAATCAGGTCCTAACATTCCATTTCGAGTGTCCTTATATGTCCTCAGCAAATCCTGCGTAAGCACATGAAAGTTAACAAATTATTGGCATAAAATTTAGTAAATCTACGCAATGCTCTAGGAACTTGCTTCTCTATATCAAGCCACCTAGATAAAAGAGAATGGTCTATTATGGCCCACATATAAGACCTGCAACTTAGCTAACTCTGTCATATCCTATTTTTTGTTGCGAAAGTTTCTTGAGAAGGTTCCAGCAGGATCAAAACAAGTACAGTATTTCCTTACTTCTATCTCATATGCAGGATGTGCTAACTATATATGTTGCAAATTGATTGATGTTTTCTTCAAAAGAAATATATGTTTATGAAAAATAAAAGTAATCAAATAAATTGCAGGAATTAAAACAATAAAAGTAATGATTCATAATGGTTCGATTCATTCAAAAAAATATAATTCATTACGTTGAGTTCTCTATCCAATGATTTCATAAATTACTTCACTTAATAAAATACAATAAATTACAAAAGGAATTCACTCAATTCACCTTAATATTTTACAAAAATCTTTCAATTAATCAAAGTTCACTCAACCAATAAATTTTACAACACAACTTGACAATTACAATAACCTCGAATACAACACTTAGTGAATACACACAATAAGATAATCACAATTATCTTAAATCGAAGACCTACCCTAACTTTTAGAGTTTTATACTATATACAACTTTGAATATTAATACAAGAGATAGATTAAAGGAGTTTGATATAAATATCACCTTAATGTGAAAATATATCAATTTGTAACACAGTATCCTCTTTAGTATTAGTTTGATAAATTGCTTAAGAACACCTTTGAATAATTGAAACTTTTCTTAAATGATTTTCACAATTAATATATTTATAATAGATTTAAGAATGTTTTCAAGATGTTATGTAATGATAGAATATCAAATTTTAGCTCAACAAATGTTGGTTTTACATTTTTTTTAAGGTTTAGGTATTTATATGGTCACTTCAACGGTCATAGATAATGTTGTTAAAATCCAACTCAAAGACTTATGGTCTATCGCATGGTAATCTGGACCATGCTCTTGCAAGTTTCAGAAATGGTCACCATTTGACCAGCCACTCCAATCTATTCTCATATTTCTAACATGATTTTAATCAAAAAACATTCATATGATTGAACCAAATCTCTTTACTATCTCACAAACCGAATGCCCTCTTCTGTCTTACAAGGGAAAATTCATCTTAATGTTTTACGCCGTCAAGAACCTCTTTATAAGCTTCCGCTACAAGGCTTTTGGTGAATCTATTTTGTTCATGACACTATTCCTGGGGGAGATAAATTAGATCTCAAGGTCATAACATTGTTTTCATTGGATATTCTCGTCTTCAAAAGGGCTTTAAGAGTTATTGTCCTAAAACTCACCGGTTTTACATCTCCTTTGATGTTACCTATTTTTTAGTCTTCACCCTTCTTTGCTTCCACTCATATCGACAAATCCAACTTCATTGGGGAGCCTACTGAGACTACAGAACTACTTCCTGTTCATACCTTTCCTAGACCATCAGCTCATATGGTGCTTGAAAGAGCAATCTCTTCACCTCCTACTGAGTTTGTTTTCAAGAAAAAAGACTTATCTCACCATTCTCATGCACATACCATTGTCACAATCGTCAATTACACAATTTACAAAAAGAAAATGAATATCCAATTTATTCATGTCCTATGTCATTGGCTCCTTTTGACTCGATTCAAGATTCACCTATTGCTAACCGAATAGGTACCAGGTCCACTCAAAATCCTTATCTCATTTATAACTTTCTCTCACATAAGCATCTTTCTCCATATTGTGATTTTATGTCCAATTTATCTTTTGTTTTTATCCCTAAGAATGTTCAGGACATCTTCTCTCAGCCAAATTAGAGGCAGGTTATAGCTAACGAAATTAAAACTCTTCATTTTTCACAAATTTGAGAGTTGGTACCTCTATCTTCTGAAAAAAAAATAGTTGATTGCCGATGCATATATAATGTAAAAGTTGGCCCAGAAGGACAAATAGACAAGTTAAAGCTCGACTTATTGCTAAAAATTATACACATCTGTTTAGTATTTATTACATATACATTTTCAATCGTGGCCAAAATTATCTCTGTGCATATTTTCCTTTTAATGACATTTACTAAAGACTTAATAATTGAGATTTTGACATTTTAGTAAAGACTTCATTAATTGGATATTTAAGAGGTTTTCCACATAATATTTTTATTACTTATTTTTATGTATTGTTTTCTTAGTTAAATAATTAGGAGGTTTATCGACCAATTTAGTTAGATTTTATTTTATTTCTTTTTATAGTTGGGAATCCCAACTAATATTATCTGTTTTAAATATTGTCATTAATTTTATATTTGTTGAATATTTATATGATTATTTTTTTTGTTTATATAATATATGTTAAATTAATTGGATTGACAACCTAATTATTTAACATGATTATTTTGCTAAGATTATTAATCTAGAATTAATTATTTAAGTAGCAATTATAATTTAATTTGTTTAAAATGAATCTCATTCTTTTATGATAATTAATGTTGGTGATGTCTTTTGTGCCTTTTAAATTTAATTAAATTTAATTGAGAATCTTATACATGCTCAATTATTAGGATTTTTCGATTAAATTAATGGTTAATCTCTAAGCTCATCGGAATTTACCTAATTTTAAAATATAGAAATTGTAGAGCTCATCTAAATTCTAAAACCAACTACTCAATATTTTTAATCTATGATTTATCCCATGAATATAGAAATTGGAAATAGTTCTTTGCCATAACTTTTCACTAACTTAGTTTTTATTTGTTTAAATTAGTTGGAATTTTAATTGTTTAGTTATAATTTATTTTTTTAAAATTGTTAAGAATAGTTTTTAAACCAAAACCCCCTAAAAACTCCTTTAATGAACTTAAATTGTAAAAAATTACGAGTCTCTGTAGGATCGATCAAACTTACTTTATCTACTAGGTAAAGTTAGGAATTTAATTTGATGCGTTGTGACGAAAAACGCCCTATCAACAAGTCAGCTTAACAAACATATGTTTCAACATTTTGAAACTAAAGACATTGAAAAATTAAGGTATTTTCTTAGCATAGAAATTGCTCATTCACCAAAGAATTTATGTTTCTCAAAGTAAGTATGTCTTAAATATTCTTGAAGAAATAGGTATAATAGGCCATGGATCCAAATGTTAAACTTCTTCCAAGACAGAATCCAAGACAGAAGGAGACTATCTGATCCTGTTGGAAAACTACTTTATTTGACAGTCACTCATCCTGATATCTCATTTGCAGTTAGTGTGGTTTGTCAGTTTTTGCAAGCACCATGTGAGAGTCATTGGGAAGGTACAATCAAAATTTTAAAATATGTCAAAAGGTCTCTACGTCCGTAAAAATCATGGAAATACAGAGATTGTTAGCTATACAAATGCAAGTTGGACTAGATGTCCTTGGAATAGGAGATTTGTATCCGGTTATTATATCTTATTTGGTGAAATTCCTGTGTCATGGAAAAGTAAAAAATAAGATAAAGTCACACGTTTAAGTGCAGAAGCCGGATATCAAGCAATGGCTCTTGGGGCATGTGAAATTGTTTGGGTGAAGCATCTCTTCACGCAGCTCAAATTCTATAAAATTAAACCTATGAAATTTGTTTGTAATAATCAAGCGTACTTTGCACATTGCATCTAATCCTATTTTTCATAAGAGAATCAAACATATGAAAGTTAATTATCCCTTCGTACATGAGAAAGTTTCTTCCGAAGACATTATTACTATTTTTATTGGATCAAATGACCAACTTCCTGATGTTTTTACTAAATCTTTGAAATGACCTAAAGATTGAATACATTTGTAGCAAGTTTGGAGCACTTGATATGCAGGCTCCAACTTGAGAAGGAGTGTTGAATATTAAATGTTGTGTATTTTGTGTTAACATAACTTAGCAGCCTTAATGTCCGTTATGTGCGTTGTTTGTCCCCTCCCGCCCTTATTGTGCTCTGTTTGTTTCTTGTATAACCCTATATATTTAGGCACTTTTTGTAATCTATGAAAGTTATTGAATAAAATCAACAGAACTCGTAATAACTATGTGATACACCATGACTTTAATCACATCTATTTATATTTTCCTTGAATCTGTAAGTAAATATGCAGGCTATGATTAATTACTCCATAATGTATGTAAAATTCAAGTGACTTCTTTGAACACTACTGCAAGCTTCCCAGTGAATCCTAGAAAGCAAGAGTTATGCTTTCAATCCTCCAAGCTACCAACAAATGAATTTCTACCATTTGATCCTCCTATTAGCAAAAACAATTGTAAGAAAATATAGCAGGGGCGTTCTAGTGTGTTCTAGATTCTTATCCAAGACTTGTATGATTTGATGATGTCATGTGAATCGCTAGAAACATGTGAAGTGCATGGCTAACCCAATAAAGAAAGTTTAGTAAGGGGACAGGTGTAAGGAATTTTAAACTTACTTTCTTTTTAGTTTTTGTAATTGTTTTCTCCATTGATTGATTCTAAATACCTCAGTTATATCCATAACTTTCATTTCAAAGTTAGAAGAAAGTTCAGGTAAACCACAAAAAATGAATTTGCTAATGACGGTAATCCCATTAGAAGAAAAAAATGGGGGGAAATGGTATGTAATACTATATGGGTAACGCTCTTGCCTTCTTCCAAAAGTACTCGTACACCCTACATATTGCTGCACTTTCTCCACCTACAAATGTCATTCCTTTGCTAACCTGTGCCAAGAAAAATACGAACCTTGAAAAGAATTCATACAAAGTAGAACTATATGATTTCATGTTCTCTTTGTTAAATCAACCTGCCTTTGGTTGCTGAAGCCCAAGCTGAGTGATATCAGGAATGGAACCCCAGTCACTAATGGTGTCAGGTGGTGGTCCAAGGATTCTTGGTATCTTTACACAACTTCTAACAGTAGATTTGGATTCAACAGACTGTAAAGTTGAAAGCAAGCACACAAAACATAGCTGATTCGTGAGATGTTTCTTCTGATGAACAAAAAGCATAGAAGCTAAGCTACAACTGAGATAGCACCTTTCGAAACTGTGTAAAGACATCCGGTAGAGACTCGCATTTGAATGGAAGGTCATCTATATGGTACATGGTACTGCCCCAGATCAATTCCAATTTGATATTAGTTACAGAATTTGGTTTATTACATAGCTCTTCAGATGACTGCTTCTGAACTCCGCACAAGTTTCTCTTTACCAATCTTTCGATATTCAATTCCTCGCTGCATGTTTCTTTCTGAGCATACACCTACCAGATGGAAACATAATGTTCAATCAGGAAGCACTGGCAGCAATATGTTGCTCAAGAACTGACCAAAAAGAAGAGAAAAACTTAGTGACAAAATCAATAATGTCACCGTATGGGCTCCATATTCTTTTGCAAGTGAAGGTAGAACATCCTCTGGTTTCTCTTGTTTGATTAATAAGTCTAGACCATGTTTCTTTAAGTTTCTCTTCAAGTCAGCCAAACATTCCATAAGAAATTGAGCCCTCAAAGCTGGCAAAGAAAATTTCAGGAAAAGAAAACACAGTAAGAGGACAAAGCACCCCCATAAGAGTATCCAGAAGGTGTAGCTATAGACTCTTGAACAAATTTAACATATCAATATTCTAGGAATAGTTTTTCTTTTGAAGCAAAGGATAATATCTTCTCTCCACTTTCTCCAACAACCACCCATCCCCTAACAGACAAGAAGATTATAAACAAAAGAAAGAAGTTATATCTGAATCTTAACGTTCTAGTAATAAAACTGGATTAGAAACACATGAGATACAAACTAAATGATTTCAAAGCGAACAAAAAAGTAACTAAAAGATGAACTTATTCTTCACTAAGTTAGAATCTTCAGTAACTAAAAAATATTTATCATGAACAAAAAATTTGATGTTTCAGTTATTACTGAATGCACCACTTGCAATGGGTATTGATTACATAACTTCCCTTTGCTTAAGTACAAGATCATAAGCCAAGAAAACTCTTTAAAACTTGATCACTAGCATTTACAAAATAAAAGAAAGAACTATATAGGCTGACATAGTTGATTGCGCATCTAAAGCAGGGATATCCATAATCCCGAATTAGAGAGCATTTTACACCTTTCTAGGATTTCTCTAATCTATCCAGGTTAGTAAAAGCATCATATTCTGAAGAATCAAGTCATTGCAAATGTTCTGGCAAACTAACCAAGTTATGTAGTATACTTGTTATTCATTTCCTAATGATACATGTTTAAATCTAAATTCAGAATGAGCTTCTGATAGTCAAATATCAATGTCATGTAAACATGCAATGAGTACAAGAGTATCTTTTCAAGGGCTGAAACAGTTTTTACAGTCTCCAACTAGGAAGTGACAATTTAAGTAGTGATGAAACCTGAAAATCATGCCACTATGCTTTGGCAGAATTTCAATCATTATTCACTATGATATCTTCATCTTCTCACATTTATAGGGACCATGACACTCTTAAAGGTTTTAACAAAAAGCTTAACGCAATTATTAAATACAAATCTGCAAAAAACTGCAGATACGATCTTGATGTAGTGGTCTTCACTCTTGCCAATCAGAATTCAAAGCTATTTAATTCTGAAACTCATTTATAAATGCCAAACTAACCTTCATGCATATAATGTGGTAAAAATAAAAGTGGTGATAACTTATACAGCATGCAAGAAAGGTATTCTTCTCAATAATCACCTCATCTGTTTAAATACAGAGCTGGATACGACAATGAAAATTGATGCTCAAAACTTGAAAGGCATTCATCAGGCTTTGATATAATTTTGTCATTCTCTGTGATATTTTCATTTCACTGTACAAGCTACAGATTTATAACTGAAATTTCTTTTCAACAGATTATAGCAACATATATCAATGAGACTTTCATGCTAGAACTGTAGGTCTTCCTAATTGAGTACCAAAGTGATTAATTTTAAAATATTACAAAAGAAAACAAAGTGCTTAAGGAAGAATAGTGATAGTTTATGAGCATCTACACTGTTCACAAATATACAGAAATGAATAATAGATAAGTTGATTTATATTTTTATTTAATGTGCGCATGCAACTAATAATGGTTAAATTTAGACATAAATAGCAGAAGTGCACGATGAGAGAAAACCTATTTCACTAACCCAAAAAACAAGATATGATATGAAAGGGTTGTGGCCTGCAGCCAAAAACCATCTCTCTATCAAATTCTGTAATTTTAAAATGTTGAGCAATTTGCAGTCTGATATGCTTAGTTCAAATCGCTCAACCTTAAGAGTACAATCTGGCAGCCAGCAGACAATAAGGAGAGCTCTTCTTATCTATAATCCTCATTTACAAATATGCTAAATATTACTCTGAAAGACAAACATGATTAAACTTCTAATTAAGTCCGCTGCTCATTTTTCAACTTGACTCTGAGAAATATACATCCAGATCCAGTCAATTGTCTCTAAGCAGAAATGAAAGTGGCAATTAAAATCTTGTCACTATTTGGCTATTCTGTCTCTAAGCAGAAATGATAATCTAATGAATATGCAGGCATTGTTACTAAACAAAATATGGCCCTGAACATGGTAGAATGAAACCAGAAAACTCCTGTAAGGCACTCCAAACTTATGGTTTTGACTTTTTGAGTTGAGTTAAGCTTAATGATTCTAAGACTAGGGGTCATTTTGCTGCATTAATAGTGTAAATAGCTACTATTATTTTATTGTCCTCTGCATTTTTCTGAAAAATTTCTTGATGCTTGTAGAGCAGAATAATTTGCAAAGCAATCAAGTATTTAGCTAACAAATGCAACAAAAAGTCAAACACTCAAGAGGACCATATGCTCAAGAAAATAATAAGTGGTAACAGACAGCATACACAATCACATTATATAGCTCACCTTATATAGCTGATGTATTTGCTTCAAACAGAACAATTATTCTACTGAGAAATTCCACAGGTCATAAGACTGTCTTTAAGTCGTTTAAAATTTATTGACAAGAAAATATCATTATAAGTACCGTCAAATTTTGCTCTGCCTAGTTCAAGGAATCCTCCAAAGTGGAGAGACTTCATCCCTTCCTTTCCTATGCTTATCTTTCTTTACCACTTTTTCTGCTGAAGGATACTCTCCTATGAAATGCTGCAAGAACTTGAGCAAACAATCAACCCTAGAGCTTGGAGACATTGATTAGGTGGGCAAGCTACCAATTTTACTTATACCACAGATATACTCAACTTATCCAGCGTACCAAATTCATGTCTACTCGTGTAGATTAAGTAGATTTATAAACTGAAAATTTAGAATTAGATACCTGCAATTAAACATAAAGCACCACCTCCATCATATCATTCTACCTAAAGGTTTAAAAAATATTAAGCATTCATACAACAGATCTACATTAATTACTGAGAAATTCAATCCGACTCTCCAATTTTCAATCCAACACAAGAATTCAGAAATCAAAAGCAAAGCAGAAATTTCCAACCAAATAATCAATCATAAATTGCAAGAAAGCTATAAAGGTTAAAGGGCTACTAAATGCGAATAATACCTCCAGTTTTAGGAAAACCAAAGTAATAAGTGGAGCTAAAATGCCTCGGATCAACACAATAAACGGGCAAAACAGCCTCAGAAGAAACCCAAGCCCTGAACAATACCTCATTATCCAATATTCTCAAATCATTTCTGAACCAAACAATGGCAACCCCTTTTCCTTTTCTTGTGAGCAAAGTAGAGGTGTATCTTTGAAAAGTTTGTTCAGTTATTCGTTCCATTTCTTGAACACTCAATCCTGGAACTTGTTGCACTCCTACTACTTCTGCTGCTGCAGATTTTTTAACAGAATTCGAAGATTGCATTGCTCTACAGTGTATAAAATAGCGGTAACGAATGATTTGAGTCGATTTGCGTGGAAGAATTATGATCTCCCCTAGTGAGGAAGGCGGTGAACGACGCAGAGTAGAGATGATCATGGCTTTCACACTTTCGAGGGGCGTGGAAATTGGGCAGTTGCAAAGCTTACACGTAGGCCTGATTGTATTCTTGAGTCGTGCCAACTTTACATGATTTTTAGAAATACAACACTCTAATTTGCAAATACAGCACACTTAATTAGTGAAATACTCAAAATACCCCTACTCATAAAAATTTCAATTCCTAAATTACCCACCCATTCCCCACTCGCAGCAAAGCTCTCCCTCCCCCCGCCCCCCATAATGATAATTTAGATTATGGGCTCGGCCATTTGGGCCATGATATATCACAGGGGCTTGGGGTCTTGGGCCACTCATATTCTAATTAGACTCGTTCATTTGGGCCGAGCTTATCTTAAATTGCTTATATCATGTTAGGTATATATGTCTTTTTTTATGGATTAGAAAATTTGTTATATGTATGTTCTCTAGTAAGGTCGTCCTTTATACTAAGTATGTATCTACTAGAGGCTCATGTAACTCTTTTTCCCATGAAATCTCAAATTATTTGAGTTGCTGACAAAGATACATCTGTATGTGAAAAGGTCTATCATTTTGTTTCTCTACCCACCTCAAGATCACTTCGTGGTAATCAGTACAATAGTCCTCTGGGACTCTAGGTACATTTCAAGGCTCCATATGGAAGGTATTCCAAAACTAGTGGATCTCCTCCAATGTGATGGGTCTATTATCTAGAATATAGATCTGAATAACGCACTCACAAGGAAGACCATAGGTCAGTCTGTAATAGCAACCACATGTATTAGGATCTGTGAAGTCTAATGTCTCAACACAATTCCACTATGTATAGATAATCTTGATAGCCCAATGTGTCATTTTTCCCTTCAAGTGGACTAATAGGTCCAACTATCATATCTCAAGATGGTGTCTGGGAATCTCAAACTCAGCCCTATTGGTAGTCTTATACCCAGATACAAATGTCTATCTCTCCAAACAGTAATAAATATCTCATTATATAAATTTAACCAAGTAGAGTCTAGATAATCAAGTGCATATTCTCATCTCAGGGTAGAACATGAATCATTCAGGTCTCGATATCTCTACTAAAACTCTTTCACTATCCTAGACTTTATCAATTGGTGTCATATTTGTTGTGAGAACCACGATCTCGCCTCTTTACTATTTCCTGTTGAAAAACCTAAGTGATGGTGAATTAGGTTTTATCCTATTTTTCTTTACCGAATTAAATCAATCATTTTTAAGACAACAAATATCAAACACTTAGTACTCAAAAAGTGTGTGAAATGATGTGTTCAAGTAGATAGCATAAATAAAGTAAATAACACAAAGATTTATAGTGGTTCGATTTATCCAACAAAACCTAATTCACTACCTTGAGCTATCTACTCAAGGATTTCACAAAACCTTTCACTTAGCACAAGAGATTACAAAAAAGGCCTACTCAATTCACCTTAGGGTTTTACACCACAAACCTCTTACCCAATCAAGGTTCACCCAACTCCTTGAGTTTTACAACACAACCTTGATTATACATTTATCTTTAATACAACAATTGATGAAATAGATACACTTAAGATAATCACAATTATCTATAATTTAATGTTCACTTTAGCCCTTAGAGTTTTAAGCTCAATGCAACCTTGAATGAAACTTACAATATGAGAATAATGAAAGTTTGATATAGATATCACCTTTAGTTGTGAAGATATATCAATCATTGTACAAAGACCTCTTTGAGTAATATGTTCATCTAAATTTCTCAAGAACATCAATAATTGAGTAAAACCCTTTTTAGATGATTTTCACAATATAAATGTTATGAAAGGGTTTGAGAATGTTTCTAAGATGTTCTATATTGAATATGAATAAGATTTTTTTCTCAAAAAGTTGTGTAACTAAATTTTTCAAACATTTAGGTATTTATATGTATGCTTGATGTACTCATAAATTAACTGATTTTTATGTTATTTAATTATTATATTTTGTTTGAAAATCGGTTAATTATGTTATTTAATGGATATATTTCACGTTTCCTTCTATTTCTTTGTTTGTAAGTTTTTCAGTGTATTTTAGTTTATTATGGAGATAAAAAGAAGAAGATGAAGAAATGTTGGAGAAGATAAAAAATAAAAAAAAATAAAAAATAAAAATCTATGTCATCCGATGACGTGGCGCAATGAGAAGATGACACGTGGCGCAATCAGAAGGTGACAAGTGGCGCTTCTAGAAGCCGCAACTTGGATCAATGAGGACGCAACATGTGGCGAAGTTGGGAAATTAGGCCACTAACTACATTTTCAAGACTTTGGGGTGCAAAATGACCATTTTGCCCCTGATTTTTGTAGCTATAAATAGGGAGCTTATTTTTATGATTTAGACACCAATTTAGCTCCAATCTTCTCCATTTCTTTTGCAATTTATTTCTTTTATTATTGTCTTCATATTAGTATATTTTCCAGATTTTTTAGAATAATATTTCAAGGCTTTTTGTAATATTTAGTAAAGAAATTATGTCCGGATAATTTCAATATTTCCTGAGAGTTTATCTTTCAAATTTTCTTTCTAATGGTTATAAATTTCATCTTATATTTATTAAATATGTATTGTGAGTAATTTTCTTTTATTAGCAAGGATATGTGTTAAGTTATTAATAAATGGGATTATGAGATAATTTTCTTTGTACTTAATTTCTATTTGGATTTATTTAACTGGACTTATGGTCGGTTTACCCGCCTAGTCTTTATTTATTTTACTTTATGCACTTTAAATATCGCAAATGGATGGCCGAGCCACCTATTAGTTTAATTTACTTTTATGTCTTTTATTTTATGTATTATGGAAGGCCGAGCCTCCTAACTAGTTTAATATATTTTTATGTCTTTAATTCTTTTTTTTTTTGAAGGCCAAGCCTCCATACTTTTAGTTTAATTTATTTAAATGGCCGGTTGAACCGCCTAATTTCTTTAGTTAATATAAATCCAATCTTTCTTTATATATATATATATATATGTACTTATATATATATATATTAATTAAGTATTTATATATAATTCATGTTTTAACCAATATAATTGTGTGAATTAATTGGATTGACAATCTAGTTAATGAATGTGATTATATAGCTAGGATTATTAATCTTGTATTAATAATTCAAGTAGCATCTACTAGTTTAATTGAGTTGCAGCTCTTGGCTTAATTAAATTAGTAGCGGAATTATATAATTTAAATTGTATATAATTAAGCTGATTGTTATATACAATATAATGTTGGTGATGCCTTATTTGTTTAATGCAATTTGATTGAGCATCCTATACACGCTGGTTGGTAGTGGTGTTTAATTAAATTAGTGATTAATCTGTTTGAGCTGATCGGGATTAATCTATTTTGTAAGGATAGGAATCTGTCTGAGCTGATCGTGATTCTAAAATCAACTACTTAATAATGTATTTATCTATGATTAATCCCATGAAAAATATAACTTGATACTAGTTCCTTGCTAACGCTTTTTATATTATTTGTATTCCAAATTTCGTTTTAATTCTGTTTACAAAATCCAAAACCTCAAAAATATTTATTTTAATTGTTGTCATTTCCTTATTCTCAAAATACCAAAACCCCCAAAACCTTTTCCGATTAACGATTTTAATTTAAGAGTTGACAAATCTCTATGGATTCGATCCCTACTTTCCCTATCTACATAGGAATTGTTAGGTTTAAATTTGAGAGCCGTACGACAGGCTTCGTCAATTAGGTAAAGAAAAATCGGATAAAACTTAATTCACCCCCCTCTTAAGTTTTTTAACATGCATAAAAAAGACGATATTTCTCAAAATGAATATTAAGCAATCCTCTAACATATTCATGTTTTGATAAGTAATGGAAAGTATCCATCCTAACATGTCCTAATCTATGATGCCAAAGATATACATCATCATCTTTCAATGTAAGGAATTTAACATCTTGTTCAACTAAAATATCAAAATAAAGATCATACATTTTTTTATTTCTATTTCCAACAAAACAACTTTGTTAGAGCAATCATCAAGAATCAAACAATAATCCTTCTTATAAATATAACCTTATATCCATTATTACACAATTGATTAATACTTAGCAAGTTGTATTTGAGGTTATCAATGAGAAGAACATTTTTAATAAAGGGAGATGATTTTTTACCAACATTGCCAATGTCAATGATTTTCCCTTTCTTCTTATCATCAAAAGTCACAAATTCTTCATCTTTTGGTTTAACATCAATAAGTATGGATGCATTTCCGGTCATGTGTCTTGAACATTGATGTACTCATAAATTAACTGATTTTTATGTTATTTAATGACTATATTTTGTTTGAAAATCGGTTAATTATGTTATTTAATGGATATATTTCACGTTTCCCTTATATTTCTTTGTTTGTAAGTTTTTAAGTGTATTTTAGTTTATTATGGAGATAAAAAAGAAGAGGAAGAAATGTTGGAGAAGTTTTAAAAAAAAATTATATGTCATCCGATGATGTGGCGCAATGAGAAGATGACACGTGGCGCAATCAGAAGATGACAAGTGACGCAATCAGAAGATAACAAGTGACGCAATCAGAAGGTGACAAGTGACGCTTCTAGAAGCCGCAATTTGGACCAATGAGGATGCGACATGTGGCGAAGTTGGGAAATTAGGCCACCAACTAAATTTTCAAAACTTTGGGGTGCAAAATGACCATTTTGCCCCTGATTTTTGTGGCTAAAAATAAGAAGCTTATTCTCCAATCTTCTCCATTTCTTTTGAAATTTATTTCTTTTATTATTGTCTTCATATTAGTATATTTTCCAGATTTTTTAGAATAATATTTCAAGGTTTTTTGTAATATTTAGTAAAGAAATTATGTCCGGATAATTTCAATATTTATGGGGAGTTTATCTTTCAAATTTTCTTTCTAATGTTTATAAATTTCATCTTATATTTATTAAATATGTATTGTGAGTAGTTTTCTTTTGTTAGCAAGGATATGTGTTAAGTTATTAATAAATGGGATTATGAGATAATTTTCTTTGTATATGTCGTTACGCTATCAAATTAAAACTTAACTAAATCAACTTATATAATTAGGGCAAGTATGGGTTGAACCCACAGGGACTTGCAAATTCTTTAATTAAGTAAATTAATCAAGATTTTTAGAGAAAAGATTAGAATTTTGTCTAAAAAGATTATAACTTTAAAATAAGTAATTCAGAAAATAACTATAAATCAATAGATAAAAAGACATTAGCAAGGACTTTGTATTCCGATTTTATTTATTCGAGATTAATCATTGATAATAACTTATCTGAGTAATGACTTAGAATTCTGCATAGCACAACAAATTCCAATTACTATAAAAGTTAGATTAATTCCTAAGAAGCACACAAATTAACCCTAAATCTAATTAAACTAAACTACCGAATCGCTCGCATAAGATAGCTAATCAAGTTATTAAGCATATGGATAATATCAACACAAATTACATAAAATTAACGGCCGATTAAAATCATGCAATTTACTTCAAGCAATTCCCTATTAATTAATCAAACACCGATTTAAATTAATCAATAGTTACTACTATTGGTTACCGAAAACCGATTATTCATAACACTAGTTAATCAACTATGTAAAATAATTAAGATGACCAATAATAATTGAAATAACATAATTGATAGAATAAAACCAAGAATTGTTCAAATATCCAAATAGAAATAATGATCCATTGAAAAGATCGAATTTTTAATGACAAAACAAAAATCTCATATTCTCGAATAAAATAAACTTAATACTTGTCTTTTCCAACTATAAACGTTTACTCACAATCCATAAAAGAAAACATCATAAAAAAAGATTAAGGGAAAAAGAGAAACTCATTAGACGGAAATTCGATTTTCCGAGAAGTTCCAACCCTTGATCTTCTGCAATGCTCGGAAACAAAGTATTTAAGGTGCTTGACCCTTCAAAAACTAAGCTAATAAACCTTATAAATAGTTAGAAAAGGTCCTAGGGTTAGTTACATAAAATTCATAGTTCAAAACTATTCAAAAACTTCCCAAAATCTGCAATTCGGAGAGTGTACGAGCGGGACTATAAAAAACATCCAAGTGGACACGTGAAGCTCCAAAACTATTGAAAATGGACCTGTGGATGAATAGGGACGCGCCCACTTCTTCAAGTGCGCGTCCAATTGGTTTATGAGGCTTGTTCACTCTAGTTTGTCTGCAAAACAACTTCTTAAGGATCCTATCTTCCTCTAATTCCTTCTAAACATGTTAAAAAACCTTAAAAATACCTGTTGATGTACTAATAAATTAACTGATTTTTATGTTATTTAATGACCATATTTTGTTTACAAATGGGTTAATTATGTTAGTTAATGGATATATTTCACGTTTCCCTTTTATTTCTTTGTTTGTAAGTTTTCCAATGTATTTTAATTCATTATGGAGATAAAAAGAAGAAGAAGAAATCTTGGATAAGTTTTAAAAAAAAATCTATGTCACCCGATGACGTGGCGCAATAAGAAGATGACACGTGGTGCTTCTAGAATATGCAATTTGGACCAATGAGGACGCGACATGTGGCGAAGTTGGGGAAATTAGGCCACCAACTAAATTTTCCAGACTTTGGGATGCAAAATACCATTTTGCCCCCAATTTTTGTGGCTATAAATATGAAGCTTATTTTTATGATTTAAACACCAATTTAGCTCCAATATTCTCCATTTCTTTTTCAAATTATTTCTTTTATTATTATCTTCATCTTAGTATATTTTTCAGATTTTTTACAATAATATTTCAAAGTTTTTTTTTGTAATATTTAGTAAAGAAATTTTGTCCGGATAATTTCAATATTTCCGAGAAATTTATCTTTCAAATTTTCTTTCTAATGTTTATAAATTTCATCTTATATTTATTAAATATGTATTATGAGTAATTTCTTTTTGTTAGCAAGGATATGTATTAAGTTATTAATAAATAGGATTATGAGATATTTATTATGTCTTTTATTTTCTTTATTATGGAAGATCGAGTCTCCTAACTAGTTTAATTTATTTTTATGTCTTTAATTCCTTTTTATGAAAGGCCGAGCCTCCATACTTTTAGTTTAATTTATTTAAATTAACAGTTGAACCGCCTAATTTGTTTAGTTAATATAAATCCAATCTTTCTATATATATATATATATATATATATATATATTAATTGAGCATTTATATAATTCATGTTTTAACCAATATAATTGTGTGAATTAAATGGATTAACAATCTAGTTAATGAATGTGATTATATAGCTAGGATTATTAATCTTGTATTAATGATTCAAGTAGCATCTACTAGTTTAATTGAGTTGCAGCTCTTGACTTAATTAAATTAGTAGCGGAATTATATAATTTAAATTGTATATAATTAAGCAGATTGTTATATACAATTTAATGTTGGTGATGCCTTATTTGTTTAATGCAATTTGATTGAGCATCCTATACACACTAGTTGGTAGTGGTGTTTAATTAAATTAGAGATTAATCTGTCTGAGCTGATCGGTATTAATCTAATTTGTAATGATATGAATATGTCTTAGCTGATTGAGATTCTAAAACCAACTACTTAATAATGTATTTATCTATGATTAATCCAATGAAAAATATTACTTGATACTAGTTCCTTTCTAACACCTTTTATATAATTTATATTCCAAAAATCTTTTTAATTCTATTCACAAATCCAAAAATCCCAAAAATATTTATTTTAAATTGTTGTTATTTTATTGTTCACAAAATACAAAACCTAAAACCTTTTCCGATTAATGATTTTAATTTAAGAGTTAACAAAACTATGTGAATTTGATCTCTACTTTCCCTATCTATATAGGAATTGGTAGGTTTAAATTTGAGAGGCATATGACAGGCTTCGTCACCTGCAAACTAGGATAAAAGTGTAAAGAACCAATGTAAGCACATAAACACACAATTAGGTAGATTTTATCTCAATAAACAACAGATAAGCTCCTAAAAACCAATCTAATTCTGGTTCAATCACTACTCTCAATTCTCTCTCCTATCTGTTTTCCTCCCATCTCCAATTCTCTCTCTCATATGTTTTCGATTCACAACATGGCTCCTTTTCCGCTATCGTTCAGGCCAATCTTTCACCACTATTATCATCCAAGTTGCATTATCGATTAAGTAAAGACACATATCGGTTAGTTCCAAACCCTTTAATTTTATTTTATGTTAAATTCTTGAATTTGGCCAACAAACATATGTTAATTTTCATTGTTTTTGTCATTGCATTGTTAGCGAAATCGATTTTCATTGTTTAATTGTTGTAATTTTAGATTGAAATGAGCATTTTTTTATAATAAATTACAATTTGAATTATTGGTGTTTATTGTTGGAATTACAGTAACTATGTTGGATAGAAAATGTTGTTTAATAGGTGGGGATAATACTTGTATGAAGAATTTGGTGTTTTAACACTTTAATTGATTGGGCTTTAAGATGAAAAATGGGTAAGAAAGTTGTGCTTTGTGGAGGAAGAAGAACATAGTAAGGGTGAAGGTAAGGGTGCGAGTGGTTGTGTCATGGAAAAGAGAATATTTCTTTTAAGAGAAGCATAAATTAATAAAGTGTGATCTCGATGCAAGGAAACCGATAGACGTCACTCAGTCAGATACTAAATAAGAAGTGAGGTGACCACCAACTAGTGGTAGAAATGTATAACCACTCTAGACAGAAAATGAGACAACTCCTTAGTGATACCTAGTTGTAAATCTAACATATGTGATTCTCATCCACTTACCTATAAGTGCAAGCCCAGCATAATGCACTACAAACTCTATGACTGACTTATAATAGTTTGTCCTAGCATATCTACATATATTTATGTGGCTTGCCAAATAACACTCCCAACACATCTCTCATAACATATGACCAAGATTCCTAGGACCCATAAAGGAGATGTGTCACAACCCTATAACCATAATTCTCATCACCCGACACGTCGATAGCTGTGTCAATGTACTAAAAGATATAGTCATCATAAGGGAGCTCTGGGACAGATGACTAAATCTGAGAACAACGCTCATGCGGATGCTCATGTACGCCGTGATGATGATGGTTTCCCTCGACCACTGACCATGGTAAAGGTCAAGGTCCCATTGCCAAAAGATGAACGAGATTTCTTCATCATGTTGGAGCACATTTTCTCTAAGTTCTACCACTAGTACTGGGAAACGGGTCTGGCCAAAAAGCTTAGAAGTTATATAGGCCTCTATTATGGTAGCTAAGCTCGACCTACTACGTGTAGTGGGCCAAACGAGCCTCAATAAGCTTAAATGGGAGCAAAACAATTTTTAAAATTAATGGAATATATCAAGACAATGATTAAATTATTTAAAAAGACAACAAAACTTTCAATTTCTCATACCAAATACTAACAAGTCTATAATATTTATTTTCCTCTTCACTATCAAATTATCAATAACAATATTTGAATCTATATTAAAAAAATGTACATCCTTAATTAAATAGTTATCATCTAAAATGAAAATTAAAATAAGTTAATAAGTATATAAATAAAATAGAAAAATAAATGAGTAAATAAATCAATTCAACTCGTATAGTGATTCTAAAGATAAAATATAAAATCGATTTTAAAAAATAGTTTAGGAACAAAACTAACTAATTTTTCTTGAAGAAATTATGTAAGAGGAATAATGTTATTACTAAAACTTATTAAAAATTAGTACAACAATAACAAAATAGAGGTAAGATTTATCAAGAAAAGATTAAAAATTTTGGATGTCTTTTTGTAAAATAAATAAATCGGGCCAAAACGGGTCTGACAAAAAAAGCCGGTTCTATACGGGCCTAGATTTTAAGAGTCTAACCCATATTTTTTGTAGGCCAAAACAAGCCGGCCCATATTCCCACTACTATCTACCACCTAGACTACATCCTAGATGTAGAAGTCTTCTTTGGTCGAGCCTTGGGCTAAGTAGCAAGTGACTCTTGCAACTCCTGATCCCAAAGAATTTCAAGATGTCTCAACAACTGACATAAATATCTTTGAACGTGTGGAGACTTATCATTCTGTAGTGTAACCCACTCATCAATCTCATCATAATAATCATGGGCTTGGTCCTCTGATACTCTAAGCACTGGTCATGGCTCAATGTGTTCCTATCAACATGGTTCGTGATAATGCATGCACACGAATGCCCATAGGTCCTTCTCAACATATAACCACATGTTCCCTCCTGACTTAGGTCCAATGTATCTTTTTGGTCATACTCGCGATACATAATTTGAATGACACAGTGCGTGACCCGACCTGTTTGGGACATGCAAGTGACGAAGTCTAGAAGTTTCAAATACACATTTCAACTCATGCATCTAAGTCTAGACTAGTTAAAAAAACTTAGAGAATATATGTCAAATGCTCCAGTGGATATTCCCAATACACCCTTCAAAACAAAATGTAAACACTCTACCTTGTTCGTGGTGGTATTCCTAGATGTAGGTGAGTGTATATCCATACTGCAACAAATCTCTCTAGATACGGAGTAAGCCATGTCTTATTAAGATATTCCAAATAAAGCTTACATACTGACAAGAATTGTACATAAATCGATATCATTTTTTGTATATTTCTTGAGTTGTAAATTCAACCATATTATATCACACATTTTACTAGAACCATGTGTCAATCTCTTTATTTTTTGTTGTAATTGTGACTTGTTTTCCACATTCTTCGTAATGTGTCTCGTACATAATAAATGCACAAATATTGGAAAAATTCTCTGAATGGCCTTAAGAAGTCCAAACTCCTTATCAGTCAATCACTTTTGGACTAGTACCACGTGGTAAAATTGTTGAGTTTCAGGGATCTCATACACAACGGAATAAACATATAAACTCGAAAAATCCCATATATATTCGATTAAATCGATTGGATATAGAATATTAGCTCTTATTGCATGGTAATATGAACTTCTTGAGACACATATCATGAATGTCCTCTACCGGTATCCATACAACGAACTCTTAATTTGGCAAACTTTGTGTGCTAGCATAATCTATTGTTTTTCTTGATGTATTATGAGCTTCTAAGGAGAAAGAATGGAAGAAGATTGAGAGTGACGACTAGGGCTTTCTTCACAAGACCTTTCTAATTACCCTAATTCACTATATAAGGCTATATTTATAGTCATACTATAACATAAAGTTAGCGACGGCTAGGAATCTCATATAACCCTAGTTGTCTACATATCATTTGCTTAATGAGTTCTCTTATCACTAATAGCGTACATCTCATTCTCATAATGAGATGATGTGGGTTTCCAATAATCCCTATTACCCTTTCTATATTTATTAAAAGGTCATAATACAAATTATATCTAGATCTAATCGAGACATTACGAACAAGATGCCCGTTTTCGTTCATTTTAGTGTGTAACTTTGTAGGTTCATTTAAATTAGTAATGGACATAAAAGTCTTTAATTTAGTCCATAAATCATAACTAGTCTCTAGCAAGGTATTATGATTACCCAATTTAAATAAAGAAATATGTTGATCCGATTTATCCAAATTATAATCCAATATCTAATCATCTTGTTACAACGATATCTGTATTAAGTATAAGCCATGAAATACGTTATCTTTAGAAAGCTTATTATCTAATTTCCTGATCTCCTAGGAAATTTTATAATCAAACAATTTTGATAACACTTTATCAAAATTATTCTAGCATGGCCATGCATTTCTACAATTTAACTCATCAAGGGGCCCATGGATACCTCTCTTTAAATAAAGAGAAAAAAAGTTCCTTCTTATCACTCACATTCTTCTCAATGACTCATTTTATATCCAACTACAACTTTTATAATTATTCTGTTAAAGATAATGTTTGGTTGTATCAAGATATAAAAATTCTCATGTAAGAATTTATGGAATACTCAAGGACTTAAATATAATTATATTAATGAGAAATTCTTTTGACGATTATCCATGCAGAATTCTCATAGAAAGGCATGTCTAATACAATGTTCCTAACATGTATTTATGTTCTTATATAAATTCGTAACGAGTAAAACATGGTTATCTATCAACATACTAGTTTTAATTTATTATTGTTCAACCAATATTAATTAACTAGAGATATTTTAGAAGAATATTTTTATTACTTTTAAGTTTTACTATCAAGTATCATATTTGATGATCAAAAGTAGAATGATTATTCATTGAAACAAAACATGATATAATAAACCGCATATAAATTTATGTAATTAGATATATAAAACGTTCTAATGGCCTAGAGGACAATACAAAAAAGATCATTTTCAAAATCTAAAATGCTTATTGTATAAGACAACAAAATAAACATGATTTTGTGATCTTGTCGAGGACAATAAAATAAATGTGATGGCAACAAAGTCAATGATTTTGTAATAACATTATAGTACTAACAAAAATATCCATGAATTATTAAAGTACCAATGAATATGAATCTTTTGTCTCATTTCTCATAAAGGCGACCACGATGACAAAATTCATGTCCATAGAACACATACCAACTATGTAACGTCCCAAAATTTAAATAGAAATAAATGCAAAAAAAAAAACAAGTAAATAAAATCAATTGAAGATTTGAAACCCTAATTGTCCAATCAAACATTCCCAATTTTTCATACAAAAGCCCTAATGAAATATCAAATAGTAAACCTTAAATTAGAATAGAAAAATAGCAAACTTTAAATTACTTATTTGTAAATTAAGTTCAAAAATTAAAACTTCTTGATTGACTATCATCATTCTCGCAGTGCATCACCATCATCCCTCAATGTGAATAATATATGTCCAAATTATATATGCACATTCAAACATATACATATGATAATTTAAAACAAATAGTTTCCTTTCCCATGTGGGGGATAACCCCTTATAACTTGGATCAAAGCCCATGTTGATTTGAATTGACGTCCCCTTTCTCATTTTGAACCAAAGTCCATTTTACTATAGAATAACTTGATTTAAGCATTATAAAATATTTTAACATACATATCATATAAGTTCATAGTATATTTAACATGGATATAAAGTTTAAAAATTATAGTAAAGATATTCTCACATCAAATGTTTTAGATGCATTATGTGCAAACAACTCAAGTCCTCTAATTTTTTGTTTCCTATAATAAAAGTAATTGTTCTTAGTTTCTAATTGAATTTAAATCATATAAATAGGAGTTTGGAATAATTGAGGTAATTTGGTAGGCTTTAAAAACGTTTGTGGTTAAATTGTAATTTGAAATGTTTAGGAGGTTAAAACGTAAGTTTTGAAAATTAAATTTAAAGTAAATATATAGTTTTTGAAAATATTAGGATTAATTTGTAAGCCCAAGAAAGTTTAATTTGAGTTCTGCAATAGAAACATATGGGTCAATTTGAAATTCTAGAAAACTTTAGGATAGATTTGGAAATTTAAAAATAAGATCTTGGGTTAATTTGTATTTTTTTATAAATTTAATTTGAAAAGTAAGATTTTAGTAATCTAAGGACTAAATCTAAAAATTTTAAAAATTCATTTATGGAACAAAAGATTTAAAAATTTTATTTTTTACCTCAAATCTATTTTAAAAGCTTAACCCTAACCCTAAACTCTCACTCTTCTTCCTCTTATCTCGGAAGAATTTTACCTCCTAGAGGACATTTGCTCTAACACCTTTGCACACAATATAGATTAAATATATAAAGCAACTTTTGCACACGATAAACATCAAATATAACATATAGTTTATTAAGTGATTTAAATGTTCGATGATTAATTGATCTTTCTTACTAATTTCTCTTATCATTTTTCTTACAATTCATTCATACAAAATTGTAAATGTTAGATAATTTTGTTTTTGGTTTAATGCTTTGATATTCTGAAAATATTTTTGGTTTAAATGTTTAAAGTTGAAAATTGAAACTAAATTAATTTTAATATTTTCACATCAAATTTCAAAAAAATCTAAACTGAAGCAGAGGACATTCGGTGTAATTACACTCCCAGTTTTCCTTCGTTGAGCCGCAGGTATACAACTCGTTCTATCTTTCACTCTCTTGAGCTTTTCTAGTTCACTATCTTCTTTATCTTTCTATTTTTCTTCAGCTATCAGTCAGTAACAAATTCGAAAATCAAGCTGCTTGATTAAAGTCACGGAGGTTTGTGTAGATTCCTTTGCTAGTTTTGTCACCGTATTTGTTTTTCTTTTCAATTTCATTTCTTTTAAAGTTTTGTCACTGTATTTGTTTTTTATTTCAATTTCATTCTCTTTTGAAGTTTTGTCGCTGCATTTGTGCTTCTTTTGAATTTCAATTGGATAGGCACAGTTCCTCTTTTAGGTATTGGTTGATAGTCGACAAGTGATATTTTGGTATATTGTCAATTTGTTGTGATTGGATATTTTGAAATTGCTGATCTGTTGTTTATGGGATGCGTTTGTGATTGTTATGCCAGAAATTTTGAACTGGTTTCGAGATTAGTGTTAGGGGAGTTGTTTTGTCAACGTGAAGAATTGAGAAATATTAAAAAAGGATTAATGATTTCTTGCATGAGAAAATTTAAAACTTGGTGTCAGCAATGATAGGAGGCACACTAGAGCATCTAAATGTTCACCATTTCATGTAAGGGATGGCATTATTTCATGAAAGGCTTAAACTGGTAGTTCATGGTTCATATTTTGTGAGAACAATTAAGGAGTTTAGAGCCAATTAAGTCCTTATAGGAGCAGTTGATTGATGAATGATGATGAGCTTAAGTCTCTCAAGATCACGCAACTATTTTGGTACAACTGGTGATGCAAACCCGTCATTATCTGTAGAATGAAACCCAACAAGAAGCGAAAAGAACTCCAAAAATTGTGAAATAACAAGTTTTTTGAGGTTTGACCTTTGTCTAGAAAAGATAAAAACCAAGACTGCAAGAAAGACATGAGTATATAGACCACACTTAGTTCAAGAATTACAAAAAATCTAAGCAATAAGCCAAAGTAGGATTCCATGGAGAATAAGAAAAGTTTAAAGGAATAATTTCTCAAATATTATTGATATACTGAAATTTTGAAACAAAGTTTTGGACTAAAATCTTATTGTGAATACAATTTTTTGAGCGAATAAGTATTTATAATAATACCGCTAAAGAATTAGCCATTTAGGGAGAACTCTTCAAAAATATCCTAGAAATCGTGCCCCTTCCAAGAAGAATTAGATTTGGTTTTGACATTGACTCTAAATCTAAGAATTAAATATTTTAAGATAGTTCCAATGTGACTTGGATTTATATTAGGCTTTTCTAAGCTAAAAAATTCTTCCATGATTAGCGTATTTATTTGGTCCTTGCCCTTGCAATTGAGCCTTCATGAAGTCCTAATTGATCAAGAACAACATGTCCATCATCACTTTCTTGGACTTGGACAAAATATCAGTTTTGCTAGCCTCCTTTGTGGCATCACCATCGTCAACGGGTTACTGGTATATTTGCTCATATAGGCTTATTACTATTGATTAGGTAACTTCAAGGCCTTGAGCTTTTAGGATTTGGGAGATTTATGGTTAATTTATTCTATCCTAGAAGGGAAAACTTTTCATGTGTAGATATGCTATTTTTTATGATTATTTTTTTCAAGAATCCTAAGTTTTGTCATAAAGTTGTGATTAGTCTCTTGAAATTTGAGAGATAAAGTCACAATCAAGCAAGACTCTCCAAAAATGATTATGACAGGATCTTGTGTGTTCTAGAGGAAGTAAGATCTGAAAGTTACTTTTGTTTCATGGATGCATCCATTTATGACAGCTCTAGCATTTAAAACCTGAAGAAGTTTTGCTTCCCTTTTTTCCCTTTGAGTTCTTATTGAGTACCTCCTGCTTTCTTCAACTGTCTACCTAGATCATTTATTCAACTTGTCATACTTTTTGGTTTCTGCTTTAGTGAATTTTGATTCCTGTTTACACGCTTAGAGCTTTTATCTTTTTAGTTAATTTTTTATTTCTTGATTGGAAAATAAAGTTTTAGTCAAAATATAATGTGTATCAGATTTTCTCTACCTACATGTTTCTTCCAGTTGACATTCAATTCATTTACTTTGGTGCTGATGCACAAGTTCAGAATCACATTACTCGTGGAGAATTGAAAGTGTCATCTGAAGTGTTTCTTTTGTCCACTATATAATACCCAAGATTACGTATATGCTTAGCTTTGCATAGCAACATGAATATTCTTTTTCGTTTTACAGTGCTAGATTGCTTTATTTTGTTATAGATTGTCAAATAAAAAATAAAAGGTCGATCAAGAATATTTGCAGGAGATTCGTTTCTGCCCTTTTCATTATTTGTTTTGCATATCAATTAGTAAATTGCATGTATAGGGTGAAGTAACAATAAAGGCAATGAGTTTGTGAAGAGAAAGTTATATCACGCTCAAATTATTGGTCATAGTAATTTAAATTAAATTTCATATGGATAGAGAGCATAATTTTGTTAGGTTAAAAAGGGTTGAACTAAAGTGAAACAAATGAGATTGCAAAGCTGGTCTTTTAAACAAATCTTCACCAGATGATTGAAAGTCATTGCTTCATGTTAGTGTATTTTGTAAGTTGTCACTTGCTAAAAGCTTTTGATGGGAAAATTTTGAGAATAGGAGGATACTCTCTCTTCCAGTTTGTTGGTTGCTTGTTTAGTTTTGATGCTCATGTTCTTCGGAATGGACAGGCATAGTCCTGTGCGTTTGTTAAAACTGGAAAGTTCAAAAGTTCATCTAGCTGTTCTGGTAGCTATGTTGGTAATTAATTACATTGGTTCTTGGAATTTTAGACAAAGTTTAATGCATATTATGGATCGCAAACTTAACTTCTTGTTGTTTGACAAGAAATATGTTGCACTTTCATTTTTGGAGTCTTGAGAAAATTCTGTATAGGAGGTCAAAGGCTGATGTGTCCTAATACTTCTTTAGTTTTCAGTTTAGCATTTTGTCTTTAGTTGCTAGAATTTGGTTTGCATGTGTCCTTTGTGTGTCTTAAAAATGCCCTGAGAATATGTTTTACATATCCTTTGTTTTACTTGAAAAGAAGATAGATTGTGAATATTTGAATGTCCAAACTATCAAAATGTTCTTCCTGAGTATTCTCAATACATTTCAGCTTTTGACATACTTGAAATTTAGATATGTCTATGTGTCTGTGCTTCATGGTGTTTAAGGAGAGAGAACTTAATTCCAAAATGAAAAAAATACTATTAATAGTAAGCCTGTAGAACATTTTCATATAAACTCTGGTAGTCACTTATGTTTTCCATGTTTCTGGTGTGTCCTAGGAGCAATGTTTCACATGGTTGCCTCTTCAATATTTTATTATTGTTTTAAGGTTTATTCTGTGCATTTTAAAAGTATAATTATTGGTTAAACATAATGTGTTCTGATCCTTTTTGACTGTAATAATTGTATCTTTCATCAACAGAAGAATCTCCCTTGCTCTTCTTTCCAAATGAAAGGGAAACAAAAGAAAATCGTCATTTTCTCTCTCAAATCCTGAATATCATCAATATCAGGGCACCAAGAGACTACTACTATTGCCTGCTAAATTGCATTAGAATTGCTATACGGGAGATTACCTCTGTTAAAGATTTTTTTTTTCCTTCCTAAATTTCTATTGAAGCCCCTCAAAAGAAAAACAGAAAAAAAATTAGCTATTGAAGAATTACACTTTTCTTTTCTCTCTCCATTTCTTGTTGTTGTTCTTCTTATTTCCATGTTTGTTTTGCTGAAATATAAATATTTGCTGTTTGATGGTTTATATGTAACATGGTAGACCAGCAAATAGCACACTATGAAGAGAACTATGCTGTGGAGAGATGACAAGGATGATGAGAATGATGGGACATCCTCGAGTGATGAATCTTTAAGCCTTGATATCAACACAGAGGATGATGAAGGTTCTACTAAGAACAGTGCTAAAGATAGCAAGGGTACCCCCAAAATAAGACCATCCCAAGGTACAGTGCTTTGTGGATCTAAAATAATACCATGAACTTGAATTTTGTGTCTTGCTTGCTTTATAATCTCCTTGGTTCTCTGTTCTTGTACTTGTCTGGCTAGTCAGGTTACTTTGTTATTCGGAGTTTCTTTGAATGGGTATGTGTCTGGGAATTAATCTTTCATGCACTTCACAATGTTTTCATGATGCATGGTGTTTTTAATTTTTAAAATTTTTGCTGGACTGTGATTCCCCATAAGTAATTAATTATCTTGCTTTCAATCATTGAGCTATCTGTTTCTATTATGAAACTTCCCAGCTCTAAATTTTTTTCTTCATCGATTTTTGCTTCTGTGCATTCAGTTAAGTCTGCAATGGGGAAAAGCAAAGGAATAGATTTTGATGCTTTAAGCAAACATGGCTACAAAGGTGGACTATCTGTTCTGAGTGTGCCTCCACCAAAGGATCCAAATGATGGTAAGCGGGACTGGTCATGGTCTACGGGCCAGGAAAGTCGATCAAAGGAGACTGAAGAGACATATGTGGAAAGACAGAAGACTAGAACTGCAATTGTTGAAGGAGAACAGTTGGCACGGGTGCAAACTCAGAAAGAGAAGAACCTTTCTTATTCACAACGGGAGAAGAAGAAGAGAGATCTAGGCCAGTCTAGTAGAGGAAAGAACTATGTTGAAGAAGAGAAAAGACTACTGAGGGACAATGGTCTATATTCTGGCTTTGATTATTGATTGTTTAGAGATCTCTTTTGCCTTGGCATGTAGATTGTACACTTTAGTTTGTGCACAACTGAGCCCTGTTTATATTGACCCTCTGCATGATTTTTCTTATAATCGGACTTATTTGCAAAAAAATTCGGATTTCATGTGCAAATTCTCTGCATCAAAGTCATTCAAGCTTATATATATACGTAAGGGTCCTTCAAGCTTAGCGACAGAGACAATCCATCCAGTTGACCTCCTGGAGTTGTAAACCCCGGCGCATTAATGCTGATATAATATCTAATATTCATAATCATTAAAATCATCATTATCATATTACATTTTAATTTTAATTTATTTTTATTGCACCAATAATAATCAATTAACGATATTTTAAAATGATATTCTTACGGACATAAAAACTATAAGCAAAATAAATTATTCACAAAAAAAATAGTATGCCATATATAATAAATCTAATATTTTATAATGTATGAAAATATAAAAGTGTCCAATGAACTGGTACATTATACTAACAATTCATCAATGTGTCCTTAAAATCTCAATATATCTTCATTTTCGAACTTTAATACCTATTCTGATTATTATCAATATTTGTCATTAATAAAACTTAATTAATTAAAAATATAAAAAATTTAGCTAATTAAAAGCCTTAAGGCTTTCAATTCTAATAAATTACCCTAAATTCATCAAACCTGAGAAAATCCTAAAACATAATTATAAATTCACGAAATACAATGAAATTAAATTTACTCTAAATTCTATAGAATTACATGAATTGACATTACACTAACTTAAATTAATTTAAACAACTTTCCTAAATTAACTCAACTAATATAAATTTATTAAATTATAAAAAAGTCTAAATTACATAAATTCTAGTAAATCAATACTACTATTCCTAGATTCCAACAAAATGCACTAATTCTATGACATCATAATAAAAATACAAATGTCCCTTAAGCTTGCCAAACTGATCGTATGACATGAGTGATGCGACGGGTACACTCTACCTACTGATCTTGAGTTCGAACCTCACCTCTCTAAGGACATGAGCCTATCATTTGGGACTTGCCAAGGGTGCCCTATTTTACTATGTGTGGTTTACAACCAATAGCCTATTGCACAAGGCTGAGGGTTTACGCATATGAGTTTTCACGTCATATATATATATATATATATATATATATATATATAATATTAAATTATAGACACTACAATAAAAGTTAAATGATAGAAAACTCTACCACATCATTATTATCCTTGAAATAGTTTTTTTTTCTCAAGACATAGCAAAACAAGAATAAAGATTACATACTAAATATATATAAGCCCCATAATGAAATAAATAAACTATATAAAACAATAAAAATGAAAAAAATTCTTAAGAAGAAAGGCCCAAGAGGAGGTATAAAAGTGATTTAGGTCTTATCCTTAAGAGCCTCGACTGGGCCCGTATCCTCCTTGGTCTAGTTTGCTTAGCTTCCTACGCTAAACTCGATTAGGCATGTATTAGGTCTCTGGCTCTGACTATGTATAGTCAGTTAAGCATTTTCAATGCTTCATTATGTTTGAAAAATACAATGTACTCAAGTAACGGTGTCATTAACTTTTTTCCATCTTATTTATATGTCTTGATATCTTATCAACTCTTGACGTTATGCTTAACATATTGACTCAAGAGGATAAATGTGTTTCAATTTTGAATAAATTTACCAATTAATAAATGTCACTTACGTAGTATAATTGGTTGTTAACATTATACATTGAGAATGACTTTTAAAGTTTATCGTCAACTCATTTGACATTAATATGATGTGTATTGAAATTACACTATTCAATATTATTTGACCAAATTTATTCAATATTAACATAGTAGAGTATTGGAGATGCTCTTAGCCACCACCATCTCCATGTGTATGCTATTTTTGACCTTTTCATTTAAGTACTAATAATTTTTTATTTCATTTTTAGAGACTTGTTTTGATTATTTAATTGTTCATTGTTGATTATTTATTATAAAAAATTGTTCATTGTTGATTGTAATATATGATTTTATCGAAATTTTGCAAATTTTTCTTTTAATTAATTAGAAAAAGTAGAAGAAAAATGGCAAGGAAATTTTTGCCAACAAATACTACATTTAGTATAATTATGTTGCATTAAAAAGTACCTAAATTTGTCCTTTTCCCTATAGTTTCATTTTCACCTTGTTTCATTAGAGGTTGCTAAATAATGATTCATCGTTTAAGATTTGTTAAAAAAAAAAAGGGAAAAAGAATTTAAGAATCTATTTGGTTGGAGGGATTTGGAGGGGAGGGGAAGGGAGGAATCCTTTTGAAATCCCTTGTTTGGTTCTAAAAATTGGAGAGGAAGGGAAAGAAACTTTATACTCATGTTCCCTCCTTACCACTCCTATACTTCAACTTTGCAAATAGGAGATTTGGAGGGAAGGAAAAATTGTAGAGTCTACAATTACCAAATTATCCTTGTTTTATAAATGACTAGAATGTAGAATAAGTGGTATAAGGGTTAATTTAATAGTCAACTTAATTCTATTTTAGTTCCCCTCCCATTACAAGTCAAACAATGACATTTTATCTCTCGTCTTCTCACTTCCTATCTAACCACACCAAACATTGTAAAATTAAGTTTGCACCCCTCCCATTCGCTCTTTTGAACCAAACACTATGCAATGGTCTGTTTGGTTAGAGGGATTCGGAAGGGATGGGAGGGAAAATATCTTTTTTTGTTAAACTTTTTGAAAGGGATGAGAGGAAGCAAAATTTGAGGTAATTTTCCTCTACTCCATTTCGTCTTACTCTCATTTTCTCATTTCCCCTTTTCATTTTACATTCCCACTTGATTGAAGGATGTTATATTCAAAAACTAAATAATGGAATTTATAAAAATAAATAATAGATAAATAAATGTGTTATAGGGATTTCATCCTTGCTTTCATATTCCATCTTCATACTCGTTGATGTACTCATGAATTAATAGATTTTTATGCAATTTAATGAAGATATTTCGTTTAAAAATCAGTTAATTATGTTATTTAATTGATATATTTCACATTTCCTTTCTATTTCATTGTTTATGAGTTTTTCAATGTATTTTAGTACATTTTGAAAATAAAAAGAAGAAGAAGAAATATTTGAGAAGTAAAAAAAAAAAAAATTCCACATTAGCAGATGATGTGGTACAATCAGAAGAAGCCACACCATTTGCCTAATCAATACTATTTGGAGAATTGGGTGATGACACATGGTAGAAGAGGTGCACCATGGGGCGTTTCCAGAAGTTGCGGCGCAACACAATGAGGACGCGACACGTGGTGCCATGTGGAGAAGTCTGGCCACCAGCCGTAATTTCAAGGATTGTGGGCGAAATGACCATTTTGCCCTTAGTTTTTGTGCCTATAAATAGATAGTTTGTTTTTCTACACCAATTTAGCTCCAATATTCTCCATTTGTTTTTCAATTTCTTTCTTTTATTATTATCTTCATATTAATATAGTATTCATAATTTTTAGAATAATTTTTCAAGTCTTTTTGTAATATTTAGAAAATATTTTTTGTCTGGATAACTTCAATATTTTCAAATTTTTCCAATATTTATAAATTTCATCTTATATTTAATAAATATGTATTATGAGCAATTTCCTTTTGTTAGTAAGGATATGTGTTAAGTTATTAATAAATGAGATTATGAGATAATTTTCTTTGTATTTAATTTCTATTTGGATTTATTTAACTGGATTTATGGTCGGTTTACCCGCCTAGTCTTTATTATTTTTACTTTATGCACTTTAAATATCAAAAATGGAAGGTCGAGCCACCTAATTAGTTTAATTTACTTTTATGTCTTTTATTTTCTTTCTTAATTTCTTTTTATATCTTTAATTTATTTTTATACCTTATAAATTAGATTAATCTCTAATTTAATTAAACACAACTACCAACCAGCGTGTATCGGATGATAAATCAAATTGCATTAAGTAAATAAGGCATCACCAACAGTAAATTGTATATAACAATCAACTTAATTATATACAATTTAAATTATATAATTCCGCTATTAATTTAATTAAGCCCAGAGCTACAACTCAATTAAACTAGTAGATGCTACTTGAATAATTAATACAAGATTAATAATCCTAGCTATACAATCATATTTATTAACTAGATTGTCAATCCAATTAATTCACACAATTATATTGATTAAAATAGGAATTATATAAATACTCAATTAATATATATATAAGCATATTAAATAAATACACAAGTATATATATTTCTATAAAGAAAGATTGAATTTATATTAACTAAACAAATTAGGCGATTCAACCGGCCATTTAAATAAATTAAACTAAAAAGTATGGAGGCTCAGCCTTCCATAAAAAGAAATTAAAAATATAAAAAGAAATTAAACTAGTTAGGAGGCTCGACCTTTCATAAAAAAGAAAATGAAAGATATAAAAGTAAATTAAACTAATTAGGTGGCTTGACCATCCATTTTTTATATTTAAAGTGCATAAAGTAAAAATAATAAAGTCTAGGCGGGTAAATCGACAAAGAAAATTATGTCATAATCTCATTTATTAATAACTTAGCGCATATCCTTCATAACAAAAGGAAATTACACAAAATACATATTTAATAAATATAAGATAAAATTTATAAACATTAGAAAGAAAATTTGAAAGATAAACTCCTTGAAAATATTAAAATTATCCAGACATAATTTCTTTACTAAATATTACAAAAAGCCTTGCAATATTATTTGAAAAATTCTGGAAAATACACTAAGATGAATAAAATAATTAAAGAAATAAATTGCAAAAGAAATCGAGAAGATTGGAGCTAAATTGGCGTTGAAATGATAAAAACAAGCTTGTTATTTATGAGAACAAAAATCGGGGGAAATAGTAATTTTGCACCCCAAAATCTTAAAAATTCAGTTAGTGGCCTAATGTCTCCATTAGTGCCACTTGTCATGTCTTCATTGGACTACGTTGTGGATTCTAGAAGCATTACATGTCATCATCTAATTGCGCAACGTGTTATTTTCTGATTGTGCCACGTCATCGGATAACATGAATTTTTTTATTTTCTTTTACTTCTCCAACATTTCTTCTTTTTCTTTTTATCTCCAAAATAAACTAAAATACATTAAAAAACTTACAAACAAAGAAATAGAAAGGAAATGTTAAACATATCATTAAATAACGTAATTAACTGATTTTTAAACAAAATATAGTTGACGAAACCTGTCGTACGACTCTCAAATGTAAACCTAACAATTTCTATGTAGATAGGAAAGTAGGGATCGAATTCACAGAGATTTGTCAACTCTTAAATTAAATCATTAATCAGAAAGAATTTTGGGAGTTTTTGGTATTTTGAGAAATAAGATAATGACAAAAATTAAAATAAATAATTTTTGGGGTTTTGGATTTGTGAATAGAATTAAAAAATAATTTGGAATACAAATGATATAAAAAAGTGTTAGTAAGGAACTAGTATCAAGTTATTTTTTTCATGGGATTAATCATAGATAAATACATTATTAAGTAGTTGGTTTTAGATTCATATCCTTACAAATTAGATTAATCCCAATCAGCTCCGACAAATTAATATCTAATTTAATTAAACACTACTACCAACTAGCGTGTATAGGATACTCAATCAAATTACATTAAACAAATAAGACATCACTAATATTAAATTGTATATAACAATTAGCTTAATTATATACAATTTAAATTATATAATTCCACTACTAATACAAGATTAATAATCCTAATTATATAATCACATTCATTAACTAGATTGTCAGTTCAATTAATTCACACAATTATATTGGTTACAACATAAATTATATAAATACTCAATTAATATATATATATATATATATATATATATATATAAAGAAAGATTGGATTTATATTAACTACAAAAATTAGGCAGTTCAACAAGCCATTTAACTAATTAGGTGGCTCAACCATTCATTTGTGATATTTAAAGTGCATAAATCAAAATAAATAAAGACTAGGCAGGTAAACTGTCCATAAGTCCAGTTACATAAATCCAAAAAGAAACTAAGTACAAAGAAAATTATCTCATAATCTCATTTATTAATAACTTAACACATATCCTTGCTAAGAAAAAGAAATTACTCACAATCCATATTTAATAAATATAAGATGGAATTTATAAACATTGGAAAGAAAATTTGAAAGATAAACTCCCCGGAAATGTTGAATTATCCGGACATAATTTCTTTACTAAATATTACAAAAAACCTTGAAATATTATTCTAAAAATTCTGAAAAATACACTAAGATGAAGACAATAATTAAATAAAGAAATTGCAAAAGAAATGGAGAAGATTGGAGCTAAATTGGTGTTGAAATGATAAAAATAAGCTTCCTATTTATAGACACAAAAATCATGGGCAAAATGGTCATTTCACACTCCAAAGTCTAGAAAATTTAGTGACTTCTAGAAGCGCAACTTGTCATCTTCTGATTGCACCATGTGTCATCTTCTTATTGCTCAACATCATCGGATGACATAGATTTTTTTTTTTTACTTCTTCAACATTACTTCTTTTTATCTACATAATGAACTAAAATACACTAGAAAACTTACAAACAAAGAAATAGAAGGGAAACGTGAAATATATCAATTAAATAACATAATTAACCTATTTTTAAATAAAATATAGTCATTAAATAATATAAAAATAAGTTAATTTATGAGTACATCAAATTCCCCCACACTATCCCTTTGCTTGCCCTCAAGCAAAATATAAACACAAAATATACAAGTATAAATAACTTAAACAAGATTAATAAAGTAACAAAATGCTATATTAATTTCAATACAACTTTAACAATTAGCCCCTTTTTATTTTAAAAAAATAATTGTGCTCTTGTGCTTGAATATCATTTACAAGTTTAACATTAATATTTAAAGTTAACAAAATGTGACTGTGAAAACATAAAACCCTTAATAAATTATTTTTTTAAAACATGCTATCAATATAAAAGTCAAGGAGTTTTTGCAACTGAAAAGTTGTGAGAGATCCCATTCTCATCACATAATTTAGTGAAGCTATTATTGCAAAATTCTCTACCATTATCACTTTTAATGGAGATAAGTTTGCATCTGATGGTGTTTTGTACTTGTTTAAAAAGCTTGACAAAAGCTCCAAGCGCTTCATCTTTGCTCAACAACTATCACATAAGCATATAATTTGCCACAAAAACTCATAGTTCTCATAGAACCAAATAAATTAATATGTACAAGTTCAAGAGGTTTTGAGGTAGATACCATTTTCTTTGGTTTGAAGGAACTCTTAACTTGTTTACCATATTGACATGTATCACAAATACGATCTTTTTTAAAATGAATGGCAGGAAATCCTTTAACATATTCATGTTTTGATGAGTTATGCAAAGTATCCATGCTAATGCGTCCTAATATACGATGCCAAAGATATGCATCATTATATTTCAAAGCAAGACATTTAACATCTTGTTCAACTAAATCCTCAAAGTAAAGATCATACATATTTCCATTTCTATTTGCAACAAAAATAATTTTGTTAGAGCAATCATCAAGAATTAAACATGAATCCTTCTTGAAAATGACCTTATAACCATTATCGCATAATTGACTAATATTAAGCAAATTATATTTGAGATTATCAATAAGAATAATATTTTTAATGAAAGGAGAGGTACTTTTACTAACATTGTCAATGCCAATGATTTTCCCTTTCTTCTTGTCACCAAAAGTTACAAATCCTTCATCCTTTGGTTTAACATCTTTAAGTATGGATGCATTTCCAATCATGTGTCTTGAGCACTATCAAGAAACCATTTGTTCTCCTTTGTTTCAATTGAAGGAAAACCTACGCCAAAGATGATAATAAAGCCTTTTGGTACCCAAATTCTCTTGGGTCTATTGAGGTTAGTTATTTTAAGTACCCATGTGCTTTTATCACCATTCTCAATCTTTTTCTTCACATAGCATCTAGTCACCTTGTGACCATTTTTACAACAATAGATACAACATATTTTTGAAGAAGTTGAGACATGCGAATGATATGCATGAGGTACTCTCTTATGTGCATGTGGTATTTTTTCATGTGAGTGTGATATGCTCTTATGTGTGTGTGAGGCATCATTATAGATATCATCAAAACCAAGACCTCTCTTATCATGAGTGAATCTTTGCATATCAAGTAATTTGTTCAAATTGTCCCTACCACATGTAAGTTTTTGCAAACTATCACTTAAATCACTCATTCTTATTTCATGGCATCATAATCACTCATCATATCACTTAACTTCTTGTTTCTAGCAACAAGATCAACATTAGCATTGTCAAGGAATTTCAATCATCTAAACCAAGAACATTCTCATCAAGATAGATTTTTGTGGAAATCAACATGATATTTTTATCTATGAGTCTAGTATTTTCCAAAGATAGCTTCTCTACTTGAAATTTCAAGACTTTGTTTTTCTTGATAATTTTTTTTATTTCTTTATAGAGGTTGGAAATAAATTCATCTTTATCAAATATATCACATACATCATTATCACTTTCACTATCAACTAAAGTAGAAGTTTTTGATGTATTTACCTCATCTTCAATAGCCATGAAACAAACATTTGCATGTTCAGTTTGCTCTTCATCTTCACTCCCTTCTTGATCCCGAGTGCAAGCAATTCCTTTCTTGTTTTTAGACTTGTACTTCTTTTCTTTCTCTTTTAGTTTTGGGCAGTCCGCCTTGAAGTGATTGAGACTTCCACATTCATAACATTGCTTTGAGTTGGTATTTGTGGATGTAGATGGTTTTTTTTTAAAATTTTTTTGTTGAAGTGCCCCATTTTGAACATTTTCTTGAAGTTCTTCATGACAAGAGTTATCTCCTCATCATCTATTTCTTTCTCATCACTGGAAGATTCATTACCGTTTTTCTTTTTGACTTTAAGAGCAATCCCTCTTTTCCCTTTGTCTTTTACTTCTTGATCATTTAACCATTTCATCCTTATTTCATGAGTGAGAAGTGATCCAATAAGCTCTTTCACTGGTTTCTTCTTCAAGTCATGAGTTTCTAGCAGAGCAGTGGTTTTGCATTTCCAAGCCTTTGGTAAATCATTGAGTATCTTCATGTTTTGTTGACCTAAAGAATATGAATTATTAAACACTTTTAAACCGCTAATAATGTTAGTAAATCGAGTAAACATATCATAAATATTTTCATTGGATTTCATAGAGAAAAGTTCATACTTTCTTTTAAGCATACCAAGTTTTGTCTCATTTACTTGGTTTGTACCTTCATGAGTTACTTCAAGTAGTCTCCATATTTCATGTGCGGATTCACAACATGCTACCCTGTTATACTCATTCATATCAAGTGCACAAGTAAGAGTGTTCATAGCAAGGAAATTTAGAGTCATGTTCTTTTTATCCTCATCATCAAATTCCTCAGATATTTTGTCAATCTTGATACCATCAATAACTTTAAAATGAACATAAAGACCATTTTCAACTATATTCCATAATTCATAGTTGAGAGAAGATATATAGATTCTAACTTTATTTTTCCAGAAATTATAATTTGTGTCATTCAACAAAGGAAGTCTAGTAGTAGAGTAACATTCTACCATCATAGTATTGTCTAGGCGTGCCATAGAATCTTTGCTTCTAGATGGTTAAACCTCTTAAACAAAAAGACCTGCTCTGATACCAATTGAAAAACCTAAGAGGAAAGGTGAATTAGGTTTTATTCAATTTTTCTTTAATCTAATTAAAACATTTTTTTAAGACAACAAATATCAAACACTTGGTGCTCAAATAGTGTGTGTGACGAAGCCTGTCGTACGGCTCTCAAATTTAAACCTAACAATTCTTATGTAGATAGAGAAAGTAGGGATCAAATCCACAGAGATTTGTCAACTCTTAAATTAAAATCGTTAATCGGAAAAGGTTTGGGGGGTTTTTTTGGTATTTTGAGAATAAGGAAATCACAACAATTAAAATAAATATTTTTGAGGTTTTGGATTTTGTAAACAAAATTAAAACGAAATTTGAAATACAAATGATATAAAAAGCGTTAGCAAGGAACTAGTATCAAGTTATATTTTTCATGAGATTAATCATAGATAGATACATTATTAAGTAGTTGGTTTTAGAATCCCGATCAACTCAGACAGATTCCTATCATTAAAAAATATATTAATCCCGATCAGCTCAGACAGATTAATCACTAATTTAATTAAACACCACTACCAACCAGCGTGTATAGGATGCTCAATCAAATTGCATTAAACAAATAAGGTATCACCAACATTAAATTGTATATAACAATCAGCTTAATTATATACAATTTAAATTATATAATTCCGCTACTAATTTAATTAAGCCAAGAGCTGCAACTCAATTAAACTAGTAGATGCTACTTGAATTATTAATACAAGATTAATAATCCTAGCTATATAATCACATTCATTAACTAGATTTTCAATCCAATTAATTCACACAATTATATTGGTTAAAACAGGAATTATATAAATACTTAATTAATATATATAAGTATATTAAATAAATACACACATATATATATAGAAAGAGAGATTGGATTTATATTAGCTAAAGAAATTAGGCGGTTCAACCGGCCATTTAAATAAATTAAACTAAAAGTATGGAGGCTCGACCTTCCATAAAAAAAAGAATTAAAGACATAAAAATATATTAAACTAGTTAGGAGGCTCAGCCTTCCATAATACAGAAAATAAAAGATATAAAAGTAAATTAAACTAATAGGTGGCTAGGCCATCCATTTGCGATATTTAAAGTGCATAAAGCAAAATAAATAAAGACTAGGCGGGTAAACCGACCATAAGTCCAGTTAAATAAATCCAAATAGAAATTAAGTACAAAGAAAATTATCTCATAATCCCATTTATTAATAACTTAACACATATCCTTGCTAACAAAAGAAAACTACTCACAATACATATTTAATAAATATAAGATGAAATTTATAAACATTAGAAAGAAAATTTGAAAGATAAACTACTCGGAAATATTGAAATTATCCGGACAGAATTTCTTTACCAAATATTACAAAAAGCCTTGAAATATTATTCTAAAAAATCTGGAAAATATACTAAGATGAAGACAATAATAAAAGAAATAAATTTCAAAAGAAATGGAGAAGATTGGAGCTAAATTGGTGTGTAAATCATAAAAATAAGCTCCCTATTTATAGCCACAAAAATCAGGGGCAAAATGGTCATTTTGCACCCCAAAGTCTTGAAAATGTAGTTGGTGGCCTAATTTCCCCAACTTCGCCACATGTCGCATCCTCATTGGTCCAAGTTGCGGCTTCTAGAAGCACCACTTGTCATCTTCTCATTGCGCCACGTCATCGGATGACATAGATTTTTTTTTTTTTATCTTATCCAACATTTCTTCATCTTCTTCTTTTTATCTCCATAATAAACTAAAATACACTGAAAAACTTACAAACAAAGAAATAGACGTGAAACGTGAAATATATCCATTAAATAACATAATTAACCGATTTTCAAACAAAATATAGTCATTAAATAACATAAAAATCAGTTAATTTATGAGTACATCAAATTCCCCCACACTATCTCTTTGCTTGCCCTCAAGCAAAATATAAACACACAATATACAAGTATAAATAACTTAAACAAGATTAATAAGGTAACAAAGTGTTATAAAAATTTCAATACAACTTTCACAATTAACCCCTTTTTATTTAAAAAAAACAATTGTGCTCGTGTGTTAGAATATCATTTACAAGTTTAACATTAACATTCAAAGTTAACAAAATGTGACCGTGAAAAACATAAAACCCTTGATAATTTTTTTTTTTCAAACATGCTATCAATATAATGAAAGGATAATAACAAAGTCACTATGTAAATAAAAATACATTCTTAGTTTCTCAACACAACTTATAAACTTGTAAACTCACATACTCTTCACTAATGATGAAAAATTTTGGTCGATATGGGTCAAATAGGACTTTTAAGCTTGTAATGTTAAGCTCGGGATTTGGTTACAAATGATGGATAGGAATATACAAAATATATCAAGAGTTTAAATTGAGAATGAATTACCACTTCTTGACGAAAACCTTAGCCATGATATCTTTTATTTCTTTTTCTCTTTTTTTTTTCTTTTTTTTTCTTTCTCTTCTTTTTTTTTTGAAGAGATCAAATAAATGAGCTTTATGCCTTTCGATTTTTTTTTTGACAATATCTCATAATCCTTTATCAACAGCGTTCATAACTTTTCGATACAGATTAACACATGATTAATACATTCTCAATAAAGTATCTGGATAGAAAAGTAATAAATGAGGCTATTTATCAAAGAAATTAAATGGTAATGAAACCATTCATACATGTTGGCTCAAAGTAGGATCGAAGAATATATATAAGTATGGTTCGTTCAGAAAGGCTCAAACTATCAAAGAAGGCCTTATGTCATCCCCAAATCAACCAAGATCTTAATTAAATTTCGTCTCGAGCATGTGAAAAAACAAGTTCTAGTGTGTAGAGAGTCACCTTAAATGTACTAAAACACATAGTAAACATACATTATCATCAAATCACAATACTAATATTTTTAACTCTGGATTTTATAACATAAAAGATTTAGCCACATTAGTTAAATAAGAATGTTTTTGTCAAATTGTTAAGATATTCAATTGATTTATGAAAATTTGTTTTTTACAGAAAGGGGTACAATTATAAAAGGATTGAAAAATTTAACACAAAATTACTTAACATCTTAAAAAGTTATAATACATGCATGATTTATTCAACAAAATAACAAGTTATTAAAAACAATATTTTTAAAGGTGTGGATCAAGAATCAAATGAGATTAATCACTTGACTCTTTACTCAAACCACCCCACACACTTGGGAATTACATTGTCCTCAATGTAAAAACACACAAAGTTTTAAAAACAACATTATTCCACAGCTTTTAATAAAAAAGAAAATAACACACATTTATTTAAAAAGAAAAACTTACAACTTTAACTCTAAATCCACTGAATCTCTTTTTCGTTTGTTACCGGAAATTGACCAGTTAATTGGAGGTACTTCTGGATCTGTCTCTAGTACAAAAGTTACTAATTCATCCAATAGCTCATTGGTTGTGGGTGCAGATACAATTATTCTTCGTGCTACTGGAGATAGAAGCTTATGTCTAACAGCTATGTCAAGAAATGCTAACAAACCATCAAAGTAGTGATCAACATTTAAAAGACCAATTGGTTTAGTGTGCAGTTTCATGTTAAACCAGAATGTTAAATTGAACAAGCATTCTAATACCTCATATCCTCCTGGTATGACTATGAAAGCATCACAGCTATGCAACATGAGTGTCATGCGTTCATAAAATGATTTTGTTTGTACCTTATGTCCAATTGTTTTGCCATATATTTGTTTCAGAGGAGTGAGAATTACACCTACCGCGAGAACTTTGTTTGGCTGATTTGTTTCAATCTGAACAAGTGTTTGGTATGACTGGTGTGCTCGAGCAACCTCTCCAATTAATCCAGCATTTCCTCCTCCATATACTAGACCGATCTTTCGATGATCTAGTACTCTTCCCAATTGGATAGCAGCAGTTAGATGCGATACAGTAGCACCCACGGTTGTTCTTTCGAACACTGCGATGTTTGTTAGACTTCTGATTGATGGACCTTCCATAGTAACGACTTCAAAAGTGATTCTATTACACACTAAAAAGAAAACAAACAAATAAAACAAATCAAGGAAGAAACAAATAAAAACAAGTAGTTGTGATTGTGGCTCACATCTTCCTCTGGTTTTATGTCCAGTAACGGTTTCAAACACCTTCTATGAGTCGGGGGTATGCTGCTCATCCAGCTTTCTTAAAAATTGGCAAACGGGATCGTTTAAATTCAGATACCAAAGAGTGTACCGGAGTTGTTCAATTTTGAATTGTTTCTATAACCCGAGAATTTCCATTTGAACGTATCCACTAGAATGCGAATCAAGAGTCAATTTGATATCATCTAATGACTCTTTACTCAGTCCATTCTTAATGAAAGAAATTTTGTCTTCTCGATTATCAGATAAATACCCAAGTGAACGACAACTGGTATCACAGTTCAATCTAGCACATTTATAACAGACTCTCATTCTTTTACATCTCCGTTTCTTTGCATAACTACTCTTCCCCAACCCAGGTTGACGTTTGAGAAAAGCTGGATGTTCACCACTAATTCGGACCTTAGCTTCAATTATCCACCTAATATTCTCAAGCATTCTAATGGATACTAGTAATTTCATATGCTCCAATCTCATAAGATAGATTTTTCTCAAATAATTAATAGGGAGCAATGGATAATATCTTCTCATTTTCATTAGTGAATCATTCATTATGTAACAAAGAGATATAAAGAAAGAAGGGATGGGAAGACAAACTAAAATGTAAAAAGGAAATAAATACCTTGTAGATGGAATTTACTCTTGAAAGGAAATTAGCAGAAATCGTTTGGTGATTCTTTCAACAATTAAGCAGGCTATTTAAAGCTGTGTTTAATCACTGTTGGACATTTAATTAACTTAAATACTCCATCTTTCAGTATCCGAGAAGACGTGTATTCAACAATTTCTGCTAGGCCTGCAAGCTAAAAAGTGAAAAAGGAAAATCAAACAATTCAAAAGTATTTAAGAAAGCGATGGGTTGCCTCCCACACAGTGCCCTTGTTTAACGTCTTAGACTCGACGAGCACAGATTTCAATTCCTTTATGGTGGTGGGTCTTCAAAAGCAACGGAATCGATAATTTGTCCGACAAATCCTTCATGAAAAGGTTTCAGGAGATGACCGTTCACTTTAAAAATTTTGCTCGTTTGAAGACTTTTTACCTCCACTGACCCGTGATTAAAGATATTAATGATAATAAATGGGTCAATCCACCTTGACTTTAGCTTTCCTGGAAACAGTCTCAGACGAGAATTATAGAGTAGAACCTTATCACCAATATTGAAATTTTTCCTTGAAATATTTTTGTCATGGTAATATTTCATCTTTTCTTTTGCAATCCAAGAATTAACATATGCATCATTTCTAATCTCTTCTAATTCTTGAATTTGTAGTTTTCGATTAGATTGTGCATCATCAAGATTAAGATGACATTGCTTAATGGCCCAAAATGCCTTATGCTCTAATTCCACAGGTAGATGATAGGCTTTACCATAAACCAACCTAAATGGTGACATACCAATAGGGGTTTTGAATGCAGTTCTATATGCCCAAAGAGCATCTCCCAATCTAAGGCTCCAGTCTTTCCTATTAGAATTGACTACTTTAGCTAGAATAGACTTAATTTCCCTGTTAGAGATTTCAGCAAGTCCATTTGTTTGAGGATGATAGGCAGTAGAAACTTTATGAGAAACATGATATTTTTTAAACAGAGTTTTTACTACCTTGTTGCAAAAATGCGTACCTCTGTCACTGATGATGGCCTTTGGTATTCCAAATCTATGGAATATATTGTCCTTGATAAATGTCACAACTGCTTTAGAATCATTCGTTCGAGTAGCCTTAGCTTCAATCCATTTGGATACATAATCCACTGCAAGTAAGATGTAAGTATTTCCAAAAGACAAAGGAAAAGGTCCCATGAAATCAATGCCTCATACATCAAAAAGTTCACAAACTAATATAGTCTTCAAAGGCATTTCATATTTCTTGGATATATTACCAACTCTTTGGCATTCATTGCAAGATTTAACAAAGTAATATGCATCTTTGTTAAGAGTAGGCCAATAAAATCCACTTTCCAGAATTTTTCTAGCTGTTCGTTTTGGTCCAAAATGACCTCCACATTCAAAAGTATGACAAAAATTCAATATGGATTGAATTTCATTATTTGGAACACATCTGCGTATGACATTGTCTGCGCAGCTTTTGAATAGGTAGGAATCATCCCAAAGGTAATGTTTTGAGTCATTTCTAATTTTATCCTTTTGAGGCTTGGATAAATGATTTGGAAATACTTTGGTAACAATATAATTAACCATATCAGCATATCAAGGTATAATTCCATGCAATGCATAAAGATGCTCATCAAGAAATAAATCAGAGATAGGAGATACTTCCCCTTCATATGTGAGTCGACTCAAATGATCAGCAACAAGATTCTCTGCTCCTTTCTTATCTCGGATTTCAAGGTCAAATTCCTGGAGTAAGAGAATCCATCTCAATAGTCTTGGTTTAGACTCTTTCTTCTTTAACATGTACTTTAGAGCTGCATGATCTGAATAAACAATTACTTTTGTTCCCAACAGATAAGATCTAAATTTTTCTAGAGCAAAAATAACAGAGTAGGGGTCCTTCTCAGTTGTGGTATAATTGCATTGTGTATCATCAAGTAATTTAGATGCATAATATATCACATGAGGAACTTTATCTATTTTCTGACCTAGAACAGCTCCAACTGCTTTGTCACTAGCATCACACATTATTTCAAAAGGAAAATTCCAATTAGGGGGTTGAATGATAGGTGATGAAATCAATTTCTCTTTCAACAGTTTAAATGCATGTTTACAACCTTCATCAAAATTGAATTTATGTTCTTTTTGTAATAGCTTGCATAAAGGTTGAACAGTTTTAGAGAAATCCTTAATAAACCTTCTATAGAATCCAGCATGGCCTAAGAAAAATCTTACCTCTCTTACCGTAGAAGGAAAAGGAATAGACTTAATCACATCAATCTTGGCTTTGTCCACAGCCAGTCCTTTTGGTGAAACTACGTGCCCTAAAACAATTCCTTGTTCTACCATAAAATGACACTTTTCATAATTGAGAACAAGGTTAGTTTCAACACACCGTTTAAGCACAAGTTCCAAATTTTCTAAACATGAATCAAATGAATTTCCATAGACAGTAAAATCATTCATGAAAATTTCAATGATATTCGTGACAAAATCAGAAAATAAGCACATCATGCATCTTTGAAAGATAGCAGGTGCATTGCATAAACCAAAAGGCATTCTTCTATAAGCATAAGTACCGAATGGGCATGTAAAAGTAGTTTTACCTTGGTCTTCTGGGGCAATAGCAATCTGAAAATAACCAGAATAACCATCAAGAAAACAATAATGGGAACGACCAGATAGACGTTCTAACATTTGATCCATGAAAGGAAGGGAAAATGGTCTTTCCTAGTTGATGCATTAAATTTTCTGTAGTCTATGCAGACTCTCCAACCTTTTTGCACTCTAGTAGGAACTTTCTCACCTTCAGAGTTTTCCACAATAGTTATTCCACTTTTCTTTGGAACAACATGTACATGACTTACCCACTGTGAATCTGTGATTGGATAGATGACACCAGCATCAAGAATTTAGAATTTCAGATTTTACTACTTCCATCATAGGCGGGTTTAGTCTTCTTTGTGACTCTCTGGTTGGCTTAGCTTCATCTTCTAACAATATACGGTGCATGCATGTTGACGGGCTAATACCTTTAATGTCGGCTAAAGTCCAGCCGATGGCAGTCTTGTTGTCCCTAAGCACAGAAACTAACCTCTCTTCTTGGGAAGATGATAGATTGTTAGCAATAATAACAGGTAAAGCATTACCTTCACTAAAATATGCATATTTCAAATGAGAAGGTAAAGCTTTAAGCTCAAGTGACAGGGGACAAACAACAGATGGTAAGAATTTATCATGTGAGCTCGGTAATGCAATTTTAGAATTACTAACAGGACATGCAGATAAATCCTTGATAGCTTGTTTGAGTTCATTGTCACATTCTACAGATAAAGTGTCAAGAACATTTTCATCTATGCTCAAGTTCATAATGGATTGCATCATTTCAGTGTAGCTCAAATATAATATTCACAACAGAAACTGTAGAACATTCATCAGAAGGGTACTTCATGGCATCAAATATGTTAAAAGAAATTTTATCACCATCAAATTCCATTGATAAAGTACCTTCATTAACATCAATCTTAGTTCTAGCAGTTTTCAAAAATGGTCTACCTAACAGAATAGGTGACTGTGATGAACAAGTATTTTGGCTATCATCAGTTTTCAAAATGTAAAAATCTGTAGGGAATACTAAATCATTTACTTTAACCAGTACATATTCTATTACTCCTTTTGGATAAGCCACAGACCTATCAGCTAACTGAATAACAATTCTAATAGGCTTCATTGGTCCCAAATTTAAAGAGTTATAGATTGTATAAGGCATGACATTAATAGATGCTCCTAAATCTAGCATACAACCTGAGACTACCTTATCACCAATTGTACAAGTGATAGCGAACATACCTGGATCTTTCTGCTTTGGAGGAAGTTTCTGTTGGAGAACAGCAGACACACATTCCCCCACACTGATTCTCTCGTTACTTTTAAGCTTCTTCTTGTTGGTACAAAGTTCTTTTAGGAACTTAGCATAACGAGGAATCTGTCTTATTGCATCCAAAAGAGGAATGTTGACTTCAATTTTCTTGAAGATCTCCAGAACATCTTTTTCTTCCTCATCTTTCTTGTTCTTAGTTAACCTATTGGGGAAAGGAGGACTTACCTTGGGAATAGAAGAAGAAGATTCTCCTATCTGAGGAACTTTGTCGGAAGATGTTGGGCTTGAACTAGGTGCTTTCTCCGTGCCTTTATTTTCCTCTGGTCTCTTGGATTCTTCCAATACTTTACCACTTCTTAGTGTTACGGCACTAGCATTCTCTCTAGGATTGAGTGGTTGTGATGGAAGTTTATTGAAAAGTTGTGTTTTCAATTGACCTAACTCAGAAGCCATTTGTCCTACATGATTCTCCAAGTTGTGAATGCTGGACTTTGTATCCTTTTGGAAGGACATGGTATCTCTCTGAAAAGATATAGAACTTGAGGCTAGAGATTTTACCATATCTTCTAAAGACATACTTTGTTGTTGGTTCTGAGGAGGTTGAGGAGGATTTTGGTGTTGATTAGGATCAAAACCTGGTGGGTTCATTTGTGGCCTAACCCCTTGGTTACTCCATCTAAAGTTAGGATGGTCTCTCCACCCTTCATTGTATGAGTTGGAGAATGGATTTTGTCTTCTCTGAGATTGGTTCTGAAAATTACCCGTGTTGGCTTGCTCCTCTTGAAATAGTGTAGGACAAGAATCTGTAGGATAGTCATTGCCTAAACAAATTCCACATGCTTTTACCGGTGCATTGATTCTTTTCCCAACTAATTGACCAACTAAATTGGTAAGATGATCTAGTCTTTGCTCAATTTGTGTAGATGATGATGATGATGATGATGCATCTACTTCATTTACCTTTCTTACGGTATCATTCCTGGTGTTAAAAGATTGTGAATTAGCAGCCATGTTAGCTATTAATTCACGTGCAGCTTGTGGGGTTTTATCTAAAAGAGCACCACCACTAGCAGCGTCAATAGTCATCCTGTCATAAGAAATCAAACCCTCATAAGAATATTGAATTAATAATTGTTCAGGTATTTAATGATGAGGACAACTAGCACATAATCTTTTAAATCTTTCCCAATATTCGTACAATGTTTCACCAGTTTGTTGTCTTATGCCACTTATATCCTTTCGGACTGTTGCAGTTCTAGATGCAGCATAATATTTAGCTAGAAAAGCTCTTTGCATACCAGTCCAATCTTGAATAGATCCCGAAGGCAAATCATATAACCAATCTTTTGCACTATTTTGTAAGCTAAAAGGAAAAGAACGTAGTTTAATAACTTCATCTCTTGTACCTTCTTGTTTCAAATTAGTGCAAATAACATGAAATTCCTTAATGTGCCTAAGTGGATCTTCTCCAGGTAATCCATTAAATGTTGGCAAATATCGTAAAAACCAGTATGCATTTTAAAATTAGCATCAACTTGTGGGAAAATAATGCATAAAGGTTGTTCATTAAGAGTAGGAGCAGCGAGTTCTTTTAAAGATATTTGATTCAAAGCCATATTAAAAAGATGAGCAGGAAGAATATCACCAGAAATAAGTTGGGTATCCGGTTGATTTTCTGCTTTGCCTTCTTCAAGATTCGTAGCTTGTTCTCTGATCTCGACTGGTGTTTTACTCCCTTATTCTTCCCCGGTGATCTTACCACTTCTTAAGTGCATACAACAATGAACTTGTTGTCTGGCGTCACCAAATGAATGAAATCTGTATCTCAATATCACCAAAAGAATGAAATCTGTAACAAAATAAAAAGATTAAAAATTTTAATAGAAGAAATTAAACCAAATCCCCGGCAACGGCGCCAAAATTTGACGAAGCCTGTCGTACAGCTCTCAAATTTAAACCTAACAATTTCTATGTAGATAGAGAAAGTAGGGATCGAATCCACAGAGATTTGTCAACTCTTAAATTAAAATCGTTAATCGGAAAAGGTTTGGGGGGTTTTTTGGTATTTTGAGAATAAGGAAATGACAATAATTAAAATAAATA